>OW388306.1:11155717-11755717 GCA_936450465.1 Gibbula magus
AATTTCCATTTTAAATTCCTCTAGAGCTTTCGGTTTAACAACAGATGGCTGTGGCTACATCACACATCATATGAAAGTAAAATTACAATTACGTTTTGAGTTGGATTTCAATCATTTGTTAAGATATCAGTAAATCGTTTTTTAATTCCAGTTTTAAATTACATTTAAAATAAAAAAGTTCATTACATTGGTGATGAATTGTGATGTTTTAAATGCAACAATAGCATATCACAAAACTGTCAATTTGTGAGAAGTACGTTCAAAAGACGAAGTCTTTCATGTCTCACATGTTGCGAATCAATAAATCAATTAGAATGACGACAACCAGTGAAGCGTTGTGTATATACCCAATCACAGTGCATCCTAATAAACAAAGTTGTGTATTCTGTTAATTAACAAATATTTCTCGCATTCATGTACACAAATGTCTAAATAGCAGGCTGATACCCTCATCAACATAATACAAGCTATTCTATAATATAACAAAGTCATTCAATAACTTTTAACATCCTGTTTTTCGCTGACCTTATAAAATGTCCAAATGACCATTCATTGTCAATAAATCATCCCATATTTAATTACTGACAAAATAAAAAATAATAACGAACACTTGGTTTCAAATCGTAGTTCTCCATCAAAACAAAATGAACAGACAGGCAACTTGCAATATAATTACAATTATCATAAGACATCAGTTTAGTTTCAAAGAGTACGTCTTTTTGTGAGTTTTGGTGATGGTTGAATACCAGAGTGCGCCCAGACTGCAGTCGACTGCAATCAGTACCGGCAAATATATATGCAACCCACAGTAACGTTATCACTGCCCTATTACTATGCATATATATATATATATATATATATATATATATATATATATATATATATATATATATATATATATATATATATATATATATATATATATATATATATATATATATATATATATATATATATATATATATATATATATATATATATATATATATATATATATATATATATATATATATATATATATATATATATATATATATATATATATATATATATATATATATATATATATATATATAGAAATAAAATACTTCAGACGACACTTGCTGTAGATATCAACGTCTATTGTACATTGTTTAAGCTACCTATATATTCGCCATGTTGAAAATGCTCCACACTGTTGAAAAGACTTGTAAGCAAGTCGAAATGCGACGCATCCAGTCATCATTAAAATGATATCTACAGCAAGTGTCTCAACATACTCATTTTACTATAAAAGGGTAGTGTCACTGAACATAATTATAACATACAAACGGATATGAATAAACATGCAACATGTGCTAACCCGTCAGAATTGACCTATGTGACACTAAATTACTAATAACGTGATTAAAATGTGATTAACATTAATATTATTTTAATAAATTTCCATCCGCATATCATTACAGTAAAGCAAGAATGATTGAATAAGTTTGTATCTATAATTATTGAGTCATACACAGATAATAAGTAGACTATTTTGTAAAACAGTAAACTATAACAAAGAAATGTCATGAATTTAAGATAAAGTGCCGTTAAAAATGGATAGACTTCTCAAATATGTATCCAAATGACACATACGCGCCCAAAACACTCATAAAAGCACAAATAACATAAAAATATATTTTTACAAATATTCTCGTGTATTGCACAGGATGTTTTATGACCCGCAATTGCTATCTTTAGATAGGCTCAACAGCGTGTATTCGCGACTTCGCATACATGTATATTCGGTTGTGTATTTGTGAACTCTGATGAGAGTAGTCTCTTCTTTGACCAAGACACATCCACGTGTACACTGTATATTGGACAAGCTTTCATTCTTCAACAAATTAAATTGTATTATCAAGACAGCTAACAAAGGTTTTCTGTTTATTGTATATTGTTGTCCCATATATATATATATACTGTCTGTTTTGCAATTGTGTCGGGGTATGATTTGTAAGTATTTTAATATTTTCAATAAAAATAATAAAATATGACATGTTCTGTCCATCATACTTCGTTTTCGGATCACAAATTAAAACTGGTGGAATCAATCAAATATTTACTTATATGATGCAAGAGCGTGTCCACTGATTTTAGATATTAAAATGATTATTTAAAAAACCGGAAAATATCCATTATAGGTATCGTTTGTGGAAATAAAGTGAAACCGACTGAAGATGTGACAAAAAAAATTTAATTTGTATTTGTGTTTGTATTTGTAAATGATAAAATTTATAAATGTATGATTTTTTTATGAAACATATTACATTAAAACTGAATGTGAGTGTTATGAAGTACGTTCGCAGCAAACGGCCTACTAATAGCTTTAATATATATATCATACTGATGCAAATGAACACAGTTGGCGTATAAAATGTCACATGCAGAACATTAAAGTATATCATGCTTGTTTTCATATTGTTGCAGACAAAATCCAAAGTGGCAAAGCTCACAGTTGTCATGTACACAGCTTTGATTTCTTAACTATTAGTTTTAAGATACATTTTCAATAACGAGTACGCATCCTTAAATATGTCCCGTTAACACGCATTAGTTAGCTGATATGAGAAGTATGTATTGTCAAGTGGATTGTCTTATATTTGGTTGAATCAAAATGTTGGTGAGAGGTAAATATCTTTGTTTACTTTTAAAGAATATGTTTATACAAATTGGTCCGAAACAATTAATTCATCAATTTATTTAAGTCGTTACATCATTTCAGATCGGGGTTTGGGCCAGACTAGTTTTTACGTTTTCTTAGTGATAAGTCACTCTTACGAAATCTATGTAAATTTAGAATCGCATTACACTCCTTAAAATACAACATTTTAGAAAGGACTATTACACGCTGGATGATCTATGATGTTCTAATTATTCTTCTGGTCAAATAAAAGACGAATTTTACAAATGGTTAGTTTGTGACGCTTTGCAATCCACAAACGATGTATAATCTACTTATTCATAATATATCTTAAAATACCTTGCCATGTTTATAAAAGATTAGATGAAAACTCCCGAGGACATAATTATCGAAGTCACGTCATCTCAAGCCGTCATGCTGAAACATGAATTGTACTTGTTTGGGCCTTATATATTGAATAAACCTGTCTGTAAGTGCTCCTTTCACAAATAACAATTGCATAAATGTTTTAACGATACATCTATAAAACATGCATTAATTATATCCGTCCGTCTGTCCTACCAGACATTTTATAAATGAGATTACAAACATATTATCAGTATCGATTCAGGGTAATGTCCCGAGAAGACGTTTTTACAAGGTTTAAAACAATCCAGTATGAATGGGTGAATTGTTTACGTGTCACGCATACCACTGCAGGGTATACACGTGTAAGTTCCAAAGATAAAATTGATAAGCCAAAGCTTCAAAAGAATAATAATCTGTAGTAAAATGTAAATAATATAAGTGATTATAAAAATATAGAGATAACATTACAGTATTAACGGACATCATATGGTTTAATATTAAATCAAATAATGACCAATTTTAACTGGGTACATATACCTGACACTTTTACGCCGACAAAGAATCTTGTACAAATAAACAACGGTATCCCAGAGAGCTAATAAACGCAAAATTAAAGATACTTGTCATTATTCATTTAAGGTAACATACAGAGCGATTTTATAATTACGAAATATCTAATGTATTACGCGTAATTTCTCGCCTGGTTTATGACCGGCAATTAAGCTAACATTGTCTCGGTGAGGAATGGTGTGTATTGGTGACTAGCTGTGGTTGTATATTCGGATGTATATTCGACAATTCTGATGAGAGGGTTATCTTTAAATACCAATACACATACACAAGGAATTGTCATTGACATAAGCAGAGGAAAATGAAATCTCTAGATATATCTAGCGTAGATATTCGAGTCTGCAATTATGAACATGTATATATAAATCGCCATCCATGAATTTATTTGAGCAGGATAATATGAAACATCACCCCATCCAAACTGTTGTAAACCGGAACATGAGTCTTTGGCACATGTGTGCTTATTCTATGTTTTCATTTTATTTTATGATATGTAGTAATACATGTTCAACTTCTATAAATACCTTACAGTATCGTTGTTTACACAACTGTGACCTGTTATCTAGGTCTATATTGTCTATATCTTTTATTTCATAATTTTATTTGTAGTTTAGAAAATAGTCATACCTTTCACATCTACAACATGTAAATGTCATTGCAATTTTACAATTCGACATTCAAATTTTGTTTCAACAGATAATGAAACATTCACGGGCTAGTGTACAGCAATAAAGCTATTTGATGTTCAAACTCTGAACGTTGAAACAAAGGCGCATACTGGTACCTCTTTGTCATCATAACAATTAGTTTAGATACCCATATGAAAGTGTCTATAGCGATTGTTGATAGATGAATAGCTGAATATGGATGCAGTACAAGATACCGGAATCAAGTGTTACAGTCCCCAAGGAGACCTGTTTAAGGCCGAATACACATGTTACATAAAACCGACCGGAACGCATCGTGTAACAGGTTGTTCTGATAGGCATTTGCACGTGACGCTTGCTCCTGTATATAGCCAGGGACTCCCATCTGATTACAGAGTCCCTGGTTGACCACAGTCAGTGAAGCTCAGCAAAAAATGAGATTGACAAAAAGAGTCATTGCAAAATGAAATACAGATGTATACAATGTAACAACTTAACAGCATTATTATCATGATAACCGCTGCATTAGCTTGCGACATAACAATAATAAATTTAATTTGTATTATGGCAGTATGTAACTTCCTCCAATAACAGAAACTCTTCCGAATACAATCCTAACAAAAAAGAACAGGCGGACCAACAAGTATTAGTATTTTAATTTAATACACTTAAACAACATGTGTTGAATTTATATCATTAATCATTAATATTCAAACCTAAACACTTTAATAAGAGTAAGTCGTGTGATACTTGTAATGAGCCTATCGGCCTATGATACATTGTTTAACTCATAATGATGAATTACAATCGTGATACCAGTTAATCTATTCATTAAATATAAGACTGTAAAATGATCAAAATAACCGGATGAAAGATCATGGAAATGTTGTATTGCTTGTTTTCGTTTTGCAATGAAAGACCTCCAAACCAAACCACTTGACATGCTACAACAGAGAACGTATTGAATACAACTTTTGTTATAAAGAACAAGTGTAAAGGTTTTGACATTAAAAGCTTTAACTTTACGTAAAACACAGTCTTTGTTGGCCATTCTTGTAGATGCTATCTGTGTTAGAATTTGTCATAACAAATAGTGCCGAGATACTTATACTCTGGGACAACTTCTATGATGAAATTGTCAATGAGAACAGGTTTACAGTTGTCTTTCTTCACTTATTAATCTCTGTAATCATTGCCTTTATTTCCCGGGTATTAATAACTATAAGGTTCTCTCAGCACCATATACAAAAACGTTCTATGGCCTTATGGAATGTGAAGTATACATTTTATTAAAATCATAACAAAAAAGTATTTACGAATGAAAAAGTCAGCAATTAAAATGTTTTAATTACAGATTTTAATATAACATATATCAAATTGGTATTTTCTTTTCTGTCTGTGTTAATGAGCGTAAGCACGCACAATGACCTTGAAAGGCTTTGCAGCGTGATATCTTTGAAACGCGGCCGCCTTTGATGAAACTATTACGTAATTCATTGGCACACATCGTGTGTGCAGACGGCATAATGCCGACATATGATTGCTTATTGGTTTATAAC
The DNA here is from genome assembly GCA_936450465.1 of Gibbula magus. Lineage (NCBI taxonomy): Eukaryota > Metazoa > Mollusca > Gastropoda > Trochida > Trochidae > Gibbula > Gibbula magus. The sequence goes on from OW388306.1 coordinate 11,161,507, forward strand.
CCTCGTACTGTTTATATCAAAGACGACGATCGTTTTCAAGTGTCACAGGTATGAAACCATCCATCTAAAATTGATCTAGGAGATACTAAACTTCACTATGGAACATGCTATACATAAAAATACAGTATGCCTGCAAGTTACCAATTGCTGTGAATGTCGATGTGAACAGTTGAGAACAGCTTTGACATAACAAACAGATGTCAATGTACATGATCATATACTTCAACTTCAAGAATGCCAATCAAAGAAATGTACATGCTCTTTGAATATTTCTTCTTTAAATGTACACGGTCAATACGATCGTTTATACATAGCTTGTAGTGAAATCGAAATGGTTTGTGGTAAAGAAACCGATATTATCCAACATCACAATAACATGGCTAATTAAGAGGTTAAGTGAACAATATAATGTGATTGATAATATGTAAATTGATGTAGGATAATTGAAAGGCAGTCCCATGATAAACACTTAGACATATTTCTAAAATCTACCAGTAATTGAACTTAATTGATTATCAAATCTGCAAGTTAAGAAGCAGTGGTGGAGCAGTAAACAGACTGTAAGATAGGTTATCATCAAGATCACACAACATACTTTGCTCTAGTTCTTAATATAACTCATCATTTCACAGGTGTTGTGTTATGTATTTTTGTGATTCAGGCCGAATGAATATAAGATCATCTTTCGGGATATGTCTGTTAAACTTATGATAATTTAGATCACTACAGCTGCTTGCGTGAACATGCCAATCCCTCATTCATTCTCTCTGTCGTTCCATCATTCAGTCAAACACTTTATATGTAGGATCTACTTTTTAACTTAATAACTTACTGTTAGCTTATGAAATTAAGGAATGAAATAAACATATTATCACCCTCCCATGTTCTATCAGTGATTAGTTACATTTCAAAGGTAAGCACATTACGCCAGGGAGTATTTTTCTTGCCCTGTATGATCATGTAGTGTTTAGACATGGTTATAGTGATAATATTATACATGGTCATCTTTTCTTATGATAGCATCAGGCTGGTTGGTTATTTGTTTTATCTTTGAACACACCTGCGCTCCTTTTGTACATGGAAATAGTTCCAAAATATAATATGTAAAGGTAGTGAGATGTTGGATACTTAGAAATGAAACATTACCTGTAAATGTGGTCGTATGCAAACGTATTCTTTTAAAGATGCATAATCAGTTTTGCATGATACTTTATATATATGGTTCTGAAATGTACATATTACAGTAGGTGCTGGTTTGCGTTATATCATCTTACTCGACTTTCTTCATATTATTATATATATTATATATATATTTCAATGAAAACTAAGGAACAGTCTCATGCATGTGTAGTAGTCAGCATATCTGGCTCTATTTCAGTATTTACTCGTTATAAGATCTATTAAAAGCTATCGAAGCAAATCTGTCTTCCTATCTATTTCATGAAAGTGTCCAAATATACGTTTGACTTAGTGGCTGTATTTTGCCAAGGTTCTATGTCCTGTTTTCGATCATGACCACCACTTTGAATGGTTGAAGGTTATTTGGACAGCATAAATAAAAAAAATGCTTATTAAGAAGAATTTCCAGAACAACACACCTCTGGTGCATTTTAGGTACATGTATGTCTATATGTATGTATGTATGTATGTATGTATGTATGTATGTATGTATGTATGTATGTATGTATGTATGTATGTATGTCTCTGTTAAACGGGACATAGAATAGCACAATGTTTATAAATAAGTCAGTGTCAAATCAACATTTTACATTCAGTTTTGTTCACCTAAAGTAGGATTTGTGAAAAATTCTAGAAAGCCAGTTTCTTGTATTTGTTCGTAGACTGATCACATTCCAATTAAAGTCATACTTACGGATTTAAAATCAAAATAGAAAATGAATGTTTTAAAAAAAATCATTCAACGAAAATGTTTTTGAAAAAAAAAGTTACTTTTTTCTAATTCTTGTCAAAACCTTGTAATCTTTATGTTTTATAACTTAAATATAATATTTAATTTTCAACATGATAAAAAAAATGTTTCTATTAAAAATATTTTCATTATTTTCATAATTTTAACAAAGTCAATATATTCTGCTGTCTCATTTTCACTTTCCCTTTCTTGTTAGAATACGTCTAACAAGTTTAAAGTTAGTATTTAAATAATATTTAATCAAGTCAAAATAATGTAAAAATAATATTCAACAACTTATTTTTTTAATGTCAAAATAGGTATAAAAGTTTAAGATTTTCCTAAATCAAAATGATATTTAATATGGTCAATAAATCAAATGAAATCTAGTCATAAGGGATAGTTCTATAGATATTGTTGACAGGTCGCGCATTACAAGGGGACATAACTCGTTGTCAGAAAAGTAATTATCTCATTAGCGTGATGGCTGTGGAAAGGCCGCCTTTCAGCCGATATTTCCAAAGTGGCTTTGTAAAGGTCGTTCTTTCCGTCTTTGGAAAGGCGTGGAAAGCTGCCTCTTTCCACGGGTGGAAAGATTGGAAAGGTCGCTCTTTCCACGCCAAAAGAACGCCTTTCCACTAGTGGAAAGAACGGTCTTTACTCCAGTGTATTGAACGAACTACAGCAGTTAATTAAAGAAGACTCAGGATAGAGATACTGTCAGAGTAACCATTGTCTCTTCATAATAGCTGATGTGGAATCGAACATCTAAGAACCAGGTTAGCTATTCTCAAATGTTTTTAGCTTTACAAACTTCTTAGCCCATTCTTAACACATGGGCTACGATCAAAGTTAATCATTTTTAAAGCTATAAATGTTTTGAGAATAAGGGCCATGTATGCTAGAGACCAATGAATTGATAGAACATTGAGCAGTGAGCCAGCCAAGAAGCCCCTCCAGGATACTGTTTGAGAGGTGTTCTAGAAGATTGTAGTACAGAGAGGTGAGGTGAGGTGAGTTGGGGTTTAACGCTGCTTTCAAGAGTATTTCACTTATATCGCGGCTGCTAGTATTATGGCAGGGAGAAAGCCCACAACGCCACGTGGCTATGCATTGCGGTGAAACCTGCGAGCAACGGCTGGAACTAGCGAACCATGGGTGGTGCTACTCTTGAAATTCAGTGTAGCATTGCACCCAAACCTTACTGCGTGTAGAACAGTTCTCTACTGCAGACAAAGTTGCTGTGCTCCTGGCGGGATTCGAACCCCGGACCTCTTGATCGGAAGCCGAACGCGCTAACAACAGCGCTATTGCGCCTCCCGGTAGTATAGAGAAGACAAGGATATTTAGGAAGTTGATCATCCATAAGTATCCTGGTCTTCTTTACTTCAAGGAGCACAATCCATCACAGTGTCCATAATACATATCATTTATAGAAAGGATCCTACGATTTGATTTCAAATGAGAATAACCCCCTTACACTAACATTGCCTTCTTCAAAATTATAAAGATTTTACCATTTAGAAGTGGAATTCATTAGAAAAAAAGTTTCTCCATATAACAAATACTTTATTGTGAACAGACACAATATTTCAGAGCATAAGCTTATATGCCTACTCTTTCATTTATTTTTATTTTTCTCAAGAGGGACTACTTAAATTAAGAATTTACTCATTTCCATGTAAAACATTTTGAGTGACAATAAATTGTGTATATAATGTGATTTCATTTGATTAGATAAGTTTATTGTTATGCTAATCCTTGTGGATGGACCTGACAACTTAACATGGCCGTGTTCTTTATTGCATATAATGTATTCAAAACAGTCACAAATGTTAAGCTTTGGGGACATGACAGCCTTGCAATAAATCAGAATTTTCTAACACAAAGATTTGTTACTAATTTATTCCCAGGACACAGATTTCCCAAACTCTCTTAGCACTCAGATAGTCATTTGTAACGTTGGCTTATGGCTATATAGGCACTAAGAGAGATTAGAAAATCTAGGTACATAATGAAGTTAGATTGACAAATATTCAACGTGATTTAAGTTTGATTAAATGAGCAAATTGTTATGCTAACATGGAAGCTGTTAGTGGCATCCAAGTAACAAGTAGTAGGCTTATAAATATGTGTGGCATCCACAAACATGCCGTTCTATATATGGCTAGCTTGAACAATGTTATATGTGTGGCATCCACAAACATGCCGTTCTATATATGGCTAGCTTGAACAATGTTATATGTGTGGCATCCACAAACATGCCGTTCTATATGTGGCTAGCTTGAACAATGTTATATGTGTGGCATCCACAAACATGCCGTTCTATATGTGGCTAGCTTGAACAATGTTATGTGTATAAATATATATACAAGCAAGTGTAACAGACACTTCATAAAGCACAGCTGATAATTTTATATGACAAAAAATAAACAGGAGTAAATGAGTTATTGTTTAATGACAGTAACACAGCCCTTAGCGGCCAATAAACAGATATTTGCTTACATTTAACATAACCTGACAATAACAAACAAAACAGAAAATAACAAAATTTTCTTCAATTTTCAACGATACCATTTCTCATAATTATATTTTCTTGATAGAACTTATTATCTTTCATTTGAAAGCATACTCTTACACAGAATTTCAATTTCTTTGTCTCCACAAGTAACTAGGTTTTGCCATGAAGTTAGTTAACGAGATATTGGCTTGACCCCCACTTTCAAGAGTATTTCACATTTCTTCACTACAAGGGGAAGTCCCAGCTGGTACAACAATGTGTCACAACTCATGAACAACAGCTTAGAAACCATGGATGGTACTGTATCAAACTTAATGTTGCATTGCACCAAAACCTGACTACATGTAGCATTTCTCCACAAGAAGCACAGGTGCTGAGAACAAAATTCAAGGATTCAAAATCTGTACTGCTTGAATATGAGTCAAACTCACTGCCAATGCACAAGAACGCCTCCATCCACTTCCAAAAACCACGCAAATATAGAGTCAGAACACAAAAGGAAAAAGTGGGTTTTTTTGTTTGATGAATTCAATTTGAATCTATAAATATCTATAAATAATGAAAACCACTAACGGCAGCCAGCATTTAGCTTTTTATGGATGATCATTACAAATAATAGTGTTGTGATGAGGTCCTGTGCATAGTTCAGTTGACAACTATCAGTCAAGTTCAGCAATAACGGGCGAGGCTCCCTTGATGGGTGGGCAACCAACTTCATTGCTGAATAAACTGAGAATTTGAATTGTAATTCCTTGCCCCACACTGAAACAGGTAGTGTCATGCTGGATAAGTGACCTTATTCACAATATGCCTCTCTTCACCCAGCAGTTCAAATGGGTACCTGGTTATGGTTGTGATGCAAGTCAACTTCTAGCCATACGAAGTCAACTTGGGTTAAACGAGGGCTATAATGTTGGTAAGATACACTTGTGAGTGCGCAATATAAATATCCATTCTATTTTTATATTATCATTTGATTTATAACCATGTTTGTGTCTGTTAATGTTAACATTAAAACATTTTGTGCGTTCAACATAAAGCATGAAGATTTATATATACATCAAACCTACTTAAAATTCCAATAACAAAGGAAATGTAATATATATTTTTGGCGCATTGTCTAACAAATGTATCATCTTCATATAACGGGTGAAAACAAACCTTAAGTTTTAATTTATAAACCTAATGGAATAGTCATGACAGCATAATTTATCCTGAATAATATACGTGTATTCATACACATTGCAGTTCATTACCGTATATTACTGTGTATAAGGCGACCCTGTGTATAAGACGAGCTGTCACCACAGTAACGCTGTGACGTCATTAGCCAATTCGTCAATTGTTTTCGTCAAATCATATCGGTCACTGGTTGCAGTGAAAGTAGAAGTTATTTTCACTGTAGCTTGATAGACACTTTATGTCAATGATAAATACCAGCATTTCATTGCTCGTCATATAATAAATGCATATATCTAAAATAAAACTGTTAGATGCAAAATATAGTTAAATGGGAAAACAAATATGTAATAATTGTAGTGCACAATGTGTACCAGTACATGTTGATATACTGATAGAATATATACTGATAGAGGTATATGAGCCGTATCACTCGCAACCTCACAGGTATATGAGCCGTATCACTCACCACCTCACAAGTATATGAGCCGTATCACTCACCACCTCACAGGTATATGAGCCGTATCACTCACCACCTCACAGGTATATGAGCCGTATCACTCACCACCTCACAGGTATATGAGCCGTATCACTCACCACCTCACAGGTATATGAGCCGTATCACTCACCACCTCACAGGTATATGAGCCGTATCACTCACCACCTCACAGGTATATGAGCCGTATCACTCGCAACCTCACAGGTATATGAGCCGTATCACTCGCAACCTCACAGGTATATGAGCCGTTTCACTCACAACCTCACAGGTATATGAGCCGTATCACTCACAGGTATATGAGCCGTATCACTCACCACCTCACAGGTATATGAGCCGTATCACTCACAACCTCACAGGTATATGAGCCGTAGCACCCACAACCTCACAGGTATATGAGCCGTATCACTCACAGGTATATGAGCCGTATCACTCACAGGTATATGAGCCGTATCACTCACAGGTATATGAGCCGTTTCACTCACCACCTCACAGGTATATGAGCTGTATCACTCACAACCTCACAGGTATATGAGCCGTATCACTCGCAACCTCACAGGTATATAAGCAGGTAGAGGGTTAACATTGAAACATTGATACAGTGGATTATTCAACTGAATGTCACAGGTGACAGGTAGAGGGTTAACATTGAAAGACTGATATAGTGGATTATTCAACTGAATGTCACAGGTGACAGGTAGAGGGTTAACATTGAAACACTGATATAGTGGATTATTTAACTGAATGTCACAGGTGACAGGGCTAGCTATTTCTCCTCCAGGTCATGTCCTGTAGTCCTCAATGTCACAACAAGATTACAATCTGTCACAACCTGGCCGCAAAATATTCAGTAGCCGTCAAATATGAATTTGTTTTCGAAAATTAAATGAAGGGCATTTTTTTCATAAAGTTGCTTACAATTTTTGCAATGCAAACTACATTATTATTATTAATATTATTATGTTGTACTTGGTAGTTGTAAATCATGATTTGTTTTGGCATAACTAATGTAGACAATTGGCTAAATTTGGTCACATGTTGATGGTTACAGTGATACAGGAGTAAATGTTTGAAAACATACGAAGTCATGAATGTGAATGTAAAACATAGTTATTTTAAACCGGACATTGCAGATCGCAGGGATCAAAATTATATCCCAGAGAAATTCAACTCTCAGTGCACAAAAACATCATTCATGTTTTGTATGAAAAAAGCTACAAGGATCATTATATATTTGTATTCATTTCATCAACATTCAAAACATATACATTAGTTCATTTTTTCTTCCCTCATACAATATATGTATATTCATACATACGTGTGAAAGTTTTTTTTATATTAATTTAGCATTGTCACAAGTCCACAGCAGTGAAGGGATAAAATATGCAACTAGAGCTATAATAGATCAACAAGTGTCAACATTTCACCGACTTTTAATTAAAACAAGAAACATGATTTTACACACTGGATTGTACACTACACTATAAGACAAATTTAGGTATCACACAAGATAACTGTTTCATTAAAGATAGGTAATATTTGAATAAGTGTATGTAAACATAACTGACCATAATTGACAGACATATATATAATGCAATATCAAAATATTGACTGCAAAGTTTTGGTCTGATATATGGAGATTTATTTACATGAACAATAAACAAATAAGGCTGGTTATCATAATTTATCTGCAGAATTTCTGTAACTTTCATTGTTTCACATATCTTTGTCTTTTGTCTTTTTGCTCATCGCCACTATCAACATCACCATCCTCATTAAGACCAACAAAACAAAGTAAAAGCAATAATAACAACAGCAATAGATGGAAACCAACAACATCACTTGTATAGTGCATAAACTCCACAAGATTAACATTTTCTTTGTACTCAAAATGAAAGAACGATCAATTACAGTCAGTAATGTAAAAAAACCTGGGTCTTCAGTTGTGATTTAAGGAAGCGAGGCTGTCAACAGATTTGAGGTGGTCTGACAGTTTGTTCCCTTTCATTTATGTCGAGTAGGAGAATGTTCTTTTGTCGACAGTCGAGGCTTTCACCTCTTTTTTAAACAAAAAACGCATTTATTTTTAGATCAAGGTCTGTTGTGGTCCAAGTCAAGTAGGATGAAGCACTGTTGGTGAAACGTTTAATAACTAGAACTAGGGGTTTATAATGTGGCAACATACAACCAGTGAAGTTGTAGAAGAGGTATGGTCTGAAAGACACGGTCGAATGAACCCAAAGATCAAAAAACATTTCCGACACACTTTGTTAAACAAAGAAGTTTTCATTGTCAACTCCAACAGGGTCCAAAAAGCCCAAAAAGTGTAAACGTGAAACAAGCAGTTAGTATGTTTTGATGTCAAATCCTCTTTATATCGAGGTTAGATTGTCAACTTTAAATAATTTTTAATCAATTATCTGGGTTTTTTTTTGTATATTGAGTCATTCAATCTAATAAATTTTTGTCTTGAGGACAATAAAGTTCATCTCATCTGAGTATATCTCAAGAACACCAAACATGAAAACATCAATAATTCAGACCAGGTGAAAGGAAAAAACTTTAAAGAAGAAGAATAACAATGAGGATCAGATAATTGATAATATTGCACCAAGAACAACTTCAGCCTGTGAAGCACAACTCTGAGGTAAACTGAAGGTCAAATAAGACAAGAAATTATTCAAAATAAAATGTCCACTTTACCTATTGTACAAGACCAATTTAACTGAAATAGCATAAATACCAGTGTGATTTTCCCAAAAGCACCCATCTGTTCAAGAGAGTATCAAACTGAATTTGTTTGAAGAATCCAAACACCTTTGAGTTATACGAAAAGCCAAGCCCAGTTCTTTATTTGAAATAAAACCCCAAGGTCTAATGAACTAGAAACATCACATTCCCAAGACACAAAGGACCCAATCTGCTGTTATACCAACCTGGAACCGTCTGAAGCAGACTCTCAGCTCGGATATAAACTGAAAGGCCAGCCCGAGAGCTTTGGTAACAGACACTCTACAAGCCTGCACGACGCCCAGTGTCACAAAGACGGACGTAGAGGATAGGGTGACGCCGCCTAAGGTGCTGGTCATCATGATAAAAAAGACTACAAGTTTCCCCGCGACAAAAGACGATCCGAGGATGAACGCTTGAGTGTAACAGGATCTGTGCACTTTCTCAACTTCTTGACTGAAATGTCAGAAATATTGTTACAAGAGGACATTTTGAAGGCAATATGATTAGATGTGACACCAAACTCTGACTACCACCCACAAAACATCCCATCCCCAAGATGCCCCACTCCTGCTCTCACCCACAAGACATCCCATCCCCAAGATGCCCCACTCCTGATCTCACCTACAAGACATCCCATCCCCAAGATGCCCCACTCCTGATCTCACCTACAAGACATCCCATCCCCAAGATGCCTCACTCCTGCTCCCACCCACAAAACATCCCATCCCCAAGATGCCCCACTCCTGCTCCCACCCACAAAACATCCCATCCCCAAGATGCCCCACTCCTGATCTCACCTACAAGACATCCCATCCCCAAGATGCCCCACTCCTGCTCTCACCCACAAGACATCCCATCCCCAAGATGCCCCACTCCTGATCTCACCCACAAGACATCCCATCCCCAAGATGCCTCACTCCTGATCTCACCCACAAAACATCCCATCCCCAAGATGCCCCACTCCTGCTCCCACCCACAAGACACCCCATCCCCAGGATGCCCCACCCATGTTTCCACCCACAAGACACCCAACCCCGAAACACACCATCCCTGCTTCCACCACCAAGATACCCCATCCCCAAAATATTATATTCATTCTTGAGATCAAGAAGCAGACATCCACTTATGTCTTGCCTTTCTTCCATATTCTACCTCTAATCAAATCATAAGACAATGTTGGACAAATGAAATGAATTAGAAATACTTGCCATTTAGATAGTGAGGAATTTGTGTTATCCCAAATATAACCATGTTTAATGAAATGAAGGCAAACATCAACCAAGCAAAATGAAACACATTTTAATAAAAACATACTGTTACCACAAACATTATTAGTCAGAGGGTAAACTAGTGGAATATGTTCAACTTTCAAACTAAAAAATAGAGCCATGGCCTCTGTAGCTCATCAGGAGATAATAAGTGGGGTATGTTATGGAGTGGGCTTTATAGCAATGGTCAGATAATGGAATGTAGTAATAAGAATCTAGGCAGTGAAACGATTAAAGCAGTTTAAAAATCTTTTGTTAACATAACTTTGCCAATCTGCTATATATATATATGTGTTGAAAGAGCAACACAAAGTTGCACAGAAACATGTTACTTGTTATAAAATGTTAGTATTTAGACAATAACTAACGAGTGACGGGGAATGACAGATTATCTTTCCCGAGTTATATCATTTGAGTAATTCTCGAGCCTTGGCGAGAGAATTACACACAATTGATATAACGAGGGAAAGATATCCTGCCATTCCCCGTCACGAGTTGGTTATTGTTTATATTACCCATATGACAAATTAAAGTAAAAACGCGAATATTAAAAGCCAATAGCTTCTCTAAAAGGACCCGAGAAGGAGATGAATCTCCATATCCATACGCGTGTGACGTGGATTCACTTCTTACGTGCCTATCCTTGTTTACTCCGCACGATTAAAATGTCCCCTGCGAAAATGTCTTTCACAATAAAAGAAAGATGTGGCTTTAGTTGAAAGTTTTGTATTCCTGCCAATTACTATCAATCCATGATTATACATATAAGTTATTGCAACATCCATATCAAGAGGTGTGCGAAGCTCAAAAACAAGTCGGCTCAAACCGAAAAGCCCTGTGACGTTACAATCGAGACTGTGACGTCATAACCGCTCGCGCCTATGACGTCATTACATTAGAACAATCGCCGTCGCTCTTGAAGCTTTCCGTGGTTATACAGTCAAGCAGTAATCGCTAGTTTCTTTAAATTTTGGACAATTTAACTGCTTCCTCCAACATTTGATGCGTCGGCACATATACGAAAACGCTAATTTCAACTGCGGGAAACAAATAAAACATGTTAAAGTGCAGAAGACAGTTTCTAAAGTTACTAGTCGGGAAAAGTAAGAAAGATGAATGAAGTAGTTCCGGCAACCAATGAAATTCTTATTTTTCTGTAACAGCCAATCAAAAGCCAGAAAAAGGTGTAACTCCCATGTGACTTACAGGAAAAATACTACCCTGTGTCCGTCTTCCCATATGGGTAATATGACAATATATGCATAGATAATCAATGCGAAAGATGTTTTTCATGTAATATATGTGCAAGTGTTTGTTTTGTAGCTTGGAAATAAATTTCTGGTCTCAAACATACAATAATGTGGTGGAGAGATAATACTATTTTTTAATATCGTACACACATTATATAACTAGAAGAGTGTTTGCGGGACACCGCAAAAGCAGAGCAGCTCCGAAACTTTGGGTCTCGCCTTTCCCTGTTCCGCCTTCTCCTCAACATAAATAAAATGGGAATTTTTTTGGACAAATTTATTTCATTATTCAAGTTATTCTAACAAGTTGAATCATCACTGGGGTCACTTTTCACAACTTTGTTCTTAAAACCTATTTCTGATTTCAAAATTGGATCAAAAGATTAACATGGCCTTAACCAATATCTCATGGCCTTGAACTTTGACCTTCAAGGTCACACCATCAATGATTACTTTTCATTGTGTATAACAATCATGCAATGACTCAAAGTGTTCATTGTTAACATAAGGCATATGTATAGCACGCTTAAGTTGTGACCTCACTGTGACCTTGACCTTTGACAGATTTTAGCAAAAACGTTTTCAAATCTTGGTCTTTGTCCAAAGTTGATATACACCAAAGAAGAGCCTGACAGCACAAAAATGTTATCGTGTTTACAAGGATTACTGTAGTGAGTTAAGAACTCATGACCTTGACCTTTGACCTTGAATGTCAAAATCATTCACCAGATTTATAAGAAAGAAGTTATGTATATGAGGTGTTAATACCTTTTTGGAAAAAAGTTACTTAGAGATTTCAGAACTGGTCACCATGACCATATTTCCTGACCTTGACCTTTGTTCTTCAAGGTCACACAGTCAATGATCACTTTTCATTGTGTATAACAAATAAAGAAGATGTTATCCATAATATTCGTCTCTCAATCATGTAATGATTCAAAGTGTTAATAGTTAAAATAAGGAATGTTCGCAACTGCATGCTTAAGTTGTGACCTCGCTGTGACCTTGACCTTGGACAGATTTTAGCGAACACCTTTTCAAAACTCAGTCTTTCTCCATAGTTGATAACTACCAAGTAAGGGCCTGATAGCACAAAAGTTGTTGAAGTTATCGTGTTTACAAGGATTTCTGTAGTGATTCAGAACTCATGACCTTGACCTTTGACCTTGAATGTGGACATGTCAAAATATTTCCCCAGGTGTACAAGAAAGAAGCAGTATATATGAGGTGTTGATACTTTCATGGGAAAAAGTTATTTAGTAATTTCAGAACTGGTGACCTTGACCATATTTCGTGACCTTGACCTTTTAAGTCACACAATAAGTGATCACTTTTCATTGTGTATAACAATCATGTAATGATTCAAAGTGTTAATAGTTGAAGTAAGACATTTTCGCAAAAGCATGCTTAAGTCGTGCCCTCGCTGTGACCTTGACCTTTGACGGATGTTAGCGAAAACCTTTTCAAATCTTGGCCTTTCTCCATAGTTGATGTACACCAAATAAGAGCCTGATAGTACAAATATTTTTCAAGTTATCGTGTTGACCTTGAATATGAACATGTCAAAAAATTTCCCCAGGGGCATAAGTAAGAAGTTATGTATATGAGTTCTCAAAACCCTCTAGGAAAAAAGTTATAGCAAATACAAAACGCGCCGGCGACGGAAACTGCACAAAAACTGATAGCAGCTCCAACTTAGTCAGAGCTGCTAATAATGAATATACAATTCTTTGCATACAGTTCACCACTGTCAGCTATTACAATAATGGCCTGGGGCTGTAGAAGAAAATTTTAAAAAACTTTTTAGGTCATGACCCTTGCTAATTATAAGACATTGCCAAGTCATAAATCTTTTTATTATCAAAATTGGTTACACATTAATCCACATTCATTATAGATATCATAGACCTTTGCATTATATTGTTTTAATTCTTAATTGCATTCTGGAAATATCAACATTTATTACATAATGAATAGGAGGCTCAGTTTTTGAAAATCCCATTTCTGATAGGCTCCATTTCAAGTAACCTGAAACCTCTGTGTTGCTATCAGTTTTCATCCTTCTGCCAGGGAGTGGTCACCCCCAGGTCAACACAATGCAATTACATAACATGCAGACACTGGACTCACAGCCAGTAAAATTTATATGCTAGATGTTGTTTTTCCTACAATTAATTATTTTTCTATACTGGAGAAGAAGATGAAAATAGGTGTGGTGTCACAATCTCATGCAGCTACTTCTTTTATAGTCCTATGTTATCACCAGTCATCACTAGTCATATTCAGCTCACATATATCTCATATAAAATAAAATAAAATTAATTCCTCTTCAAGTTTTTCCTTCAAAGGGTATTCAGTAGTTCTCATTTCAAATAGATTCACATTAAACATGTCCATAATGTAGACATTTATCTTATTTCTTGTTCCTATTGAATACTGGCTGAAGTGCACATAAAATCTCAGAAATATGGTGTAAATTGAAATAGGTTTTTAGGTTATGATCCCTGTGACCCATATTTGGGGTCACAGGCTCACCAAATTTACAATTTAGAATCCCTTACAGCCAAGGAGTCTGTACATAAAATTTCAGCTCGCTAGAGCCATTGGGACTGGAGAAGAAGATGAAAATAGCATTTTAGGTCACTGCCTCTGTGACCCATATTTGTGGTCTCACGGTCACCAAATCTACAATTTAAAATCCCCTTCAGCCAAGGAGTCTATACATAAAAATTCAGCTCTCTGGAGTCATTGGTTCTGGAGAAGAAGATGAAAATAGCTTTTTAGGTTTTGACCCCTGTGAGCAACATTTGGGGTCACAGGGTCACCAAATCTACAATTTAGTATCCCCTTCAGCCAAGGATTCTGTACATAAAATTTCAGCTCTCTGGAGTCATTGGTTCTGGAGAAGAAGTCGAAAAAGCGAAAAGTTTACGGACGGACGGACGGACGGACGGACGGATGGACACTATCCCATGCCATAAGCCCATCGTGCCTTTCAGGCCTGATGAGCTAAAAAGGGATATCTAGATTGCTTTCGGTTTGAGTTGGCCTTATATTCAGTTAGCAATTTGGGACATCTTGCAAGCACTTTTTGATGAACACATATATTGTTCACAATCATTCATTCCTGAGTCAATGGCAGAATCATTTTCATAAAGCATAGTTTGTCTTTTGATACTGAACCTGCTAAGCTTAATGATATTAATATTATTATAACTGTTTATCGTCAAATTACATTGGAATTTGGTTTAAAACTGTTAATCGTAAAATTACATTGGAATTTGGTTTATAACTGTTAATCGCCCAATTACATTGGAAATTGGTTTATAACTGTTTATTGTGAATTTACATTGGAATTTGGTTTATAACTATTTTTTGTGAATATTGCAACAGGCTAATAACCCACCAGGGCTGGATATTGCAACAGGCTAATAACCCACCAGGGCTGGATATTGCAACAGGCTAATAACACACCAGGGCTGGATATTGCAACAGGCAAATCAACCACTAGGGCATTTCAGTTTAGACAAAATGCCTTCAAATGCAGAACAAACAAATTGGTATAGATTCCAAAAAGCCACTTGTAGTTCAGCCCAACATTTGATATGTTCTTGCATCTATATATTTTACATCTAAAACCTGCAACTTTTCTTTTTTTTTCTTGACCAATACCATGGTTATCTCATCAAGTGAGGTAGAAAGGTTTATAATTTCACGTGAATTTCAGAGTTAAAATATATATAATTTTCTACCTCACTCGTTGAGCTATTGACAGATATTCAATATTTTATGATGTACAATTTACGCCACTAGGAACAGCCTGTCACCACAGTAACGCTGTGACGTCATTAGCCAATTCGTCAATTGTTTTCGTCAAATCATATCGGTCACTGGTTGCAGTGAAAGTAGAAGTTATTTTCACTGTAGCTTGATAGACACTTTATGTCAATGATAAATACCAGCATTTCATTGCTCGTCATATAATAAATGCATATATCTAAAATAAAACTGTTAGATGCAAAATATAGTTAAATGGGAAAAAAATATGTAATAATTGTAGTGCACAATGTGTACCAGTACATGTTGATATACTGATAGAATATATACTGATAGAGGTATATGAGCCGTATCACTCGCAACCTCACAGGTATATGAGCCGTATCACTCACCACCTCACAGGTATATGAGCCCTATCACTCACCACCTCACAGGTATATGAGCCGTATCACTCACCACCTCACAGGTATATGAGCCGTATCACTCACCACCTCACAGGTATATGAGCCGTATCACTCACCACCTCACAGGTATATGAGCGTTTCACTCACCACCTCACAGGTATATGAGCCGTATCACTCACCACCTCACAGGTATATGAGCCGTAGCACTCACCACCTCACAGGTATATGAGCCCTATCACTCACCACCTCACAGGTATATGAGCCGTATCACTCACCACCTCACAGGTATATGAGCCGTATCACTCACCACCTCACAGGTATATGAGCCGTATCACTCACCACCTCACAGGTATATGAGCCGTATCACTCACAACCTCACAGGTATATGAGCCGTATCACTCACCACCTCACAGGTATATGAGCCGTATCACTCACAACCTCACAGGTATATGAGCCCTATCACTCACCACCTCACAGGTATATGAGCCGTATCACTCACCACCTCACAGGTATATGAGCCGTATCACTCACAACCTCACAGGTATATGAGCCCTATCACTCACCACCTCACAGGTATATGAGCCGTATCACTCACCACCTCACAGGTATATGAGCCGTATCACTCACCACCTCACAGGTATATGAGCCGTATCACTCACCACCTCACAGGTATATGAGCCGTATCACTCACCACCTCACAGGTATATGAGCCGTATCACTCACCACCTCACAGGTATATGAGCGTTTCACTCACCACCTCACAGGTATATGAGCCGTATCACTCACCACCTCACAGGTATATGAGCCGTAGCACTCACCACCTCACATGTATATGAGCCGTATCACTCGCAACCTCACAGGTATATGAGCCGTATCACTCACCACCTCACAGGTATATGAGCCGTATCACTCACAACCTCACAGGTATATGAGCCGTATCACTCACCACCTCACAGGTATATGAGCCGTATCACTCACAACCTCACAGGTATATGAGCTGTATCACTCACCACCCCACAGGTATATGAGCCGTATCACTCACCACCTCACAGGTATATGAGCCGTATCACTCACCACCTCACAGGTATATGAGCCGTATCACTCACCACCTCACAGGTATATGAGCCGTATCACTCACCACCTCACAGGTATATGAGCCGTATCACTCACAACCTCACAGGTATATGAGCCGTATCACTCACAACCTCACAGGTATATGAGCCGTATCACTCACCACCTCACAGGTATATGAGCCGTATCACTCACCACCTCACAGGTATATGAGCATTATCACTCACAACCTCACAGGTATATGAGCAGTATCACTCACAGGTATATGAGCTGTTTCACTCACCACCTCACAGGTATATGAGCCGTATCACTCGCAACCTCACAGGTATATGAGCCGTATCACTCACAGGTATATGAGCCGTTTCACTCACCACCTCACAGGTATATGAGCATTATCACTCACAACCTCACAGGTATATGAGCCGTTTCACTCACCACCTCACAGGTATATGAGCCGTATCACTCGCAACCTCACAGGTATATGAGCCGTATCACTCGCAACCTCACAGGTATATGAGCCGTATCACTCACCACCTCACAGGTATATGAGCCGTATCACTCACAACCTCACAGGTATATGAGCCGTATCACTCACAACCTCACAGGTATATGAGCATTATCACTCACAACCTCACAGGTATATGAGCAGTATCACTCACAGGTATATGAGCTGTTTCACTCACCACCTCACAGGTATATGAGCCGTATCACTCGCAACCTCACAGGTATATGAGCCGTATCACTCACCACCTCACAGGTATATGAGCCGTATCACTCACAACCTCACAGGTATATGAGCCGTATCACTCACCACCTCACAGGTATATGAGCTGTATCACTCACCACCTCACAGGTATATGAGCATTATCACTCACAACCTCACAGGTATATGAGCAGTATCACTCACAGGTATATGAGCTGTTTCACTCACCACCTCACAGGTATATGAGCCGTATCACTCACCACCTCACAGGTATATGAGCATTATCACTCACAACCTCACAGGTATATGAGCAGTATCACTCACAGGTATATGAGCTGTTTCACTCACCACCTCACAGGTATATGAGCATTATCACTCACAACCTCACAGGTATATGAGCCGTTTCACTCACCACCTCACAGGTATATGAGCCGTATCACTCACCACCTCACAGGTATATGAGCCGTATCACTCGCAACCTCACAGGTATATGAGCCGTATCACTCGCAACCTCACAGGTATATGAGCCGTATCACTCACAACCTCACAGGTATATGAGCTGTATCACTCACCACCTCACAGGTATATGAGCATTATCACTCACAACCTCACAGGTATATGAGCCGTATCACTCACAGGTATATGAGCCGTTTCACTCACCACCTCACAGGTATATGAGCCGTATCACTCACCACCTCACATGTATATGAGCCGTATCACTCACCACCTCACAGGTATATGAGCCATATCACTCACCACCTCACAGGTATATGAGCCGGATCACTCTCAACCTCACAGGTATATGAGCCGTTTCACTCACCACCTCACAGGTATATGAGCCGTATCACTCGCAACCTCACAGGTATATGAGCCGTATCACTCACAACCTCACAGGTATATGAGCCGTTTCACTCACCACCTCACAGGTATATGAGCCGTATCACTCACCACCTCACAGGTATATGAGCCGTATCACTCACAACCTCACAGGTATATGAGCCGTATCACTCACAACCTCACAGGTATATGAGCCGTATCACTCACCACCTCACAGGTATATGAGCCGTATCACTCACCACCTCACAGGTATATGAGCCGTATCACTCACAACCTCACAGGCATATGAGCCGTATCACTCACAACCTCACAGGTATATAAGCAGGTAGAGGGTTAACATTGAAACATTGATACAGTGGATTATTCAACTGAATATTACAGGTGACAGGTAGAGGGTTAACATTGAAATTGATATAGTGGATTATTCAACTGAATATTACAGGTGACAGGTAGAGGGTTAACATTGAAATTGATATAGTGGATTATTCAACTGAATATTACAGGTGACAGGTAGAGGGTTAACATTGAAATTGATATAGTGGATTATTCAACTGAATATTACAGGTGACAGGTAGAGGGTTAACATTGAAATTGATATAGTGGATTATTCAACTGAATATTACAGGTGACAGGTAGAGGGTTAACATTGAAATTGATATAGTGGATTATTCAACTGAATATTACAGGTGACAGGTAGAGGGTTAACATTGAAATTGATATAGTGGATTATTCAACTGAATATTACAGGTGACAGGGCTAGCTATCTCTCCTCCAGGTCATGTCCTGTAGTCCTCAATGTCACAACAAGATCACAATCTGTCACAACCTGGCCACAAAATATTCAGTAGCCGTCAAATATGAATTTATTTTCGAAAATTAAATGGAGGGCATTTTTTATTTTTAAAAAAGTTGCAACGCATACTACATTATTATTATTATGTTGAGAAAAACTTGGTAGCTGTAAATCATGATTTGTTTTGGCATAACTAATATCGACAATTGGCTAAATTTGGTCACATGTTGATGGTTACAGTGATACAGGAGTAAATGTTTGAAAACATACGAAGTCATGAATGTGAATGTAAAACATAGTTGTTTTAAACCTGACATTGCAGATCGCAGGGATCAAAATTATAACCAGGGAGATTCAACTCTCAGTGCACAAAAACTTCGTTAATGTTTTGTATGAAAAAAGCTACAAGTATCATTATATATTTGTATTCATTTCATCAACATTCAAAACATATACATTAGCTGATGATTTTTTCTTCCCTTATACAATATATGTATATTCATACATACGAGTGAAAGTTTTTTTTATATTAATTTAATAGCATTGTCACAAGTCCACAGCAGTGAAGGGATAAAATATGCAACTAGAGCTATAATAGATCAACAAGTGTCAACATTTCACCGACTTTTAATTAAAACAAGAAACATGATTTTACACACTGGATTGTACACTACACTATAAGACAAATTTAGGTATCACACAAGATAACTGTTTCATTAAAGATAGGTAATATTTGAATAAGTGTATGTAAACATATCTGACCATATTTGACAGACATATATATAATGCAATATCAAAATATTGACTGCAAAGTTTTGGTTTGATATATGGTGATTTATTTACATGAACAATAAACAAATAAGGCTGGTTATCATAATTTATCTGCAGAATTTCTGTAACTTTCATTGTTTCACATATCTTGGATTTTATCTGTCTTTTTGCTCATCGCCACTATCAACATCACCATCCTCATTAAGACCAACAAAACAAAGTAACAGCAATAATAACAACAGCAATAGATGGAAACCAACAACATCACTTGTATAGCGCATAAACTCCACAAGATTAACATTTTCTTTGTACTAAAAATGAAAGAACGATCAATTACAGACAGTAATGTCAAAAAACCTGGGTCTTAAGTTGTGATTAAGGAAGCGAGGCTGTCAACAGATTTGAGGTGGTCTGACAGTTTGTTCCCTTTCATTTATGTCGAGTAGGAGAATGTTCTTTTGTCGACAGTCGAGGCTTTCACCTCTTTTTTAAACAAAAAACGCATTTATTTTTAGATCAAGGTCTGTTGTGGTCCAAGTCAAGTAGGATGAAGCACTGTTGGTGAAACGTTTAATAACTAGAACTAGGGGTTTATAATGTGGCAACTGACAACCAGTGAAGTTGTAGAAGAGGTATGGTCTGAAAGACACGGTCGAATGAACCCAAAGATCAAAAAACATTTCCGACACACTTTGTTAAACAAAGAAGTTTTCATTGTAGCCATGTGATGTCAACTCCAAAAAGCCAAAAAGGTGTAAAAGTGAAACAATCAGTTAGTATGTTTTGTAAAAACTTGATGTCAAATCATCTTAAATCAAGGTTAGTTTGTCAGCTTTAAATAATTTTTAATCAATTATCTGATTTTTTTTGTTATATTGAGTCTTTCAATTCAAGAAAAAAAATACTTGAGGACAATAAAGTTCATCTCATCTCAGTGACAAGAAATTATTTCAAAATAAAATGTCCACTTTACCTATTGTACAAGACCAATTTAAATGAAATAGCATAAATACCAGTGTGATTTTCCCAAAAGCACCCATCTGTTCAAGAGAGTATCAAACTGAATTTGTTTGAAGAATCCAAACACCTCTGAGTTATACGAAAAGCCAAGCCCAGTTCTTTTTTTTAAGTAAAACCCCAAGGTCTATTGAAATAGAAACATCACTTTCCCAAGACACAAAGGACCCAATCTGCTGTTATACCAACCTGGAACCGTCTGATGCAGACTCTCAGCTCGGATGTAAACTGAAAGGCCAGCCCGAGATATTTGGTAACAGCCACTCTACAAGCCTGCACGATGCCCAGTGTCACAAAGACGGACGTGGAGGATAGGGTGACGCCACCCAAGGTGCTGGTCATCATGATAAAAAAGACTACAAGTTTCCCTGCGACAAAAGATGGTCCGAGGAGGAACGCTTGAGTGTAACAGGATCTGTGCACTTTCTCAACTTCTTGGCTGAAATGTCAGAAATATTGTTACAAGTGGACATTTTGAGAGCAATATGATTAGATGTGAGCTTTTTATCACACCATCCCTGCTCCCACCCACAAGACACCCCATCCCCAAGATGCCCGACCCCTGCTCCCACCCACAAGACACCCCATCCCCAAAACACACCATCCCTGCTTCACCACCATGACACCCCATCCCCAAAATATTATATTCATTCTGGAGATCAAGAAGCAGACATCCACTGATGTCTTGCCTTTCTTCCATATTCTACCTCTAATCA
This sequence comes from Gibbula magus, assembly GCA_936450465.1. NCBI lineage: Eukaryota > Metazoa > Mollusca > Gastropoda > Trochida > Trochidae > Gibbula > Gibbula magus. The sequence continues at coordinate 11,182,952 of OW388306.1, forward strand.
GATCATAAGACAATGTTGGACAAATGAAATGAAGGCAAACATCAACCAAGCAAAATGAAACACATTCTAACAAAAACATACTGTTATAATAATATACTTGTCATTTATCACGGGAGGCAGCAGCTTGTTATACGCAACAATACATGACTAAAGCAAAATTGAGGAATCGCTAATCTGAAACGGCAGAGGATTCAATTTCGTTTTCACAGCATTCACATGCATACAATCAGGGTTTGTTTTTTCTGGTTTACGCATTTTGTGTTAACCCTCATTAGCATATCACGCGACATTCTAATATGTCCACCGTTTGCGAAGCGCAAGTGCATAAACAAGCTTGAGGACTTGCATCTATTAAAATGAAGTGTTCCCGGTTAACCTAATTGTCTCATTCGGAAAAGGAACGTATATTCCAGTTATCGGCGTAGGTTTGAAGACGATATGACATGTGTATATCTTATTTTGCATCAAAACGTTACGCTCAATAGTAGAAACCAACTGACACGACCGTTTGTTCTGATGGATTGTGACGTCACAAGGTACGAATGCACGAGGTATGGTAGCACATTTTATCTGCATTCATCGAAAAATGGCAGCAGGTTTTTGATAGCTCTCGTCCAATCAGAAACGCGGAAATTAGTGTGACAAAACCATTGTGTAATTATATGACCTCCGTATGATGACTGGATGCTCTACTGCTCCACCATAAACCTAGGTCCTTATCAACTGAAACAATTTCTGGTTACTGAAGATACAAGCTTGAATGATGTCCGCACTTGAGATCTTCAAATCACAGAGAGTAACGAGAAATCACAATAATGGATCAAGAACACTTCTGTATAATCAGGGAGAAGGTGAAAATATTAAAATCTCAAATCATTTAGATTTTGTCTGATTCTCAACCTCCCATCAATCAACAGACCATCATAGACTGCATACTGCATATAATAGAGGAAGGAAGTAAAACAGTCACACATTGTGTGTATGTTCAATGTACATCTTGATTTCCACACAAACTATGGTTAACAGGGTTCATACACTTGAAGACCACAAAAAAAAACCATGACTTTTCCATGGATTTTCAAGAATGCTTCCAGATTTTTCCATGAAGCAAGGTACAGACAACACAAAATGCCCATCGATAACTGTATTGCAGGATTTATATATATTTTTTAGTTACAACGAGAGGGGGGAAGTAAGTAAATTTCACGAGCAGAAAATAATAAAAGACTTTTCCATGACTTCTATACTTATTCCATGGCTTGTCCAGGATTTCATGACCCGGCCATATGAACCCTGTGGTTACACCCATTGAAGAGGAAAGATATCAGATGCATTTAGAATCAAAACACCTTTTTAGTATTATACTATGCTCTCAATTCTCCGTATCTGAATACCAACCTGAATGCGTCGGATGCACACCATGGTCTCCGAGGAGAACTGGAAGGCAAGGCCTATGAAGAGAGTGACTGATATCCTTATTCCCTGCATGAGTCCGATGGTGACAAACAGGGCCTCCGTCCTGACAATTTGATTGGTCAGAGAACTTGCCAGGACGATCAGGAACACGACCAATTTCATCGAGACGAAAACTGGCGCTAATATCAAAGCCTGGACATACCGAGCCATTTTCACCTTCCTTATTTCAATACTGAAACAAATTCGTCATTTTCTTTGATGACGGTGAACTGAAATGGCATGTATTTTCAAAAGGTTAACTACCTGAAAAAAAGTATAATATTTGTCTTTGACATTTCATTTATATTTGCAACCTTGAGGGTTATGCTTGTTAAAATGAGTTTTTTTATTGTGAGGTGAAGTTACGTCATTTTACCTCTGGATAAAAAACACGGGGGCTGATATACCTTGTGTCTTATACGATGAAACTAATATACAGTAGTATCACTACGACATCTACTTTATTTCTATTTAACTATGACATTATTCCAATTATAGCTTTCCCTTTTCGAAATGTCATATTTTTTTTTAAATGAATAAGTTTTTGGTAAAACTGTCTTTATCATTTTGGCTTCAAAAATAACTTCAGATTTCTTCTCAGATTTCCTCCAGTTGGGGCATTTGTCCTCATGAACATATTATCAACATCCAGATAATTTAGATACAATTTTACTACTTCTACTTTCCATTATAATGTGTTAATTTAAACACTAAAAAAAAGGTTATCAATAGCATTTCTTATCTTGTTGGCTTAAATAAAGATAAAAACACAAAGTTGTTCAACTGAAAGAGAATTTATGATTCTGACAAAAAAAAATAAGTAAAATTTTAAATGATCACACTTTTCAAGGTTGGACAAGTGAAATAACTAAAAAATACTCGAGAAAAAACTACAGCCTATTCAATCAAACCACATGCACTCGTCTCACTCAACAAAAAGTTTTAAAGCATCATAAACTAAAATAGAGCCATTGGCTCTGTAGCTCATCAGATATTGCAATTATCATTATCACTAAAGCAAAGACTAACATCAAATAATTAGACATGGTCCATGGGGTCTTTATTATGTCTTGAACCACAACCAAATATACAAATCATAATTTACACTGTTCAAGGTAGATCTACACAACATACAATTATCCCAGACCTTTCCATTCTAAGCTGGTGGTGACAAGTAGCTATTAAAGTTGCAGTTAACCTTCATCCCCTTGTTCAGCATTACTGGTTCATGGACGGATGGACACCCGGCCACACCCATACTTGAGGGGGATCAAGACCAAATGAACAAACTTTACTCTCCTTGTAACAAAGATGGTATTTTGAATATTTCGGCTTCCTCTGTCAATTGGTTTCGAAGGAGAAGGTTTTAAGTGAAATTCCCATATGTGAGGGGGGACAAGACCAATTGTACAAACTGTGATCCCCTCGGTGCAAAGTACATCCCCTAAAAATTTGGGCTTCCGGGATACAGCAGTTCTTGATGAGTAAAAATTGTGGGAAGTTTACTGAAGAAATGTGATGGACGAACGCTGGATGACGACCATTGCCATAAGCCCATCTGGCTTTTCAGGCCTGACGAGCTAAAACTAACATAACATTTAACAGCAAACAAATTTTCAAACAACAAATACAAATGCAAACAAAGACTATATTAATATACAAAAGCTAGTGCTTTAAGGGTATTCTTGATTAGAAATATACTAGAAATAAAATGATTAACCAAAACCAGTCATAATATAAATTTTGTTTCAGTTGTTACCTCATGTTAAAGGAAAGTTAGAAGCAGACCGATTAAAACCGACGGTATTCCACGGAAAATATGTGCAAAATAGTGCATCTACAGGGATACGAACTCATATATCGTTCGGAAGTTTCCACGCCACACTGTCCGGTAACAGCCCGTAGTCTCCCATGTTCTGACGCAATTCAGTAAACCAATCATGAAACCAACCATACAATGAATTAGTAAGCTTACTAAATGAATTAGTAAGCTTACTAAATCGATCGAATTAGTAAGCTAATTAAATGAATTAGTAAGCTTACTAAATGAATTAGTAAGCTTACTAAATCAGGCGAATAAGTAAGCTTACTAATTCAATTAGTAAGCTTACCAATTCATTTAGTAAGCTTACTTATTCATTTAGTAAGCTTACTAATTCAAAGCGAATTAATAAGATTATTAAAATCGAATTAGTAAGCTAATTACTAAAACAAAAAAACAAACAAAAAACTACAATATTACACAATGTCCTTAAAAAAACGGTTTTCATTTTTCTAGACCCAAACTTATAGAATGCCAAACAAAGAATAGATACTGAACAAAGAAAACTATCTTTTGATAGTAATATAACAGCTTCTTAATCATTTTCTCACATTATTTTTCAAATGGCTCTCACACATCTACTTCCATCAATTGCTAAGGTGCTTGCTAGTACATAGTTAAACCTGGTGATATAGAGTCTTGTAGTTCAACAACTTTTACATGTAAATGTGTAAAATAAACCAGGTCATCTTACATTTACCTTTTCCAAACTGGACATTGCCCACAAAAAGTTCTTAAAACTTAGAAATCTAGAAGTCAACTTCATGCATCAAATGTTTCCTTCAAAGGGGAGCATAACAGTTTTACTTATAATAATAATGTTTCAATACATGCATTAAATGTATTTGTATACGACAGTACATAAACACTTCAGACATAGTACTAGATGATAATCCTGAGGGTTGATCCTGGTGGCGGTGGTGGGGATAAAGTTTTTAAAAATTGATGGCTCTTAAAGAGCCATCATGGTTGTTGATGAACATATCGAAAAATTGACAAAAATCTAACTCCGTGAAATATGTACACTTAATTTTTCATAGATTTTTTCGACCCAAAATAAGCTGAGAAATTGCACTAATTAGTAGAGGTGTTTTCCAGTCTAAATATAGATCAAGTCTATTATTTTCAAGCGCAAAGCATTGTGGTCTAGCTCACGTACACTCTGTAAGACACGAAAGAAAAATAAAGTTTATGAGCAATGAAAGAAATTGAAATATACAATTTTTGCCGGATATTTAGTTACCATTTAATTTAATCATGTATTTTCTAAAATATATTGGAATAAATGTTTATCAACTAGGTATTTTGCTTGAATTTTATAATCAATGAGGATATATTCGTCATAATTTGCTTGTCTTATCTCAATAAAAAGTACATTAAACAGGCAATAATTTGTATATTCTCAGGACATTTAGAAACATTGTTTACAAAGCAATCGTCACATTCAGTAATGTATGACAAGTGTAGCCTAACTTGCAAGAGAAGCATGTGCAGCATGTGCATCACATGGGTTGCTATAGAGACTTTCGCTGAGGACGAGCCTTCACACTTCGGAAACGATTGTTGATGTGTAGTACGTTTTATGCAATAAAGGGGATTCTGTGTATATGACGTCAGATACCTTTAGCGAGCGCTACTCGAAGGGGGACTTCTCTTTGAAACCAAATTTAATTACAATGTCGTGATACGAAACTTACATGTCACATCACATGTCATGTTGTAGATAAAAGATTTCTCTAGTGATTGAAGTTATAAGTATATTTTCCACAAATAATTTTGTATTTGAAACACTAACATCCTTGATGGCTCTTTAAAGCATGCAGTTGGAAGTCTAAGGTTAATAAACGGACCAAGGGTTAAAAGTGCAGATTGAATGCCAAAAAATATTCAGACTGAAAATAGCTGATCTGCATTGAATTACAATGTAGAACTGGCAAATCAGCAAACCATTATGAGGCCTTGTTAACAAAGAGATAAGTCCAGGTTAGGTTATTGACCCAAATAAAGCAGGATGCACAGCTAAGTTTTAATTTGCCAAGACAGAAGTTCAAAATAAGCACATGCCCAGTAGCGCATGACTAGCGAATAAACATTCAAGGATGGTAAACTGTAAATGCTGGCAGTCCAGAGCGATAATTGAAACATGCTGTGATGTGTTAAAGTCATATTGGTCCAATTTCTGTATTAGACAACTATTTATAACAAGTACCTGTCGCTCATTCAAAATTAATTTTTTAGTGACGTCATATGTTAAGGTCATTTAAAGGGAGAGTTCTGTTGCCATCTTGGATTCTTTTGCATTACGTGAAATAAAGTATGAAGTATGCCTATGTCAAAATATTATTTGTTGACTTCTCCTCAACCTTAAACACCATTTAGCCTCACATTTTGAATAACACATTAATTGATTTAGATATATGTCCTTCTTTGGTTAAATGGATAGCCTCATTCTTGTCTGACAGGTCCCAATATGTCAAAATGAAAAGTTCTTGTTCCCGGACTGTGTCTATTAACACCGGTGCTCCTCAAGGATGTGTATTGTCTCCAATACTTCTCACATTGTTTACTAATGACTGTGTGAGTTCTCAACCAAACTTTTCTAGGTTCAAGTTCGCCGATGATACGGCTATTAGCAGTCTACTCTTTGACAGTGAGAATACATATAAAGATGAAATAAATGATGTTGTTAAGTGGTGTTGTGACAACTTTTTGGAACTAAATGTATCAAAAACAATGGAACTTGTTATAGATTTTCGAAGAAATACGCCAGCAGGTAGTCCAGTCATTATAAATGGAGAATGGAAATGAAAAATATCAATCAAAAGAATCCAGTCGATAAAAAAAGAATGCTGCATCAGAAAGATACGTAATCCATCAAAATTTCTTTCCCATATTCAATTTCTTGTAGAAATGTTCTTCGATTCGACAACATTTAACATCTTAACCACTGTTACAGAATATAGGAAAGTCTGTTTCTATTGCGGAAAAGTACTAGGATCCTTGTATGGTTCTAACATCTCGCCTCCTGACCTGGGCCCTTACTCACGATACGTTCGTAGCCTTAAGAATTCTTAACTTTGATTGTCCCCCATGTGTTAAAGATAATAGAACCTCTCAGTTTTGTTCGATGTTAATTCGTTTATTCATATAGACAATACTTTCAAGTAAACAAAACACTAACTATTATTTCGAAGCGTCACCTACTCAGCCAGATATCGCGGTTCAAAGTGAGTAAATTTGGCCTGCTCATTATCTCATTCTTCAAACAGTTTTCCGCGGCCCCTCAGTGTAGCATAACCTGCGTAAGCGATGTGACGTCATACACAGGAGTTGTTACAATGAAATCCTTAGGCGATTTGTCGATTTTCGTTGATGATTCGTTTAAAACACAATAACAACTTTTGACATTGTAAGTTTCCGGTAGAATGGGTATTTGTGCGTCAGTAGGAAGTAAGTTCGGAGTTTTTGAAGGATTTTTCGATATTCAATTGCCGGTTTTAGTTTGGTTCTTTTACCAATCGAGCGGAGCGTTGGGTTATTTTATAGATTATAGGTAAAAAAAGTTCTCGGAAAAAAAGTATCGGTAAAAAAGTCCTATTACATAAAAATATGTATTAAAACAGAGTAAATATATTTTTTCATCAAATTTAAGTATGACTAATGTTAGATTAGTACATAGTAATGTTGCCAAGTACTGTTTGCCGATTTTAGCAATATGTCCCAGGATGTAGCATGCAGTGTTAACCCATTGACATGTGATCTCAGCAGAGGGGGTATACCCCAGGACTTACAGTGTTTGCCAATTGAAATGAATAATTTAAATTGTAAACGTCTCTATTATTTATTTTTTTGTTGTGCTTGATTTTAAGTTTCAAGAGGCCTGTATAGTTTGAGGTCTACTGAGTAAAAATTTCTAATGGTGACTTTTTATTCATAATAGAATAATTGCATTATAACTTAGAATTGTTCAACATTGTTAAAAAATCGAGCTATCGTTAAATTTATGATCTTGTACATGTACAACAAGAGAATTAGTGAGCACAGCTCACTCATATACCCCCGCTTTTAACATTGGTTAAAGAAAAAATGTTTCAAAATAGCAAGGACATCAATTTTAGACTTTCGTATGAATAGACCACAGCAGTATTATTAAAGTAGAGTAAGTATGTCTTCATAGATTATACACTTGTAAATTTTGTTAGAAGTAAAAAAAGTCGAAAAAATAAAGATGGTATGTGACTGAAACATACAAAAGGCACATGTGGGGACCATAAAGTGTACATACATAAAGTTTCATAACAATTGAACAAGTAGTATTTGAGTTATGAGCGGAACCAAAAGTGTAAGCATAGACGCGCACACAAAGACGCTTAAAAGTGGAAAATCTGAAAAAATAATCATGGGATCTGAGTGAAACATAGAAAAGGCACATCTAGGGACCATAAAGTGTACATGTATAAAGTTTCATAACAATTGAACAAGTAGTATTTGAGTTATGAGCGGAACCAAAAGTGTGACCATAGACGCGCACACAAAGACGCTTAAAAGTGGAAAATCTGAAAAAATAATCATGGAATATGAGGGAAACATAGAAAAGGCACATCTAGGGACCATAAAGTGTACATGTCAAAAGTTTCATAACAATTGAACAAGTAGTATTTGAGTTATGAGCGGAACCAAAAGTGTGACCATAGACGCGCACACAAAGACGCTTAAAAGTGGAAAATCTGAAAAAATAATCATGGAATCTGAGGGAAACATAGAAAAGGCACATCTAGGGACCATAAAGTGTACATGTATAAAGTTTCATAACAATTGAACAAGTAGTATTTGAGTTATGAGCGGAACCAAAAGTGTGACCATAGACGCGCACACAAAGACGCTTAAAAGTGGAAAATCTGAAAAAATAATCATGGAATCTGAGGGAAACATAGAAAAGGCACATCTAGGGACCATAAAGTGTACATGTATAAAGTTTCATAACAATTGAACAAGTAGTATTTGAGTTATGAGCGGAACCAAAAGTGTGACCATAGACGCGCACACAAAGACGCTTAAAAGTGGAAAATCTGAAAAAATAATCATGGAATCTGAGGGAAACATAGAAAAGGCACATCTAGGGACCATAAAGTGTACATGTATAAAGTTTCATAACAATTGAACAAGTAGTATTTGAGTTATGAGCGGAACCAAAAATGTGACCATAGACGCGCACACAAAGACGCTTAAAAGTGGAAAATCTGAAAAAATAATCATGGAATCTGAGGGAAACATAGAAAAGGCACATCTAGGGACCATAAAGTGTACATGTATAAAGTTTCATAACAATTGAACAAGTAGTATTTGAGTTATGAGCGGAACCAAAAGTGTTCCGGACGGACGGACGGACGGACGGACGCGCTGAGCGCTATATACCCCCGACTACTTCGTAGCGGGGGTATAATTACTTACATTGAGACAGTTATTTTATTCAGTGTAATGCAACTGTAGAGAAATGTGGCGGGTGAAAATGTCAATTTTTTTAAAGCCTACAATGATGTATCTATGATAAGGAATCATGAATAATTTCAAATCGAAGGGCGTTTTCTTTTTCGGTACACATATTCTTTCAGATTCTGTTCCATCAATATCATTTGGGTAAAATCGATGAAATGTTAATGTAGAATGCTGAAAAATCTAGTTTTTAATTTCTATATTAATTCTATATTGTTCAGAAATTAGTCATGTAATCAACACTCACTAATTGCGCTTAATGCATTAAACCTTTGCTTTGATGCCAGATATCGGTCACTGGACCGGTTCACTTATATAAGAGGTGGCGCGTCAAGATATTGCCAACGTCCTGTCATATGACGTAACTGGTGATATTGAAGTGGTCGTTAGTTAAATAAAGATACACATATAGGCGACATTCAGTCTGGACATAGTGAGCCAATCAAAATTAGGAATGTTATATTCAGCCAACGAAATTTAAGAATATTATGTTCTGTTGTTTCGTCGGTGATAGCAGCCGGTCATTCACTATAATGTATGATGCACACCGATGTACATGGATTAGCAATCATATGGTGACAACAGGTTAGTTATTTAAATCAATAAGGACATCGTAAAATGTTAACGTTGTTTACATGCGAACTAGTTAGAAAACCATCATAATGTAGTTCAACAATTATATGTATTTATTTTAATTTGTAAAATGATATAGATATATACGTCGCATAAGTCTCGTTTTTCGTTGAGTAGGATTAACATGAATTCTGCTTTGTTTGCCGATCCAATTTTGCATAATTGTGGAAACACATTGTTTAATTAATTGTTATATTGAATCAACATACTTTGAGATAGTATCCTACATAAGTGCTGTTATTTCATTTTCATCTGTTAAATACTGGAATAGATAAACGTGAGACATAGTAATGAGATATGTATCCCGATCATTTGGTACATTCGCTTGTTCTTCATTCAAATCTTTGTTATCGCTTGACTTACGTTGTTCAAAGCGATATCTCATTGCTAGAATAAGAGTCTGACATAACGGAAATGGTCAATGATGGACATTCACGCAGTAACTCTTTTGAACTGACACTTCCAAATAACACAAAGAAAAGACAATGGCAGTAGATTTACGCTGAAATTTCCACTCGGCATTATCGGAGACTAAACAATCTAAACACATGTGTACAACAACCAAAGTTAATTAACGACTGAACAGAATATGACGACATTGTTTCTAATAGCTTTGATCACGTTTAGGCTGTTTTGACAAGTGAGATCAGTGAAAAATACGTGACGGCTATACGAGTGTATAATGTAAACAATAACATAAGCCAGCTACTCGTTGAGCAGGACTCCTGAGTAACGCGTCACACCTCTGCTAGCAGCTGATTGGCTAATGAAACGTTTGCCGGCTGTAAAAATGAAGTATTTTTTAAAACTGTTTTTTTCTACTATTTTGGGTTGGATTTGTAATCCAATTCTTTTGTGTCGTTATTCTTTACTGTTGTTAGAATCATTTCAGCGAAGCCTACCCCCTGAGGTTAGCATATCTTTAAGAATGGGCTTAAGAAGTTCATAGGGCTACGAAGGTTTCGAGAATATTGGCCCCGATGCCCCACAAGCCTGCAGTCTCCAATACTGATTTCTCTATTGTTACAATAACATTATAATGAAGTATTTCCCTATTGTACCAGTTACAGGTCGATGTCTGTTATATTTAGAGAGAAACAGTAGAACAAAAGCCGCTGGTCAAAGGTTTGAAGCGACAGCTTTGCTCTTTTCCATTGTGCAACTATGCATGGTTCGTATTGGTCTAGTAGTCTAGTCTCATGTTTTTCCTGTATCGGATCATATGGTCTATGCAGTAAATACTAGTCTACAATCATACAATTGAAAAATATTTCATAATTCCAATTAACACTCTTCCAGTTGATTAGTATCTACTGTAGCAAGGATAAGTATAATACAGCCAATTGTCACAAATTCAATAAGTAAAATAACGAAAAAGAATTTAGATGAGTCATGAACAATTTTTTGTTGTTGACATTTTTAAGAGTCTGTACAGATGTTATTTTACAGTCAAACATATACCTGACCAACCCAATTGTTCACTGGTAGCATGGTTGACTACATGCTCCGAGATGATGAGGAAATGTCATTGTTTGGAACGTTTTGTAATGACATTTCAGGACTATCACTCTCATTGACAGAGGAGCAAATAATAACAGGACACACGTGCCTGGTATAATTGTAAGATTTGAAAAAAAAAAAAAAGGCTGAAAAACGGTTGAAATCTATAATAACTAATCTCCAAATTACAGTTCTCTTTACTCCAAGGTAAGGCATTGTTGACATTGAAACATGTTTTCTGCATTTTTAATACGCCTTTCAATTTTATAATAAATAGCAAATAATAGTAGGACACACGTGCCTGGTATAATTGTAAGATTTGAAAACAAATTTAAAATGGCTAAACGGTTAAAATCTATAGTAACCAATCTCCAAATTACAGTACTGTTTATTCCAAAGTAAGGCATTGTTGACATTGAAACATGTTTTCTGCACGGTGTATTTTTAATGAACATTTCAATTTTACTTGAGATATCGGGAGTGAAGGTTTATGTCTGATTCTATTGGTTGAAATAATACCTTTCAGTCTGGGTGGAGACCGTCTGTTGTTGGTGTCAGGAAGGACGTAGCAGAATGTCCAATCAAGGGGTTAAAACTGCTTGAAATTATTACCAAAGTTAAGAATTTAATCTATCGCACAATTGTAAAAAAAAAACCCACTTTAAATGTTATTGATAATTAAGGATTTGGGCATATTCATTACAATCTTATAGATGTTGAAAATAAACCGAAGGCCCTAAAGTAGTCTTTGCAATGGTACACTAAATACCAAATATATATATTGTATGCACATTGAAACATATGTACAAAGTATACAAACTGAAACACATACAAAGGACACAAAGGAAGCACAACATAGGACATTATAACAGCACTCATATTCCTGACAAACTGTGTTTATTCTATAATCCATTTCTATAATGTCAAATATCAGTAAAAGTCAACCAATGAAATGACAGTAAATGGAGACATTTTTTTTCAGTAAAATAACTCCAATTGTAGGCAGTACTGTTCAATACAAGGATTACAACAAACAACGATTAATCATGTGGGTGAAAAGAGACACTGTGTTATTAGCAAACTTCCACGTAAGGATAGGGAGACAGTTCTCCGTTGTTATGACAGGTACCGATGCAGGGCATCATGTTCTACGCATCCAAGACTGAAACTAGCTTCCGTCAACTAAAAACTCAACCCGACAAACAGTCACATCCTACAGACACAAGGAGTTTATTGTTGACTCTATTGAAATCACTTCAGCACAATCCATGTAAATACTTTATCAATGTCACATATTTTATATATATAGTTCTAGAGTCGGATCACACATTTAAAAACCGTTAGGGCAAACACTTTTCTCATCACAAATCAGGTTTAACGATCAACTAAATTGATACCATGTCAAGATGTAACTCTCTCCATTCTCATTAGAATTTTATTATCAGTGTATAACATATATAAATATCAATTCTTATTTTGACGTTTATTGAATCGAATACCATTAATGTTTTTCTATTTTGGTTATGAATGTAGAAAGGCATGCTGGGTATTAGTGTCCATGCTGTGTTTAAACAAATACTTGCATGCATGTGTTACTATTGTGCATTCTATATTAGTGCAGTTAATGTGTAACAATGGGAAACCATGCAAAACCATGCGGGACCAAGCAAAGCAAGCATGAAGCCACGTGATGATATTTGCCTACCAGGAGATGTTCAACAAATCAATTGTAGACAAAATTAAAAGATTGGTTGACAAATGAATGACTTGATAGTGAGACAAGCGATTGGAGAGCTACAATTGGCTGGGAGAACATCTCCTGGACTCTGCCACCTATCCATGAGCACCTGCAGTCAGTTAGCCTTGTTTGCATTTCAAAACAGCCAACTAAAATTTTCAAATGATAATGTTAAATGAATGTTGGTAGCATTATAAAGTAGAGTACATGCTATTGAAAATTATCAAATGAAAACTGAATTTTAAATAATGAAAGCTTGAAATGAACTGAAAAACTGAAGCTATTATTGGTAGCATTATGTGCATGAATTAAAATGATAAAACAAATCACTGATATTCTTTCATGTTTATCAGTAATTTATCGTTATTCATGAAATATTTGGTAGAAACTGCCATTTACAATGTTCTTATCAAATTTCAACAAAGTGATGGCATGATTACAGCCAATCCAAGAGGTAATATTTAAATCAATTCTTCAGAAATGCAGAGCAGATTCTGAATCAGATTGGTATGTTACAGTATTAGATATCTATGTTCCCGCTAACTCAAGAGTAGTCAACAGAGTGCATTAAGCAGATATCATCACATTACATGTTGTTAGTAATAACTAGAATAGACTTATCTACTAGATGACTGCAGACATGCACATTATGACCAAACACAGAACAAATCTATACTTATATACATATATTTCTTACTTGCTATATATATATATATAATATATACGACAAACATAATATATAAATTAAGTGAACCAACTTATTTTAATATTAATAGGGCACTGTTTAAATTGAATTCAATATCTGTTTTCTTCTTTTACCTTCATTTCATCTTTTAAAATGTTCGATGTTTAATTAAAATTAATATTTATGATTTAAAAAATACTGTTATCTGCATGTCTGCATCATCAATAAAAGCAAAAAGGAGATTGATTTTCAATTGTCCAACTTATGCATGATCTTAAGCTTATAATGATTTATCTTTCTGTTTGCATAGGTAAACTACTAAGATTTATTTCTAAGTTTAAAATATGGCTTTTTTTTTTACATATAGTAATAAACAAATCACTGCATGTAACCAAATTATTTTGGAACTAAATAATTAAGCAATTGGAATGATTTTTATATGTTCATACAAAAATTGTTGAATTAAGATGATTAAGAAAATGTAAATTAAGCTATAAATAATAAATGTAAATAGGCATGGTGAAAAAAAACCTGAACAAAATCATAGAGAACAATTGTAAAATCTATGCAAATTTGACAATATAATAAAGATATATCAAAAGAATCAAATACTAAATGATGACAAGTTACAATGAAACACACAATTATATGAAACACATAGGGCCAGATCCTAAATAATGTATACCTATCCATGTAAGATAATTAAAACAATGGAAGATACATCAGCAATCTTGTTCTGAAATTGGGAGACTGGGATCAGTCTAAAAAAAGATGTGCCCATGCCAAAAAAGTTTACTTCTTTTAATTTAGCCATTAAATTGGATTTTTAATTTGCAACAGAATAAAACTTTTGAAATTTATTTCTTATCAATCATTCACGCAGCAAAAATGATCCTTACAGAAATGTTGTTTTGATACATCTTTCCAGAAGTGTTTATGAAGAAACTAATAAATAACATTCAAAAGCTAAGAGACAGCGAGCCACGTTGCTATTGTTTGACCTCGTTAGAAAGAGATAACCGAACAAATGAAGATATGTTCCTTAGCTTCTTTCAAGTAATGAAATGAAATATGTGAACTTCAACCTGTAATAACACACCATGTAAATGTATCAAGATGTCAAAAACATGTGAAGGTGGATTTCCATGTTACAATCAAGATGACAATGTTATGTCTCTGTAAAAATCACCACTGATGACAATCTTGGCATGTAATGTAAGTGTTCTGCATACACTGGTGATAAATTTCATATATTCGCAATCAAACCAAAAGGTTAACACTCAGTTTGATCCAGCATTGTACACGCCAATTGTCATGTACAGGAAATTTTAATGGGTGCCAATGTGACCAAAGTGGTGATGGGTTGGAACTTAAATGGTCGTTACTGTATGTATGTAAAACATGTTCGGTTTCAATGATAGCAGTTGATGTATCCATGGTGATGCATCCAGAATTCAAAATGGCCACCCATGTAACCATGGTGATTGTGAAGTGCATAACAAACAGCCACCTACCTTCGGATCTTCTCCACCAAGTCTCCGAAGGGTTTCTCCCAGCAGTACATCTTGATAACTCTCATCCCGGAGATGATTTCGTTCATCACACGCACTCGCTCGTCTGTGTGTACAGCTGTTTTCTGCCTGTTTGACCAATTTACAGCATTCTATTAATTTCCAGACTTACCTTATCACATCGCAAGTGCATATGACCAATTACAAGATTGAATGTTATGCATCTCTTGGTCCCATAAAGAGATGTGGATGGTCTGATCACGTATTTAATGTTTAGAGATTGAAATATCATTTATGTGTCAGTAAGTCATGGAGTTACAGCTGCTTTTTTGTACCAAGTCACCAACCTTTACATAAAAGTCATGCCAATATTAATAGTTGATTGTTTTGAAAAGAAGTCAAGTTATTGACTTTTTGGTGATCTTTTGAGCGAGTCCAAGATCCAATTTGGTAAGTCATTGACTTTGACTTGCAGATATTTTAACCCCTGATATTGTCATGGTAACCTATTAAATGGAAGATAGCAATCTTGTTTACATTTTTATAGGGTGAGCATAGTAAACAAGCAAACAGTTTTGGTGGCTGTATTTATAAGTGTATTCATACACTAAGTTAAACCATACCTGAGTTTAGAAAATAGTTTGCCCATCCATCCTTGGAGGGGGATGAGAAGAATGAGGACCGCGAACCCTGCCAGCACGGCGGGGCCCAGCTCGTACCACAGGATCACCAGCACAGCGATCGCCTGCACCGGCCCCACCCACAGGAAGTGCAGGAATATCACAGCCTGGTCAAATCGGTTCACGTCGTTGGACATGAGATTGACTATCTGCCCCACCGTTGTCTGCCCTAGAGCTTTGTTGCTGAGTCGCAGAGCCTGATAAACAGAAATGTAATGTTCACCAATCTGTATCGGGTTTCTTTTTGCATACAAAGAACAATTTTTAAAAAAGAGACTTGGCTTGAAATTGCTTAATTCAACCAACTTACATAAAATGCTGCAACAGAACTGGAACATGGCCAATACAGAACTTCTTACTTTGACAATTTTATTACCATTTTCAAATTACATGCACAAGTCCTTCATCAACCTGGTACCATTTTTGTTATGTACTTAACATGCAATAAATAGTTCTATTTCATTTCAAGATTAAGTAATTCTGATGCTATCATTAATAAGAGTCACAATCTCCTTGGAAAAAGATGGTTTTCATAGAGGCCTGATTTGTATTCCAATAATAATTTTACCTTCTTGTACATCAGAGAACAGCAAGCCACCCTCATCTGCATGCCGATTCTTGTGACGCTGAAGAAATAGGGATGATGTGCTATAGCTAGAACGATGGCACACAGACTGACACCCATAGCGTATAAAAACGCCTCAGTCTGTGTGATGGTGGACTTAGGTGTGAAGAAACGAATCAATCCACCAAGAAGTAAGGGCTGCACTACTTTCGTTCCTTCCTGGAATAAAGAAACTCAACCATACGGATCTTGCTGATCTTAGATACGGGCTAGGTGAAGCTATTTTGGTCCAATATAATATACAGTCAGACTCCGTTTATCCGCACTTTTTGGTTACAGTTGAAAATTGTCTCGATTATAAAGATTATCGGCAAGATTATTTTAAAAATTATTTCACAATATAAGCCAACAATATTATTCATCTGGTTATCTGAAGCTGTGAAACCTGCGAGCCTCACCAAGAACTGTCGCTAGAACTTCGATAAAATGTAAACACTTAAACTTTAAACACATTCCTACCTCAATAAAGACAATGATGCCCAACAGCATGTACTGAACACCGAAACAGCGAGCGAGAGCGCGCATCAAGCTGGGTTTCTTCCCTGTATCCTTCAACTTTTTTATTTCTTTCTGCCATTCTCTGGAACAGGAATAAGATCAGAATTTTAAGAACCAAACATGAAAGTTCAAGATTCAGTCCCACAAGCCCACATTAGCTCTCTGATAAGAGTTGTCAGTAGAACAATCCCCATGTTCAAGATGTGTCTCATATCATTGCAGTAGATAATGCTGATTGCTCTCTTACAAACCTGAGGCTGTTGTAGAGGGTGAGGTTGAGGGTAAAGCTGTGGCTGAGAGTGAGGTTGAGAATGAGGTTGAGAATGAGGTTGAAAGTGAGGTTGAGAATGAGGTTGAGGGTGAGGTTGAGGGTGAGGTTGAGGGCGAGGTTTAGGGTGAGATTGGAGGTGAGGTTGAGAATGAAGTTGAGAATGACATTGAGAATGAAGTTGAGAATGAGGTTGAGAATGAGGTTGAGAATGAGGTTGAAAGTGACGTTGAGAATGAAGTTGAGAATGAGGTTGAGAGTAAGGTTGAGAATGAGGTTGAACATGAGGTTGAGATTTGAGGTTGAGGTTGAGGTTGAGAATGAAGTTGAGAATGAGGTTGAGAGTGAGGTTGAGAATGAGGTTGAGAATGAGGTTGAGGGTGAGCCTGAGGTTGAGGGTGAGGTCGAGAGTAAGATTGAGAATGAGGTTGAGGGTCAGGTTGAGAATGAGGTTAAGGGTGAGGGTGAGGGTAAGGGGAACCAGTAAGTTTTTCCAGTACAGGAAATCAGCCAGGAGTGGTGGTAGCAAACCTTGGCTGAGGTTGAGGGTGAGGTTGAGGGTGAGGTTGAGGGTGAGGTTGAAGGTGAAGTTGAGAGTGAGGTTGAGAATGAGGTTGAAAATGAGGTTGAGGGTGAGATTGAGAGTGAGATTGAGAGTGAGATTGAGAGTGAGATTGAGATAACACCTGCAAGTTTAAGGACTATTGCAGGTCTTGAGAGGGGTTGAACCCTAGTTCTATTGATATCTTGACCAAGTTTGAGTGACAAGTTCATTTACTTAACAAGTATTGAATAGTATCGACTTCAAGCTAACTCACGCCCATTCAATTGAAGCAAAAACATGGCAAATTTTCAGACATTTATAATTTGTATCTGGACTGTTTGGCTGATGGGTACCATGTTAACTAAAAGTGTATTTAACAGTTCTCAAGGTTCCAAACTAGACATGTAATGTATTCCTATGGGTATATAGACCAACAGAAAGGAAGACCGATGGAAGGCACGGCCCCATTGCAAATCTCATTGAACTATGGGTTCTGTAGCTCATCGGACCTGGTACAATTTAAGGTGGAAGATATCAATACCATGTATAGCCTATCAGTGGGTGTCACTTGTTGAGTCCCAAAATCTTTTACTCTCCAATGATCAAAATAAAATTACAAAATTTACGCTTTTAGATTTGTAGTACATATGTAAGTTAATTACGTAATTTATAAGTAAATTTATAGTTTTTAGGACATCTCACATTTTAATCCATATTGCATATTGACCAGGGAACAAAGAAAGTCTTTGAGCAATAGTTCTTTAAAAGTGGTAAGAACTATTAAAACTGTATGGACAGATGGACGGATGCCTTACCCCTTGCAACAATGTTTTTGGATCAAGTAACTTCCAGATCGATAATGAACCCACAATCTAAAAACAATCAATAAAACCAATCATCAATGCACAACGGGCAATGACAATTAACTTGGGACAAACAAAGTTGTAGTATACAAATAATCAATCATTGTTCCATTCATGTCATGTTAATTGTGCTACCATAAGAACAGAAATGTAACTGATGTTTTTAATGTATCCATCTTAAGCGACAATGACAACGGTATACCATTCTTAGAAACCAATTCAATGAAAGCACAAATTGTTGACAAAGAAAACAGGCGTGGGGATAGGTCACTGGTTAGAGGAAGGCTATGCAGTAATATTCTGTATTGCTCAGCATTGGTTATTCTATGCAGGGAATAATGTTAAACATCGGTTTATAGGTTCATATCCCATAGTTTTATTGGATTTAAACACTTAGCATTAATAACCATAATTACTTCAATATTTGAGTTTATGGTAGCACAAGAAATACATAATTTCTTAAATTACCGATACAACAATCTACTTTTGTAACATTGTTATATTTAGGATCAAACCTGGCTGAATGGATAAGCTGTTGTTACAATCAGTGCTGGCACATTGGTGCCTAACTCTGAGGGTAATTTATATACCCAGATTCAGCAATATGTATAAAAGCTTTTTTTAAATTTGGGTCAGAAAACAAAACGATGTACTAACACAGTGGTTAGGTTTATTTGTATATCCACACAAACTTTTTTGTGATTGAGGATAACTATCTCCCATGGATGTAGAACAAGATTTACAGATATCTGAAGATAGTTGAATGCAAATTAATATAATAATTGTCTCTAATGTGAACGATAAAATGGTTTATTTGAGAAATGGTTTATGCAGGTTAGAAATATTAAACAGAGATTCATAAAACTGGCCATGGTTTCTTCTATTAAAATCTGAAAAGATAGCAAACCTATTATTCCAATTTGTGAAGAGATAATATTTGCCTGACAAATAGTGGTTTGACCTGAATACTTGACTCAAGTTGACTGATATTTATACTTTTAGATAGAAAGTTCATTCAATTAAATACAGTCAACCAAATGCAGTTAAAATTATTTTGAAGGAAGGCCCTCAAAAGTACCCAACCCACTACTCCATCTCCTTCTCACAAGAGTTCTGGAGGAGAACTTGAAAATACGACCCCCAACGAAAGACACCCGACTACGTCCAATGCAATAAGCCCATCTGGCCTTTCAGACCTGATGAGCTAAAAGGGAGAAATACTTTATTGTAGCGGTCAAGAAGGAATTTAGTCTAAACAGAAAAAGTTAAATTAAGAAATTCCAAATTTTCACAACTTCTATTTGAAGATAATTCATTGAAATTATAGGTTAAAAGAATAAATTGTTTGACACATTAAAACTAGAAAAAAATCCTTTAAATTTTATTTATCAAAGTTCTTTTTTGGTAAACATTGAATTATTGTTTTTTATTTAACCTTAACAACGTATATCTGCAATATAATTTTCTTTTAATTTAATTTAATTTTTTTGAAAAAAATGGAATCAATATTAAGTTTTTACCAAAAAGAGACAATTTTGGACACAATTTTATTCGTAAAACAAACATGGTGCCTCCCTTTTTTATTTTATTTCTTAAATCAGCGCATTCACATGCAAATTTCATAAAAATAGAGCCACCGGCTCTGTAGCTCATCAGGCTTTATATACATTAACTAATTCAAAATGTAAACTTCTAGGTGAGAGGTACAACAAATAGGAAGCACTTTAAATAGAGAAGATGAAATAGTTCTTATGGTCCTTACCCCTCTGACCTATCTTTGAGGCCAGAGATAAATCCCCTACAAACAAAGACACATTTGAAGATTTAATTCATCACTGTTGTTTCTTTAAATTACCTCCTTTTGAAGAGCACTTTAAAATCTCAAGATGAAAATAGCTTTTCAGGTCATGACCTCTGTGACCTATATTGGGGTGCAGGATCACAAAATCTACATTTTAAAATCCCAATTGGCCAAACTTTCAGCTCCCTAGACCAAGTGGTTATGGAGAAGAAGACGAAAGAGTTTACAGACGAATGGATGGACGAATGGACGCCCGACACCGTGCCATGCCATAAACCCAATCGGGACGTCCGACCAGATGAGCTAAAAATCTAAATGTTTTTAACTCTGGGCAGGGTATGTCCCACTAATTGACCTCAATACTGAATCTGTGATTCATTGTGTGGTAATAGTTGACAATAAACAGGCCTCATTCAGGACATGCAATAAGCTCATTCATTCTACATACTGGGTCAGGAGTAGTTAAATGATATGGTGATATCGTCGGTGACCTTTCAACAACACAAGCACTTCTCCCATTCATTCATTGACTCTGAAATATATATACCGGTAGTGGTGTTCAGTCTAAAGGCAGGTGTGATGTGGGTCACTTAAGGTTGAGGCTGTGGTTGTGGTTGAGGCTGAGGGTTAGGTTGAGGCTGTGGCTGAGGCTGAGGCTGAGGGTGAGGGTGAAGGTGAGGATGAGGGTGAGGATGAGGATGAGGATGAGGATGAGGATGAGGGTGAGGGTGGAATGAGGGTGAGGGTGAGGGTGGAATGAGGGTGAGGGTGAGGGTGAGGATGAGGGTGAGGGTGGAATGAGGATGAGGATGAGGATGAGAGTGAGGGTGAGGGTGAAGGTGAGGGTGAGGGTGGATTGAGGGTGAGGGTGGAATGATGGTGAGGGTGAGGATGAGGGTGAGGGTGGATTGAGGGTGAGGGTGAGGAGTAGGGTGAGGGTGAGGGTGGAATGAGGATGAGGATGAGGATGAGGTTGAGGGTGAGGGTGAGGGTGAGGGTGGAATGAGGGTGGGGGTGAGGGTGAGGGTGGATTGAGGGTGAGGGTGGAATGAGAGTGAGGGTGAGGGTGAGGTGAGGGTGAGGATGAGGGTGAGGGTGGAATGAGGGTGAGGATGAGGGTGAGGGTGAGGGTGGAATGAGGATGAGGATGAGGATGAGGTTGAGGTTGAGGTTGAGGGTGAGGGTGAGGGTGGAATGAGGGTGGGGGTGAGGGTGAGGGTGGATTGAGGGTGAGGGTGGAATGAGAGTGAGGGTGAGGGTGAGGGTGAGGGTGAGGGTGAGGGTGAGGGTGAGGATGAGGTGAGGGTGAGGATGAGGGTGAGGGTGGAATGAGGATGAGGATGAGGATGAGGATGAGGTTGAGGGTGAGGATGAGGATGAGGTTGAGGGTGAGGGTGAGGGTGGAATGAGGGTGGGGGTGAGGGTGAGGGTGAGGGTGAGGGTGAGGGTGGAATGAGGATGAGGATGAGGATGAGGTTGAAATATATATAGTGGTGTTCAGTCTAAAGGCAGGTATGATGTGGGTCACTTAAGGTTGAGACTGTGGTTGTGGTTGTGGTTGAGGCTGAGGGTTAGGCTGAGGGTGAGGGTGAGGGTGAGGGTGAAGGTGAGGATGAGGGTGAGGGTGAGGATGAGGGTGAGGGTGAGGTTGGAATGAGGGTGAGGGTGAGGGTGGAATGAGGGTGAGGGTGAGGATGAGGATGAGGGTGAGGGTGAGGGTGGAATGAGGATGAGGATGAGGATGAGAGTGAGGGTGAGGGTGAGGGTGAAGGTGAGGGTGAGGGTGAGGGTGAGGGTGGATTGAGGGTGAGGGTGAGGGTGGAATGATGGTGAGGGTGAGGATGAGGGTGAGGGTGGAATGAGGATGAGGATGAGGTTGAGGGTGGAATGAGGGTGGGGGTGAGGGTGAGGGTGGAATGAGGATGAGGATGAGGATGAGGTTGAGGTTGGGGGTGAGGGTGAGGGTGAGGGTGAGGGTGGAATGAGGGTGAGGGTGAGGGTGGAATGAGGGTGAGGGGTGAGGGTGAGGGGTGAGGGGTGAGGGTGAGGGTGAGGGTGGAATGAAGATGGAATGAGGATGAGGATGAGGGTGAGGATGAGGGTGAGGGTGGATTGAGGGTGAGGGTGAGGATGGAATGAGGGTGAGGGTGAGGGTGAGATTGAGGATGAGGGTGAGGGTGGAATGAGGATGAGGATGAGGATGAGGGTGAGGATGAGGGTGAGGGTGAGGGTGAGGGTGAGGATGAGGGTGAGGGTGAGGGTGAGGGTGAGGGTGGAATGAGGGTGAGGGTGAGGATGAGGGTAAGGGTGAGGGTGGAATGAGGATGAGGATGAGGGTGAGGGTGAGGATGAGGGTGAGGGTGAGGATGAGGATGAGGGTGAGGGTGAGGATGAGGATGAGGATGAGGATGAGGTTGGGGTGAGGATGAGGTTGAGGTTGAGGTTGAGGTTGAGGTGAACCATAGTTTCAAAGTGGCATGGAACCAGTATTTCCAGTATAGGGAATCAGCCAGGAGTGGTGGTAGCAAATAGGGCTGTGTATTGCCACATTTGATAAAATGACTTTTAGATCTTTAAAAAGATCATTTGAAATACAGTCCAACACACATTCTAGCACTTAAAATTTACTTTCTTATACAAGTCAGTAAATGTGCCTTCATATTCATGAATAAATTTTACTTAATATTTGTTGGTGCAATATATCATATTGCAATATGTGTATTGCACAACTCTGTATTGCAATATATTGGTATTGCAATAATATTGCACAGCCTTAGTAGCAAACATTGGCAAGGGTTTTCAGAAGACAGGGAAATAGTTGGTTACTATGAAAATGATAACGCTTATGCCTCCACGAACAGTTGAAATATTACTTTAAATGTAACATAAATGACTTGTTTGGTCACATCTAATAGCCTTGAGAAACTGCTGAGTAGTTTGATAAGTGTGCTATACAAAATGACATATTATTATTATTATTATCTGCTACATATTGTTCAATTTGGACACTTTAATATATTCTGTTCAATGTGTTCATGCTGGTGAGGTAAATAAATTGAGGTTACCTATTACCTGAGTTTTGAAATGCAAAAAACTACCTATTCAGGGTGACAAAATTAGTTGGTATATATACCTGAAGACTCATGGTACAATGCAATAAACATATTGTAACAGTTGTAATGCTACTATGTAATACGAAAAATATCACACAGTAAATTAAAACAATAATGTATAAAGCATACAAGAATTATTGATTTGTAACAATTATACTGCACTGAAATTCAGTGTAGCATTGCACCGAAACCGGACATATGATCTGTTTGAAAAGACTTCCACTGTGCTTTTATATTTATACCACTGAAGCGAGCAAAGTAGATCATGACTTTGACATATCGTCATGTACTTGAAATGCCTATCATTAGGGTTTTGTCTTACATCTTTCTATCATTGAAACAAGCTAACTCAAGTTAAGACAGCAACGATTCATTATTACCTTGATTCATTTTGATTATCGATCATAACTATATAGTTAAAATTTGTCACAGTTTGACAAAGCCAAGCATTTGTATTTAAGGTTAGATGTCATACCATAAGGTCACTTTGGAATTCATTAAAACGGGATTTCAATTTGACAATTGCTGAGGTAAATATCATATGTCTTTCAATGACACAGGCTGTGTATATCACATAAACACAGTTGGTAAGGATTAATTAAACAATACAGCGATTATGAAATATCTATCAAATATTTCAATATTATCACAAAAGAATGACCAAAAATCTTTTAAAATGACAACTTTTCACTTCTGGGTATACAAGTAACTTAACATTATAAAATTAATGAGGATGGCCTATCAGGATGTTCACTCTTTAACTTGAACTCGACAGGCAAACCAGCACACTGGACAATGGAAACTTAATACTAAAGTCTACACATGAGAATTTGTAATGGAGTAAGCAAATGATCTTTTACCGTATATTATTACCTACAAAGACAATCGTATCAGGGTTCATATTATTTCATATGATACAAGATATTAATTTGTCATGGTGACATGATGTTAAGGACAATGGAATGACGTCGTGTTTCATTCTACCTATGTGCATTGGTGATGTAGAGCAAACCTAGGCTTATAAGTAGATTTTTGTGGAATTTCCTAAATTTCATGACTTCAGTTATAAATAAAAGATTATATTTCCATCCATTTCATACTATGTTTGCAACACTCATGCCTAAATATAGATACAACTGGTCCTTTCAGGATATATCATATTCAGGCAATTGCGTTGTAAAGACAAACTGATATCAGCACTTTTATAATATCCTCTATATACTCTTATAAGCACTGGGGGACCTTAGCTTAAGACAAATTGAGGGGAGTGCAAAATATCATACTCCATTGAGGAAGCGGCAGTTGAGAAGGATGTAAATTGGGTTGGAGATGCGTGGTGTTGGATCATGTGTATATCAGGTGATGTGGTAGTGATATAAAGCATTCCCTCTTAGTAACACTCACAAATGGTGAATGTGGTCCGAGAACAAAGGCCAAAACCTCATGTCAGTGAACATGACTTAAGATTAACAGTTTGTGTCGAGTAGAACATAGAAGGTGGGGAAGTGGGTGCTACTTCCTATGAAGTGCTTATAATGGAGGGCTCTA
The DNA here is from genome assembly GCA_936450465.1 of Gibbula magus. Classification (NCBI taxonomy): domain Eukaryota; kingdom Metazoa; phylum Mollusca; class Gastropoda; order Trochida; family Trochidae; genus Gibbula; species Gibbula magus. Next base: position 11,207,729 of record OW388306.1, read on the forward strand.
ATTAGGTTGGTAACGATAATTACTAATAAATATATAGAGGATATCTGTGTTTTCTTGACAATTATCTCATCGAGTGAGGTCGAAAAGTAGATATTTCACAAGTGTCATCCCCATGGTATTTGTGAAGGAAAAACAAATATTCTATTTCCTATATATATTATTTCTGTGTTTTATGTTGAAATAACATAATTTCAGCAGTAAGCTTAAAGCCTACGTAAGCTGCAACTATAACCTCATAACAATGTTCTAATAATGATGTCAGCGTGGATGAGTGGCGGTAAAGTTTATCGTCAATAAAGGTTATTGTGACTAAAGCTTGATAGAGGGTTTATTTCACTGATCTCAATCCAAATCATATAATATAAATGTAAGTCATTCAGGGTCGTGAGAGTTTCAGGTCATGTCTGAAAATAAGGTCACTCTGACCTAATTTTGAAGATAAGATTAGAAGTAAGCTACAGATTAAAATCTAGTTTTCAAAATGAAATGTTACATATAAAATATCTGATGACAACCAACTTAGAGGTACGGAAATAATCGATACTACAATAATCATCTATGATATGAATAGGTATAATATCAAACACTTCTCCACAATCTTGATCTTGCGGTTGTGACGTGTGGAGTTTGAAAATCCAGCTGAGTTCAAGAATAAGTCTCATGATGAAGGTAGCATTAAACTCCAACATTATCTTGGAGTTGAGCAACAACTTCATACTTGAGGTAATTCTTGCCATGTTGGTGAGCATTAATGAAAGTCGGACTTTGAATTTTTTTTGATATTTGTAAAACATCCAAGGCCCTCCCTGTGTCTTGCCTCTCACATGTATATATACACACACATTCTCTCTCCTTCAACTTAGTGACAACAAACAGAGAGAGCAGGGTAAAACTAGAAGGTGTTTTTACTCCTAAAAACAGATATCTCCCCCTTCCCCAAATCAATTTACAGTTATTACTCTTCTAAAAGACAAAGTCAAAATTGTTGCCATGGAAACAGAAAAAAAATTAAATTAAAAAAGTTCAAACACCCAAAAGGCACATCTATATGTTATCGGGAGGTAGTTACTGTATACCAAATTTGGTGAGAATAGGTCACATAGTTTTAGAGATCTGCTCTGGAAACAAACCCTACCCTTCAAAAGGACAAAGTCCAATTTGTAGCCATAGAAACAAAAATATTAAAATTAAAAAAACAGAGCCATGGGATCTGTAGCTCATATGGTTTATATTGTTTGATGATGAAGACAGAAATATATTGTCTCAATATAATGCACAATCCTTAGCCGTGACAAGGTGAGGTCATGAGGTTAGGAGGGGTTTAACGCCGCTTTCAAGAGTATTTCACTTATATAGCGGCTACTAGTATTATGGCAGGAAGAAAGCCCGCAACGCCATGTGGCTATGCACTGAGGTGAAACCTGCGAGCAGCGGCTGGAACTAGCGAACCATGGGTGTACGGCGCTGAAATTCAGTGTAGCATTACACCCAAACCTTACTGCGTGTAGAACAGTTCTCTACTGCAGACAAAGTTGCCGTGCCTCTGGCGGGATTCGAACCTGGACTTCTTGATCCGAAGCCAAACGCACTAACCACTGCGCTATCCCGCCCTGTTGACAAATCTTGAAATTGAGAGAGAGAGCACTGAGCAAGGTCAACACACAGGAGATTATGCAATATGCTGACCCCTTGGCTCTGGTTACAAGCCAGCTATGTTTTTACAGCCAAATTATGTAATAGCCTCTGCCTTGCACTAAACACTGGCAGCACTGATCTAACTGTATAAGGCTTAGAGAGAAGAGGCAATGTGATGAATCTCATTGTACATAGTACAATTTAGAATCCCCTTGGCTAAATAATCTTTCCACAATTTTTAACGGTTCTAAGCCTTTTCATCTAAACATTCTGAACACAATATTCCTTCTAGTTTGTTCTGGAGAAGAAGATGAAAAAAGATTTTTATGTCTTGACCTGCGAGGGCTCTTTTTTTATAATATCCACAATATTCAGTTCATAGGCTATTCAACAGTTCTCATTTCACATTGGTTACATCAATTTGACAAACATGTCCATAATGTAAATTTAATCTTAAGTCAACATATATTTCACATTCCTACTGAATAAGATTAACTGCAAAGTCACTTTTTTTTCTCAATTCTGCATTTCTCAAACCCAAGTTAGGACTCCCATATCTAAATGATGAGATTACTCTCCTTCAGGTATTTTATTAGGGTATACTAAATACTGAATGAAGTGCACATAAAATATCAGTTCAAAATTAAATTTCAACATGTTTTTTAGGCTGTGGCCCATCACAGGGTCACCAAATCTACAAGTAAAAGAAATCCCCATTGGCTAAAGAATTTGCACACAATATTACAGCCCTCTAGGTCTTTTCATTCTAGAGACATAATACCTGTATGTAGAATTTCAATTTCAAGTAGGAGCGAAGTGAAAGTCGTTTAAAAGAGTCATTCTTTAGAGCAAACAGTTACTTGTTAACTGGAATTTCAAGCAAGGTATCAGAATTCAAGTCACCTACAGGATAAGTAGCAATGTAATCCCTCAATTGACATACCGTAATTGTTTTTATAGCTCAAGTATCATAATTCATGTTCCCTGCATGATAAGTACCATTTTAAGTCATAAATTAACATACCCGGTAATTGTTTTCATAGCACATCAGGCTCTGCATGATGATTATTCTATGTTTGATGATTAACATATTCACATGTCATATAATAGGTTTTTGCAATGAAATGAATAGTTACCAAACATACAATTATAATCTGAAGGTCAAAGTATTTCAGATGTAATAATGCCTAGTTGTTCAGCATTCTAGTACTTTACATTAAGAAATAGGTCTAAGGGAGTGATAGCGCTTTCATTCATCAGAAAAATAGCTTTAAGGGAACAATGCCTGATGAACATAACACTGTGACACAATGTCACACACTGTTATACAGTTGGGCAACACAATAATTGACACATTGATGCTACCACATATTTATCAGAATTCATGTTCCCTGCACAATGAGTAGCAATTCAAGCCCTGAAAAGGGATAGTTTTTTATAAAATTATTATGAAAGCTGTTACAACACACATGGATGATATCAAGTAGATAATCATTGTAGAGATACTTATTATTCATGTATGTTATTGTGGCCTATTTGTCATTTTCAGATAAACAGTATAGATATTAAATTGAGCTTCATGTTGTCAGACAGTTTGGGTAGGTTTTCTGTTGATGGGGAAATAGGTTCTTATTTCTAGCTATCATTTCATGTACAATTTGTAGTGTATTCATATTTTTAAGCCAAATTAATAATATTGATTTTAAATCATTTGAGCTCAAAGAGCTCAATGTTGCAGAAAAATTTAATGCAGAGGAAATTTGATGTAAGTATGTACATACAGTAACACAAACATGGATCTAATGGATGCAACATAGCTAGTTATATACAGTGATTAATCTACAAATATGACTTTTAGAGTACAGGGACTCACTATCACAAGCTTTTATGAGTCCCAGAAAATACAAGCGAGTACCTCCATAGTAATCCTATTAGTATAAATAAAAACCTTGCATCTCAGGGACTTGCAGTTTAAATTTCTACGAGTCCTTTTCAAATTTTGTGAGTAAATGAAGCAGGACTCGCAGGTAAATTTATCCCTGATATAGTATACTGCACTTATGCAGTCTTATTTGGGTCAGTTTGTATCAGGTGCAAGAACCCATTTAAATGTTTCAGATGATGGAGTTATAAATTAGCACGAATCAGATTGTAATCGCTAGCAGAAAAGATATGCAACAGTTGGGTTAGTCAATTGTAAGTTCTGTAATGACTAGTTTGGCCTAGTCCATTCAGAAAAGCACTAGTACTATTATAAAATCAATTTCAACGCCGGGATGAAGAACAAAAACACCAGTAACTGTAGTAAAAAGGGAGATAAAGTATATAAGTATTTGTTGTAACAACCTTAGTAACTGACTAATGGGATGGTAGGTTTGAGTCCCACAATGGACTCCTGAAAAATTACAAGAATGTGAACTAATGCAGATAATGTGATTCCACATGAAACGATGTTATCGTTTTTATACCCCTGACTTACAGCGAAAGCAGAGGTATATACTAGCGTTCATTCTGTCCGATTGTCTGTTCACCCGTCAGTCTGTCACAAGCATGTCTCACAAACTATACATGCTAGCTTAACCAAACTTGCTACACATGTTAGTCATGATCTCTGGTTGTGCCTTTTGAGGGTTAGACCGATTTCTGAATTTTATTTTTTGCGGTTTCCATGGAAACATTACCAAAACTGTGACTGTGTAAGGAAGTCATTTTGTGCTGAGCATACATGTATCTCTCAAACTATACATGCTAGCTTAACCAAACTTGCTTCACATGTTAGCCATGACCACTAGTTGTGCCTTTTGAGGGTGAGACCGATTTCTGAATTTTCTTTTGGGTGGTTTCCATGGAAACAGTGACTCTATAAGAGTGCATATTCTTGGAAATTATCTCCCAAACTAAACATTTTAACTACACCAAACTTCACACACATGTCAACCATGATGTGCCTTTTGAGGGTTAGACCCATTTCTGAATTTTATTTTTGGCGGTTTCCATGGAAACATGACTTAACAGTTATCTCTGGAACTGTACATTCCATGATATTCATTCAACTTTACACACAGGTTAGTCATTCCCATAGATGTGCCTTTCCTCTTTTCAATTATGTCAAACTAAATTTGGAAACGGGTGTATGTGAGCTGTACTCGCTTTTACATTTGTATCATTACTTCTTAAAGGATAGATGCAATGACATATGGTCCAAATCGGATTCATTAAAATGGGATGTCAATTTGACAATTGCTCGTTTTAAAATTTCTGAAATCGGTCCATAAATTACTTATATACAGCTTTTTTTTTAAAATGCCTAATTTAGCCCCGGCGACCAGAATGAAAGTCTGCGGGGGTGTGGCCTGTGAAGGGATGACTTCTATGAAGTATCTGGAGGAATCTCATTATCGCTGATAGTCATTATTCAACGTAATTTCGCAACATTTTGATTGTTAATTTCACAAAGAAATCTTCGATAAACCAACTTAAATTTCCCACATATCGAATGTTTAGATGTCCAACTAGGTAATTCTGCAGATGACAATAACACATTTTACATATCTTTTTGGCGATGTAATACACCTCATAAATTCATTTAGTGGCAGTGATAATCATCATTAATTAATTAACGAGACTCGTCGGAGTAGCTTCTAGCCGGCCCCGTCTGTCGCTTATCACAGTCACGTCTCAGTGAGCATTTCAAAATGAATTGCCCAACTATTTGTGGTAGTGTTAAAATGGGTGAATTAAAATCGTCTTACTTATCAATTTCAAGTGTATATTGTCTCGATTTTATGCTAAATTGATTCCATTATACAACATACGTAGAGGTAATCATCTGTCATTCTTGAGAAAAAGGCATTTCATCAGATCTTTAAATGTCATGTACTTGTAATATTAGCTGTTTAATTTTGGTCAAACCATTTTCAGTGGCCAAATCAAGGACTGACATGTATGGGAACAAGTGCTTTGACAAGGCATCTGCTACACTATGGAACAATCTTCCACCAAGTTAAGTTGCGACAATCGGCAGCTTCAGAGAAGGGCTGAAAACACATCATTTTTACATTGCCTTCAACCAGTGATGTGTTTGTTTTGTGAAATCCCTTAGCGTGAATTAGGATAGTTCAAATAGGGCGCTATAAAAATTTGGCATATTATTATTATTACCAAAGAGAATAATCTGAGATGTCCACTAGGTAAAGATACTCCAGCATCTGCAGGCAAATGGTTAAGTTTTACTATTACTGTGAGAGATACTTACGCTTCCAGTCTGTTTCCGAGATAATCGGAGGAATCCTCGTGAACAACGTTGAACATGTCATCTTTCTCCAGCTGACGTTTGTAGCCAGTTTTTAGCAAAGGGTTCAACCACCTACAGAGGAATTTGAACAAATTATGTGAAAATGTGAACAAAAACAAGATAAACCATTATTGGTGCTACAGACAGGAAATTGGTCTCCTTTGAAAGTTTAAAACCAGACATTGAAAATCATTTTCTGTTTGCAGGTCAGGGAGATCTGTCATTAAGCTAACTCGCTACAGATCTCAAATCTCGTTTACGTCTACTAATAGCCTTGCTGTCAGCTACCAATCACAATCCTTTATAGGATCCAGATAAGTATGATCAACCGCCAATCAAACCGTGGACAAATGCCCTGAAACAAATTGTATGTTTAGTTAAACAATTTTCCTACAGCTTTGAGCTTTTTGTTCATTCTTAAAATTGTTGTCATTTACAGCTAATGTAACATATTCAGGGCTATGAAATGGTTGTTTTATATACAAATGGTGTACTGGTATACATGTGACATCAAGCCTCTTTAAAAGTTATCAAGTTGTATGAAAATGACAGATCTCCAACACTGTTAATAGCCTACATATATATAATAACTTAATACATGTGTATCTTAATGTATTATTTACTCCAAGGAAATCATTTTCAAGTTAGATTCAGAAAACTTGATGACAGCCATACATAGAATATATCATTCTTTGTTTGAGTCACTTGGATATGGAAACCTATTTAGCTCTTTGTCTAATTTTGCAAGTCATGTTCAGTAACAGTCACGAGGTATAAAAGGAAATTGCAACTTTTTAAAAGGTATTTTACATAACAAATATTGTCATGGGGTTTAATTAATTAATTTATTCACTTAAAAGCATGAAACACACTGAGTTGCAATTGTTTCACAAGCTCAATTTGCTCCTTTCATATAATCTCCAAGATATCAGCAGTGTAAACCATATATAGACTATATATGTACATGTACATGTTGAAATGTTACATCATTTCAATTAGGTTTGGGTTTTTAACATTGAATTGTATTACAGCTGTATTATATTTTACACAAAAAAAACAATAAATGAACAATTTACTTTTAAAGTAACTTTAAACCAGAGACAATACAATAAAGTGTATCTGTTTAAACCAAAAGTAAAATCACAATTTTGGTATGCATTCCAGGAATTTATAATTTGTAACTTAAAGAATTGTAATAGCTGCAAGATGCTGTCATTATTCCCAGTGAATAACTGCAGGTAATTAACCTGATTACTCTGATATTAATTACTGTCATTAATCAATATCATCCAAGGTACAACATCACTGCTTGACACCAGCTACATGCACTTTAACATTAATCCACCAGTACATCTGCACCACGATAGGCCCAGTGTCATGGTTACGTAACAATGTGACATACATGTAAGCACGTGAAAACACAACCGATTGTGGTGCAATACTTTTAGACCAAGAATCAGATGAATCTTATGTTACAATAATCCACTTACCAAAATAATGTCCTTGACAAAAAATTTGCCGTTAGAATTGGGTTCGGATTATGATGTCTCAAGGTTTCGTCCATTTTTGTGTTGTCAAACTCACTTCATTATGATATATATTAAGAAAATAAAGATGTATCCACCACGTTCGGAGTACTAGAAACAGTGACAGCGGAAAGTAGAAAGTCACACATGGGCACAGCTGTGCTTGATTTCGGCATTTTCCGTCAATATTTCCGGAAATATACGGAAACGCTTCCTAATACTCACGAACCAAATCTAATATCGAAGAAGACTGTTTTCTAACATCTAAGGTGACGATGTCAATATACAGATAAGACGTTAAATTATTGTTAATTACATATTGCCTTGATTCGTAAGAATAACATCTATATTCGGCCGTTTTATTTCAAATCAAAGTTCAAGAAAAGCGCTGAAGGCTCCGTAGCAGTGCTATCGGGAAACGGAGCTTACATACACGTGATTAGCTCAGTCGCGGCGCCAAGTTTAGACTGTTCAAACAAACCCGGAATCGGATGGTAATTTGATTTGCTGGGTATAATATGTTACCAAGATCTGTATTCAAACCGACTTATGATGGTTGCGTGTAAAATCACGTCCTTCTGGTGCTTCAAATTATAAAGTCTAGTGAAGAATGATCGTGGAGTGTTTCTTTTCAGCTGAAACATTTCTACAGTACAGTATAAAAGTCCGACAATTTCGTCCAGTCCTGATATTTCGTCCACTTTTCAAAAAAGGCGAATTTACAGCCTGTCCTACCCTCAAATCGTTGTCTCGTTTGTTATTTTTCTTATTAAGAATAGCAGTCAATTGATATTAGTCACATGGTACACACAGCATTGTTAAATGGTTGATACAACTTTACGAAGCTGTTATGTCACGACCTTCGATCCCGCCCGGGAGACTTGAAAACGATATAAACAGGTGGACGAAATTATATAATAATAATAATATAATTTTATTGTTAATACATCATATAAATATTTAGACCCATGATATAAAGAAATCTTATTCACTGGGTATGGGATATTTTCAATGGAAAGCATTGAATTTCTAACATTGTTGTTTTTGGGATCACACAAAGTATAACACTGATACATTTGTTGAATTTTGTACACTATCTTAACAGCATGTATTACAAATTCATTTATTTTGCCTTGAAGTGAGAGAGACATTGCTAGCCTAGAGAGATTCAGTTGCTGTCTGTATTGAAGGCTTCATGGCCCAGAGTGCAAAATTGGGTATAATCCAATGTATAAATCACACTATATGAATTAACGAATGATATACATTAGGTCAACAGTTCTTGACTAGTGTTAACATATTTAATTCAATAAATGACTTAAAACGAATGGGTAAACATCCAAAATTTCATGATTAAATACTCTGCACTGAAACTATTTCCTCAAATTAAATTTGATTATATTTTTCTTAATGTTAATATCTATATTACACAATTGATTGGTGATTCATGAGTTATTCCCCTTTTTTAATACATTATACATCTTCTGCTTACAAAAAAACAATGATGATTTGAATAAATATTACATACCAAGAAACCACATCTGTGTATGACATTTTTTATATTTCCCGCAAAAATAACTAATTACAGAGTTATCTCCCTTGGTTCTTCCAATTCCAACATTTCGACATACGTTTTGTAAACTACTATTAAAAATAAAAGGAACACGACAACACAACACATTAATATAGATTTTAAAGTTTAATGCAAAATGGGGTTACATTTTATTTATTCTAATTTATATAGTATCCCCATTTATTCCCTCTGTAAAGCGGAAGTTTGCGAGTGAGAATGGTGCCGAAGAATGAATTTAGAAGCCTCTCTGGGCGCTTAAAATAATTAATTGTATATGTTTTATGTGAGTAAATGTAACATCTGGGGTTGGGATTAAGAGAGCACGACCCTGTGTTCAAATGGCTGTCGAGTTTGAATTTTTGGGACAATGAATTTTGACAGTTGAAAATTATTTCGATTCGAGTCGAGAGAAAGATGTTGCCAACCTTTGCTCACTTCGTTCGCACATAGGGAAAACTGGTCGTTAATTTCTGTTGCGCAACATATTTGCGCTAAACTTCACCTGTGATTAGACACATAGCCTCAACAGTTACACACCCAGGAGTATGTGTGTGTCTGCCTGGCATTCATCCTCGGTTACCCAGGGTTTTATATATGCTCCGTTAATCTCCACTATATCACCCATGGGAAATCTCATCAGAGAAATCTGTACTCAAATTACCTGCCCTTGGCCGGCGCGAACCAATCAAACCGCTACGCAGCTTGGACCTGGGAGCCAATGACAATTCATATCACTTCGTTGCAAAGCACGCGAGGTCATTTTGTTAGCCATCCGTCACCAGTTATCTCCCTTTACCATTTCAGTCTTATCGTATTGAGTATTTTCTTTGGTTACTGAGTTCGTCACGCCAGCCAAGGGCGGGTAATTTTAGTACAGATTTCGCTGACAGTTTCCCATGTGTGATATAGTGGAGAGTAACGTAGCATATATAAAACCCTGGGTAACAGAGGATGCCTGGCATTAGGTCGAGGGGCTCTACCTGCAACCCCACTGGATATGTTATTTGATTTCCTTCCAACGCATCCAACAGAAGTAACTGACATTAATCTGGTGTTGAGGGTTCTATCCGAAAATCTGTCATTTTGTTTCTTTGCACATGCTATGAGAAAAATGTTGTAAACCCTTACTCTACAACTTTTAAATAATGACATATTTAGACAATAACTAACGAGTGACAGGGAATGACAGATTATCTTTCACGAGTTATATTAACTGCTTAATTCTCGAGCCTTGGCGAGTTGGTTATTGTTTATATTACCCATAATGAATTAAAGTAAAAAAGCGAATATTAAAAGTCAAAAGTTTCCCTAAAAGGATCCCAGAAGAAGATGAATCTCCATATCCATACACGTGTGACGTGGGTTCACTTCTTACATATCTATCCTTGTTTACTACATGAGATTAAAAAGTCTCCTGTGAAAATGTCTTTCACAATAAAATTTAGATGTGGTTTGAAAGTTTTGTATTTCTGCCCATTAAAATAAAATTTAGATGTGGTTTGAAAGTTTTGTATTTCTGCCCATTACTATCAATCCATTATTATACGATATAAGTTATTGCAACAGTCATACCAAGAGATCTGGGGTTTTTTTTTTAGAAATGTTTTTTTATAACCTGATATACCTTCACTTCCAGTTCGCCTGTTGTTTTTATTTGTTAATGAATGCGCAGTAGTTTGTCTTCTAATTTCATCAGATATATCTCAGTACCATAATATGATTCAATCTGTATTGTGTTTATTACATGTATACATAAACAGGAATGTGGAATTTTGTTTCTCTTACAAAACATCTACCAAAATAAAAACCAAAAAATTCACAATGACAATGTTATGTTAAAAGTTACCTTCCAATGTTACAAAAAACAACTAAGTTTCTACACTAGAAAACTTGAACTTCTACCAAGTAAAAAGTTCCAACAATATATAATGTAATATGTAATAGATATTGTTTCCTTTCAGATTTAACTGAAATCGATAATGTCGGTGAGTGGAAACACTGATAAAGAATCTCTGGTGGATACGGAATCACTGGTGGATACGGAATCTCAGGTTGATAAAGAATCTCGGGTGGATGATGTCAGACCCATCCTGGAGGGTCATCAGGACCAGTTTGTTTATGAAACTCAGCACTTCGGATTCACACCCAAGTCCTTCAGCAATGGAAGTAAGTATGTTTTATACATGTTTATAAATTATTTGGACTGGAAACAAATTCTAGCAATTTTGAAATTCACGTATGTATGTTTAAGAGGTTGCAATACATCATAATATCGCAATACCAACATTGTGACCCTCTCAATATTAAGGGCACAGTTGCACACCATTTTTATCCCACCATTATCCCACCGGTATGTAATACCGTGGGATATAGTCATCGCCTCGTCTGTCTGTCATCATTTCGTTTCCAAAGCAGAACTCGAAAACCAAACATCATATCTTTCTGAAACTTCAGATTTTTTAAAATTGTATTTTTTTGCGTTTCCATAAAAAACGTGTTTAATTTGGACTTTGTTCAGAGAAAGGTTTGTTTCATCACTCCTGAAACTCTGCACCTATACTATTACCCACTAACTGAAGTAGTAGGTATACAATTATCTGTCAAGATGTGTTTTATAAATTATGTGGGATATGTCATCTTCTGATATTACAAACAATCAACACTTAGACAATCTACCATATATGTTATCTAGAAAATATGTAGAGGTCAAACAGATAACTGATTTCTCCTACACCCCTTCTAGCACGTATACAGACAACACAACAACATCATCACTTGGACTGGCTGTATTTGAACATCAAATCGAGATGCAGTACCATTTCAATCATTCAACATCATTTCATATCATTTCACATCATTTTATATCATTTCAACATCAATCCATACATGTTTATGAAACTGAGCCCTACACGTAAAACCAGAGATAACAACTCGTTTTAGAGAGAAGCTCTGGAACCGTGTCCTCCCAACGTATGCATCAGCTCATTACTGGGGAGTTTACAGTAAAACAAAATGTACATTCAAGGAAATTCATCAAACAAATTTGGGCACAAAAACAAATGCATACATATGTACAAAGCAAAAGTCATATAACTGTTTAAACATTTCACAGCTTATTCACAAAAGATACATCATTGCCATAAACAGCACTTCGTCACAATATCAACGAACTGACAAATCCATATACGGTGCATTCCATAAACGGTATCGACAGACATCGCCATAACTGCTCAGCCATAAACGGCGTTTAACATACAACTCATAGCCATAAACGGACACAAGTATCGCCATATGCGGCACTGACCATCACAGCCTCACTCATCCATAAACGGATATCCCAAACCATATACGGTGTTAACGCTGCATACAGCGGTCAACCTGCTGGCAACACATCAGCAGAACATCTGAAACAAAAATGAAACAGAATTAGATGTACATAATGAAAATAACTTATATACATGTTAAAAAGATAAGTCTGTAGTACTGCACAAACAGCCGAGAGAATCGAGCGTTTCAACCTCTCACCCTTATATACCCCGCTAGACCACTAGCGCCACCTACATTATCTGCCCTTTAATACTTTGCTCACCGGTAGGAGAAATTAATTTTCCACTAATTCGTTCCTCAAACGAGGAAAACATCATTTCTCCTACACCCCTTCTAGCACGTATACAGACAACACAACAACATCATCACTTGGACTGGCTGTATTTGAACATCAAATCGAGAGGATCAAAGAAAGTCAGATCTCAGAGGCCCAGTGATAGTGATACTTTAAGACGATTGTTCAAGTTATCTTTAATATATCCATCTTTGGCATTTTCACTTTTCCACCTCCCATGCCGTTTAAACATTCTATCAGGAACTCCGTTGTTTGCTGCAGCAGACGCTCCTCCACTACGGAGACTATGCAAACCATAAAGCTTAATGTCCCTGACAAAAGGCTTGAATGTCTCTATGAACAACTCTCGTAACCTGGTATAGGACATTGGAGAATTGTCTTTTCTCAATATGTACCCCGATTTGGTCTTGGATAGATTCCTGAACACAAAGTCATCTGACTCGGGTAAAATGTTAGCTTCATGCAGATACTTCAGCAAACAAGAAACTGGACACAGTTTGGAGTTCGTCTTGCCTATAACCAGCCAAGAACCGTCTCTATACACATCTGTCTTAGACTTTTCTATGAAAAGCATCATATGAGTATCATAGAACAGAATATCACATCTGGCAATATGAAGAAGCTCTGCTGACCTCAAGAACCCAGAATATGCCAGTAAACACATCGTAACAATCCTCAAATCAGCCAAAGAGGGTTCATACATCCTAGCATCATACACTTTCTCCAATAAATCAGTTGTAATAGGTTCTTTTTTGCATACTGACTTGGCCAACATGCGTTTGGCAGCTTCCAAAACATTCTTCACGAGGGAACTATCTGTTGGACTTACAATACCAACACTTGTATGTACATGCCTGATACTATAAAAGGCTGTCTGCACTGCAGAAAAAGATTCACTCTGTTGGATTACGGACAAAAGATATAACGAACATTGTAATGGCGTTATTGGTAACTTAATACTCATAGAACATGAAACTGCCCACCGTTTCCATGCTTCAAATCCGTATCGGTACTTCCTGGAGGTAGAATCAGCTCTACAATGGGATAACAACCCTGGCAAACCAGCCGCCAGCTCACGAACACCTTCTGGCATCTCTCCGAGCTCATCTCCGTATGTACACGCAAACACATCTGTGAACAAAATGAAACAATTAGCATGAACTGAAATCAACACGTAAGGCAAGCATATTGAAATGCAAATCTTTCTCACCAAACAATCCGCCCCTTAATCTAGAAGCTACATAGCATTCTTTGGCTCTTGGAAGATACATGGAGTCCTTCACCTGTGTAATGACCACATTTCCCACTGCCAACAGAGGCCAAAAACAGGAAGAATACCACTCCGGCACAACAAGAGTACCTTTGGCACCACACTCTGTCATATGCCGTATCGTTCTAGGTATGAGAAAGACAGGGGGGACAACCCAACTCACTCCACTCCACTTGACCGTGAAGCAGTCAACGGCCTCGCAATCAGGATTGTAAAATCTGGAATTGAAACGTACAAGCTTGGAGTTGAAGTAAGTAGCAAATCTATCCACATCATGTGGTCCCCATTTTGTATCCACCTGTTGAAATACATTGCTAGCAATTGCCCAATCATCATAGTCAGTAACTCTGCTCAACATGTCTGCTACCTGATTCTCAGCACGAGGAATCCACTGTACAGTCAGGTGTACCTGATTCACAGAACACAACTGAAATATATGCATGGCTACATTTTGCAAGTGCTGCTTCATGCTGCCTTTTGTAACAATAGATGCAACATTTTGATTGTCAGTAAACCAAGTAATCCTTTTGGACTTCAATGATTGGATGAAACTTTTCAAAACTAAATGAACCGCTTCAAGCTCTCTCCATGTAGAACTACGACTTGCCTCTTCTGCTGACCACTGTCCGTGTGACTTTGCACCAGCTAAATCTACACAGTAACCGACATAGCCAGTGTCACTCGCATCACTGAAAACCAACGTCGAGGTAAATGATTCTGTCACCAAAATCCTGCCGTTCAGCCTTGTAATATTGTCTTTACAAAATTGCAATTGCTCCACACTCTGCGACGATAGAGGAATTTTACTATTCCATGAAGCAGCACACACAATGTCAATGCTAAGTGACCTTGTCATAAGTTGGCACATTGAACCCAGCACGAGCTTCATAGCAACTATCTGTCCAACTACTGAAGCCACACTTCTAACTCTGTGATAACCAGTACTGTTACTCACGAGCTGTTGAACACTGTTCAGTAACTTCACCACCTTTCTCTCAGGGACTGACACTGTCATAGTAGGTGTATGTATATGGAAGCCAAGCCATTCTAAACTCTGTGACGGACACCATAGTGATTTCTCCGCCTTAGGCACGAAACCTGACCTAATCAAATCTGACTTCACACTCTCCCCAACAGCTTGAGCAATAGCAAAAGAAGAGGCTGACATAATACCATCATCAAGGAAAGTAACAATTTTCTTGCCTTCAAAACGCCACTTCTTAACCAGCTGACGTGTGACCTTTGTATATACGAGAGGCGCTGAAGTCAAACCAAAGGGTAGAACCAAAAACCTGTAGTATTTCAACTTCCCACACGAATCCGGCCAGGAGAAACCCAAGAAATCAGTATGTGGTGGAAATATGTCAATATGGTGATACGCAGAATGTATGTCAAACTTGAGTAACCAATCATTGGTACTGATGTATTCCAAAACACACTTCCAATCTTCATATTTCACTGAATGTTTGATCACATAATTGTTAACTATGGACAGGTCTAGAATCAAACGTTTCTTTCCAGAAGATTGAATGGAAACTGACAGTGGGTTTACAGCATAAGGAGGAGATGCACATTCAACCACGAGTCCCTTCTTCACTAAATCACTAATAGCGTCCTTCACAAAGTCTACATGTGACAGTGCAGATTTGTTGTTACATAACTCCATTATCGGAGGCACTGAAACAAAAGGAATTTTGTAACCGTTTGAAATTAGGTCAATAACGAAGTGAGAGGCTCCAATATCGCGCCAAAATGCTAACGAAGAATGCAATCTACCTTTGACAATAATTTCAGCCATTCCCTGCTCATATTCGAAGAAATCGTCAGTTAAACATGTCTGATCAGAATTACAACTCTCAAAATACTTAACTGACAAGTGGGAATCCGCATCATTACGACGTGGCTGTGCTGCTTTGTTGTCGACTGGTACTGGTAGAGTGGCTGTAGAGCTGGGGACAATCACGCCTGAAGTGGTTGAACTCGCCGCAGTTGAAACAGGCCCCACTCCTGGGACCACGGGCTCGAAAGGGCTGGCTGATAGGTTGATTCAAACCTGCAGCAGTAGGCCGCATGCTTTCTCCCTGCGATCTCCGACTCGGTCGACCTGCTGCATACGGTGTAGACCGAAACTTGCCCCTCTGGCGGATCTTCTTACATGCCTTGTTATCTGCCTTCTCAATCCGTTTGTCATCATCAGAATTGTCCGCCAAGTCGTTGGCTACATAATTCCGAACTGTTTCCCAACCGCCTTCTGAGGAATCAGCTATCTTTATGAGTTTATTTCTGTGGGTTAACTTCCCGATCGCCTCCGTCACCAACGCGTCTGCATCCGCCTGCGTGTCTGCATTTTCGGACCTAACTAAACAATCCAAAACTTCTGAGTTAAAATTAAACTGAATCTTGTTTCCTTCTTTCTTCCAACTATACTCAGTATGCGCTTTCAACTTCTTGACATCTTTAGAAGTCTGGTTGAACTCGTTTCTCAACTTTGAAATCTTGTCTTCCATGGAACTTTGGAGATCCTTCTGATTTTCTTCAAGTTTATTCATAATGGCGTCGAATTTTGCCGCCATTTCAGGATCCATGATTAACTCTTAAAAGATAAGTCTGTAGTACTGCACAAACAGCCGAGAGAATCGAGCGTTTCAACCTCTCACCCTTATATACCCCGCTAGACCACTAGCGCCACCTACATTATCTGCCCTTTAATACTTTGCTCACCGGTAGGAGAAATTAATTTTCCACTAATTCGTTCCTCAAACGAGGAAAACATCATATATATGCAATGCTTCACTTAATTTCAGTTTGCTGGTTCCAGGGAATGCTTGCAGGTTTTACCCCAATAACCACAATGCATAACTACAATAGCTGTATTTTATATACCGTAGTGTATATATTACAATGTGATAATATTCCTATTTTCAGTGTATAATGCTGTTATTGAATACATGAGGGAAGGACTGGAGGCTGTTGGATCTTATATCAACACAGAGGTAATGAATATTGTCACAATATACAAAATACAATATACTCAATAATTCCAAGTTTAATCAGTGTATGAAATAAGGCCTGTCAAGACCCTGGTAACTTTTGGAGGATTTTCTTTACCTTTGCTATTTGATCAACCAAATAGCACTTCTGGCTGGCTGTTTTAAGCATATTTCATACCCTGGTTTTAATGTGTTATTACCAGAAACCTTATTATAATTCCTTAACAAGAATTCTATGAATCATTTACTTCAGAAATATTATTTGTTGAATTCTTTCTTATTAGATATAACATGAATACAACAAATCTAGGCATGTCAATTTTCAAAACCTTTCCTTTGTTAACCCTTACGTTGCGTATATATATTTTACCATTTTTAGCCCCTGTGGCGGAATTTACAGGCTCGCAGCTCGCAGCAGTAGTTTGAGCTTAGGCACTAACGAGCTCTGCTGGCGGAATTTCCAGGCGGCGATTCCGGTACCGTTTTTACGAAATATACCGCATCTACATGGCGAATAAGGACTATATACGGGCGTTCAATACACATTCAAGTAGCGACACCCGTACACAAATGGCTAATTCACACCCGAAACTTTGAATGAATTTTCTATGATTTTTCGTTTTTATTCTATTACTTTCGAAAGATTGTCTTTAATTCGGGCCTCGTAACATCATAAATACCAAACGGAAAAAAATCCATTTATATACGGAATTGAAGACAAGATGTCTAGCTTCACAATGATATAAAAATTATTAGAATGCGACCTTTGGTTATAATTCTATAGCTATGTAAAGTTTGTCTTTATTTCAACCTATAAAATCGTCAATACTTACAACATGTATGCGGCATTGCAAACGGTCGTTCATCGCACTTTTCCAAGAAATCATAATCTCGAACCAGTTGACAAATAAGCACATGTCAACCCAAATATGGTTATGTTGTTTGACTTTTCAAATAAACGCTAACCTCGAACCATAACTGATGAAAATATGTTGATTAGTTTGTGTGCCGTTTGGTTTCACATGCCTCTCAGAAAGGTAAAATTGTATCTTTATTTCTGTGAATAAATCTGCGCATTTTATATAGAATAAAAGATTATTCTTTTCAGTTTATTGTGATATAAAAATTATGAAAATGCATTCAGTATTTTAGCCGTGATAAATGTTTTAGAAGTTGTGAAAATCGCCGATTGTTTCAAAATTTATGAAGTGTAAACATGACCTTTTTCACGGCGCTTGCTGTGTCTTTATTATTTTTTTGAGATTTTCTAATTTTATATGGGAATGTAGTCCATTGTTTCCCCTTTATTTTGCCATATTTTTTTTTGAAAACAAACAATTCGTTCACATGATATGAAGTGCGGGAGTAAGGCGAGTTAGCGATTTTTTCCCCCGTCTCGCGAGATGCGAGGCAGATAGCAGTCTCGGGCGAGGCAAACCCGAGGCAATACAAACACGTGGGTGAAAATAGCCTCAAGCGAATTAATGCTTCGGGGGCTAAGCCCGACAAAATTGGCCTTTTGTAAAGCTAATTATCAATGCGTTACGGGTCAACAATGCACACGCAAATTGGTGTGAATTTTACTTGATATTTCGACCGGACATTCACACAGACTCGTTATCGTGGCTATCTGCGAGATGTATGTAAACAAGTTTTCATGTGGCGATATACGGACACACTTCGTCTCGCATTTCGCCTGGGGGGCAAATATAATTATTACTGACCCGGTAAATGCACTAAGTCCAACGTACGGGTCTCGCCAAGGGTTCTAACATTTTTCTCTATGAGCCTCCCGGATAATTCCGTCGCCCGCATGTTAAGGGTTAAGAACAGGAAGATTTTCTGGATAACAACTTCTTTAATGTGAAAATACACAACGTTTCGGAGTACATACTCACTCCTTCATCAGGTGGAATGTCACATTCCACCTGATGAAGGAGAGAGTATGTACTCCGAAACGTCGTGTATTTTCACATTAAAGAAGTTGTTATCCAGAAAATCTTCCTGTTCTTATGTATACCACTTCTAAATGCCCTTCAAAGACCTTTCCATTGTTGTAAATTATCTATGAATGCATAAAGTTGCATAGAGAAATGTATGATAGTTATAATGATATATATAATTCTTAGAATATATCAGTATTCATATTTCTATTAAAAAAAGACTAAATGAAAATGTATTAATTGTTTTAAACAAACATGGCTGCCCCTGTTATCAATATTGGCGATTCTGTAAGACTGGACTGGAGTCGTTTTTGCAGTTATTGACTTTGGAAAACTATGTATGACGACGGTGGGGGCCCACCGCGGAAAATAGGCTTCTGGTTTTTGGAAAACTATGTTTGTTTTTTTTTAAAAACCTTGTTATTTCCTTCAGTTTTTACACAGCCTTAGACAACCACTCTTTAGGAAGATGTATAAGGGGGACACACAATTTTCATTCAGCAGTTGTTTTAGATACAGCAAATAACACGTCTCTGATTATGTGTTTTGCTGAGTTCAGGTACTGTTAAATTATTTTATGTTTTAGTTTTTCCTATTTTGAAGCTACTACCCCAATATATATGAATTTTTCACTATACAAATCTGACTAGTTAGTAAAATGTTTTAATTTAATAAGTAAAATAACGATAAATAATATTTGGAATTTCTCACCTTGAAAATTACACTTTTTATAATAATTTTTTTTTTAAAAGAAGCAACGTTAGTAGACTCCTCCTATAATAAGAAGTATCTATTTGTTCCATTCGATTCAGAATAGGTAGAGGCTAAGAATTCTTAACTGTGATCGTAGACCATGTTTGAAGGATGGGTCTAAGAGGTCTGTACAGCTACGAATGGTTAAAAAAATAGGTAGCCTGATTATTCCCTTTGTTGTGATTCCTGTAAGTTGGCCACTGCGAGTGGTTGACACTCTTGTATCAGTTCAGTAGCAATAAGATATGGATAACCCATGATACCGAGGATATGGTACGGTTGTGGACCCTGATAGGATTGTGGACCCTGACTATCAGGGTCTACAACCGTACCATATCCTCGGTATCATGGGTTATCAATATTATCAATCGTTTTTAAGTGTAAAACAGGGTTTTTACGTGTTATCGCATTTTATTGAGGATCCCTGGCGTTATATTGAGGATCCCTGGGTGATGTCAGCCGCGCTATTATATGAGTTTCTTTTGTACCGTGATATCTCATCTGCCCCCTCAGCGCAGTAGTCAGAGGCGCTGACTCAGTAACTGCAGGTGATGGTGGATACGGGTTCGAGACGCACTTTCTTCAAAACATTTGCTGTACATATTCTGTCGTAAACTTATGAAATTTTTCAAAATTAGTTTCTTCAGATCTTTACTTTCAAGCCATCATCTTAACAAATATATCAGGGTTTACAATCATTATAATTCCTTCTAACAGGGTTTACAAGTGTATGTGTAAACCCTCCTGGAGGGAATTACAAGGTTGTAAGTCCCTCGTACCTGGTGATACGGTTTATAAAGGTCGTTTCAAGTATCACGTTATATGGCTGGTAGGTTGATAAATGGTTGTAATTTTACATGTATTTATTTAGATAAATGTATATCCTCAGTACGGCCATGTGATGACTCCGGAGCAGGTGAGCGAGGGAATCAGCAATATGCAGAAGAAGATGGCCAGTCAGGTGGACAAGGCTTTCGATACCCTTGAGGTATTCGTCGGATTTGTTTATCTTAATCCTCACCTTATGAATTTTTAGCTCATCAGGTCTGAAAGGCCCGATGAGCTTATGGAATGGCATGGCGTCCGTCTGTCTGTAAACTTTTCAACTTCTTGTCAAGAACCACTGCCCCCAGAGACTTGAAATTTTATGTAGAAACTCCTTGGCCAATGGGGATTCTAAATTGTAGATTTCTTTACCCTACAACCCCAAATATATGTCAATGAAGATTAAAATTTGATTTTTCTTTTGGATTATATGTGCACTTCAAACTTCAAACAACAGTGATGAATTAAATCTTCAAGTGTGTCTTTATTTGTAGGGGATTTTATCTCTGGCCTCAAAGATAGGTCTTAAAGGGACACTGCGTCGAGGATAAAAATGAGTCATCTTTATCTAACTAAGCTGATCAGAGTGTCTGCTAACGAGTTACGCTTTAATTCACTGTCTACATTCAGAAGTTTTTATTACCAATTACGTCAATTGTCTGAAATTGGGTGTCTGTGACTTGTTAGAAGACATGTTAATTAGCATAGGGAGATCCACATGATCTGATTTTTATACTCGACGCGGTGTCCCTTTAAGGTCCTTACCCCTCTGACCTTTTCATCTTCTCCATTTTAAAGTGCTTCCTATTTGTTGTACCTCTCACCTAAAAGTTTACATTTTGAAACTAATTTCGTTCATGTATATAAATCCTACAGAGCCAGTGGCTCTATTTTTATCCCACCGGTATGTAATACCGTGGGATATAGTTATCACCCCGTCCGTCTGTCCGTCCGTAATCATTTAGTTTCTGGAGCAGATATCTTTCTGAAACTTTCCATGTGTATTACCCACCAACTGAAGTGGTGCCTTTTGATATTTTCAGATTTCTGAAATGTTTTTTTTTTTTCCTTTCCATAGAAACATGTTGAATTTGGACTTTGTCAGAGACCGGTTTGTTTCCGGAGCACAGCTCCAAAACGGTTCCTCATATCTTCCTGAAACTTTGCATGTGTATTACCCACTAACTGAAGTGGTGCCTTTTGATATTTTCAGATTTTTTCTGAAAAATTATTTTGTTTCTGTTTCCATAGAAACATGAGAGGGATGTTGGTTGTTGTTGATTTTGACTGCTTCTGGAGCAGAAGTCTAAAACCCTTAACACATCTGAAACTCAGCATCTGTAATACCCACTAACTGAAGTACGGTACTACATACACAAGTAACAGAGTTTCTTCATGTTACACCTCACCTGCTCAATCCTTTACCAGCACATTCTGGAATATTATTTATATACCGTAAATCCTTGAATAATTGCCCAGCGGTTATTAATTTCAACACTGATTTGACCTAGCAATTATTCGAGGCAGACATTTTTTTTTTTTCTAATGCTAGTATATATGATAAATGTTTTTTTAAATCATAACAAAAATCGTCCCTGTAGTATTTTTTTAATTATGAATATTGTAAACAAATGTCATCATGAAGTTAAACTTTGCATACATATGCTTATGCCAAAATTATGTTGGAAAGGGAGAGTGTGAATTGAGAAACTCCAGCAACAGTGACCTAGTTCCTACAATTGTTCCTGCTGATGAAGGATCTAACTTATACAGGGCAAATCCTCGTTAACAACATTGAGTGGGGAGGGATAGCACAGTGGTTAGCGCGTTCAACTTTGGATCATGGGGTCCGGGGTTCGAATCCCACCAGTGTCACGGTAACTTCGTCTGCAGTAGAGAACTGTTCTACACGCAGTAAGGTTTGGGTGCAATGCTACACTGAATTTCAGCATAGTATCATCCATGGTTCGCTACTTCCAGTCGATGCTCGCAGGTTTCACTGCAATGCATAGCCACATGGCTTTAGGGGCTTTTTCCCTGCCGAAATACTAGTAGCCGGGATATAAGTGAAATACCCTTGAAGGCGGCGCTAAACCCCAAATCACCTCGGCTCACGTTAGCATCATTGAGAGTTTAATATCTGGTTTTTATTAGTGAATGATGGAAACCTTCATTGTCATGTTGCGGAGTCACTGGTTGTAAACTTTATTGCCTCACACTCAGTCAATGCTTCAGTGACAATCAGTATTTCATGAAATATCTTCTTTTCTATCTTACTGGATGAGATAAACATACTTTTTGTCAAGGAAAGACCTACGATATATTACTGGGGATAAATTAAGAATTTGATATCAGAAATTAGGGGTTCAGAGGGTCATTCTCTTCATTTTTTCAAATATATAGTTTTATTGGTCTATCCTGGCAGAGATAATGCAGTTTTGTAGTCCAACATATGTAAGTTTCAATGCAACTTAATATCTTTACTTCCTAAATATGTCAAATTTACATATTTTCCTTAGATTCAACCCAGATGTCAATTAAAACCTTGGGAGTCAAAATGGTTTTACGATAAAAGAACTTGTGAATCTGACCTCAGATAGAACGGGGCCACCAATAGGACCTATAGGGATGCTGTGAAGAAATAAAACCACAGGGTTATATATACATGAAAATAGAGTATTTCTATTTCGCCATCTTATTTCAGGTGTACCTGTTCACGAACATCTTCTGTATCCCGGAGAAGTCGGTACTGCCTGAAGACCAAGTTAAACAGGAGAAGAGATACACAGACGACGATGAGAAGAGATTGGCGGCAGAAATAAAAGAATACGAGGAGAGAATACTGGCTGTAAGCATCCAACATTGGTGTCAGTAATTCATATCTACTTTTTTAAAGGCACTGTAGCACGTTTTTTGTATATTGTTTTCTGAAATTTATTATTTAAGTTTATACAATATATTGGTACATTAATGGGTAAAACATCTCATTACACAAGCCGATAAGCCATATCCATAGAAAACAGTTTTATGTATTCAAAGAAAATGGTGCGACTTTTAAAGCAATGTTGGTGTAGAACTTTTCATTGGTCTCATGAGAATTTGAGAGTTCAGTCCGCAAGATGGTTGACTATTCCATCATTGTGCCTTATTTAAAACTTGATTCCGAGTGTTTACGTATCGCTACATCAGTCGGATCACTTGAACTAAACTGCCAGGCAAAAGAAAGTACTCAACTCAGTTGGTTTCGATAAATTAAATATTCAAAAGAAATCAGATACATTTGACTATGGCAAAATACAAAAATATCTGCAGTAGTTTGAATGAATTAATTGGTAATTGTGGTTAAATTTTATTCAAATATCTTTTGTTTAATGAAGACACTGGTAAGAAAAGAAATGAAATTTACAAAAACATGACCCCTACCATGTTTGAAATGTTGTAAATGTGTGCAGAATCAGGCACATTTATTAATTGTCACTTAGAATGTCTTATGTCGATGAACAGTTGTGTATCATCAAATAATTTTTTAAGAAAATTAAAATTTAAAATTTCATTATTTTTTTAAATTACCGGTAAAAAAACATGTAGAAGTTTTCTATGATTATTGACTAAACACCTGTACTTTTAAGTTTTAGATTATGACATCAAAAACTTGAGATATTTGCATATCATACATATGATAAAATCAACTGAAGTGAGTACTTTCTTTGCCTGGCAGTTTACCTTTGAGCAGCCATATTAATGTGAACACTTTAACATGGCCGCTCGATGGTGTCATTCGTCCGACTAAAATGTTAAGTCGTGTAACATATTACTACAAGCTTTTAAATGCCTTACAGCGAGCTAATCTTAGTGTAAATGAGTGTGCAAGCAATGTAATATAAAATTTGTCTCCAAACCAAGTGGTTGCCGCTAATGGCTGCAATACTGTCGAAGTGGCATTAAGCAATAACTCACTCACTCCAAACCAAGCAGCAAATAAAGCGAAAATAGGTTTGTAATTAATAGACCTGAAAACAGCAGATCGAAATCTCTGTACACTGCGTACGTCATTGTATAACATCATTGGACTGTTGTGTGACAACTACTCTTGGCTAAGAGCTGTAAGTATGGCAGCGGGTACATGAAATTTGTACACCGTGTAACAGATGGGGTACATACCGGTAAGTAATAATGTATCGACCGTCAACCAATCAAAATCATCTCATCTCACAAATAGAACAGGGTTATTGTTGATTGCTGGGCAAAGTATGGACACTTGTTCTTGTAATATTCTCTTTTTGTGTTTCACATGAATAATTCAGTGCACAGTTGTATAATCTTTAATGCTAAAATTTGATTCTCACAAATCAAGTGAATATAAGTAAAAGAATTCAGTCACAATGTTTGCTATATTTGCCCAGGTGAAGTATGCCAACACACGTCTTCAGAATGAATTAAGTGATATTGACAAAGCCCAGAAGTCGCTGGAAGCAATGCTGAAACAAGCCCAGGAGATGACCCAGATGATGAAGGAGAAAGCTGGAGGTATTTGGTCACCTGGTCTTGGAACCAGCCCAGTCATCTCATGTTACAGACCTCTATCACAGGTTCTAGTAGATGAACCTGAGTTTGAGGTTGGGAACTATTTGCAAACCATAATCAAACCATACAAAGAATGAAAACAGTTTTAATTTTATATTTTTAATGCACACATATCATGCTACACAATTATTACCTTGAAGGAATATTACTTTCGGTGCCATCAGGGGTTCATAAATCCCATTGTCCGACGCCCGGGACAAGTCAATTTTCATTACGGGCAACCAAATTATGATATCTTACTGGTCCGTGGGCAACCAACAATTTCTGTGAAGAAAATGCTTAAAAAGTCATCTGAATAAATTTCGCATGATGCAACTGTCATTTACCGGTACCTTTCATTTACTTTAGATTATCAGTAAAAAACAAATCTAAAGCTTGTAAACATAGTGCAGTCAAACATTGTGTCTATTTATAAACGCACTCAACACATGTCGGTTTTCTTCGACTGAAGTCGGCAGCCAGTAGAAAAGTATCAGTATTTCAAGGTTCAGTTGACATTTGCAGTTCTTCCGAGTGATTAATGGCCTTGACATTCAGTCTTCCGAATGAATGACCAGTGACAAGTATGCAAGTAGCCGATTTACGTTTATAATTAACAATGCTACTGGAGAATTTTGTTGTTGACATTGAGAGGGAACCAAAATATTTCGAAAATCTTCATATTTACTTCAGAAGTAGAGAAAGTGACTGACATTTGGTGACAGCCTGATTTTATCAATGGATAACTGGGATTTACGAATGGACAGCTGTAAATACTAAATACTAAATGAATTTGTGAGTTCAAGTTGTAGTTCAAATATTATAAAAATAAAAAATATATTTAAATGATAACCTGGTTGTTCAGTTTATATTAAGCAAGTCCTGATATTGTTCTCATGATAGCATGACATATGTTTGCAAGAGATCAAAATGTTATAATTTGCTTGATACAGAAATTAATAACAAAACTATTTCTGTTTGAAACAAATTGTTTCACAGTACATAACTGAAAATCTTATTTTGTTTTACATTGATAATTTGTTATAAATCAATTGAAATTTTCAAGTGATAGAATTAGCATTCATTTGGCTAAGTGAAAATGAAAAAATGAAATGATTAAATTGAAATTAATTTAGTTATATCAATCATAATCTGTTAATATATTAATATTAAAATATATATGATAAAATTTAGAATTCCCGTGAGTAAATTCATAAAATTGGTATTTTAAAGCACTACCTTCTACAATATGTGTCACTCAGGGAGACTGTTATTATATAAATTAATGAAAGTCATTCAGTATTCCCTCTAAAGCTGTATATAAAGCATAAACAACACTGACATCAATGTTCAATTGTTTTATTTTGTCTCATTACATCTCATGAAAAATCAGGGCAAGTGAAAAATGAGTCAGGGCAAGTGACTTTCTTTATGTCACTTGCCCTGGGGCAAGTGGCTTTTCAAAAAATTTATGAACCCCTGGCCATCTATTAAGCGCTCTGCACAACTGTAAAGGTCCATACATTCCTGTGTTCAGGTAACCATTTTTATAGCTCGATGAACTGAGGGTGCCTTGCCCAAGTTCACAACACTGTATACGACCCAGTTTACAAATGTTTGGTGTCTCCACTGGGATTCAAACCAAGGCTGTTGGCGTGAGAGGCAGACATGCTAACCACTACATCACTGTGCTTCAGTTTTTCCCTTTGCCGCACTTTCCTTCTAAGATCATCAGTGTTTCATGTAGTCTCTCAACCTTACAAACTTTTTTAACACAGCTGTGTGCTTTGAGCATGCTTTCTGAAAATAACACAATACAAAGAGATTGTTGTCATTACCAGAATAAGCATAATTTAACGTCTTGTGGCAAATTGCGGTTAGATAAACAAATAGAACCATGTGCTCTGTAGCTCATCATGATTTAATTGATTTATTATCTAAAGTTGAATATCTAAGTTATCTCAGTAATACATTGTTAACAAGCAAAATAATATGGGTTTTAGATCATGACCCCTGTGACCCACATTTGGAGTCGCAGGGTCACCAATCCTACAATTAAGAATCACCTTTGACCAAAGAATCTCTACACATTTCACCTTTCTAGAGCTTTACATACTTGAGAGAAAGATGAACATAATTTTTTGGGTCATGACCTGTGACCTAGATTGAGGTCACGAAATCTACAACTTAGAATCCCCATTGGCCAAAGGATTCTGCACACATCTTTTCAGCTCTCTAGACCTTTGGAACGGGAGAAGATGAAAATAGGTTTTTAAACATGTGACCCCATTTGGGGTCATGGGGTCACGAAATCTACAATTTAGAATCCCCATTGGCCAAAGGAGTCTGCACACATCTTTTCAGCTCTCTAGACCTTTTGGAACTGGAGAAGAAGATGAAAATAGGTTTTTAAACATGTGACCCCATTTGGGGTCATGGGGTCACGAAATCTACAATTTAGAATCCCCATTGACCAAGGAGTCTGCACATAACTTTTCAGCTCTGTGGAGTCATTGGTTCTGGAGAAGTCGATGGCCTGATGAGCTAAAAAGTGACCAACTGAGCTACATCCCTAAAGAAGTCATGCAAACTTACCCTTGATGTACAGATCAATTTAATAGGTAACAAAAGTTATAAATAATATCTGAATATTCAAAAGAGGGGGCTGACCTAAGTAGAATTAATTGATTGTTTCAGTGACTGATTTGAAAGATTCGCTGGTGTTTGTGGTCACCCAGACACAGAAAAGACTGGCCACTTTGAAGCAGGCTTATTTCCTCGCCAACCCGCAACAGGTAGGCAATTTTGAGATTTAAATTGAATATTGTCAGAAATGAAATAACATAACTTTCAACTTCTAATCCTTGCCTCTAATAGTTGTGATAATGCCCAAGCGGCGTTAAACAATTATTCACTCAACTTCTTATTTTTAAAAATCAAGATTTTCTGGATAAAAACATCTTTACTGTGAACATGCGCAACATATGCTTACTTATAATTCCTGATAAATTCTAATTATACCCATAACTGATAGTTCCGTATTCTAATAAACAGATACAAATGTTCTTTTTTTTCAGGAAAGCACTGATTCCCCTGAAGAAGGTGCAGGAATTTGATGGATCCAAACTTTGTGGAAGCATTCTCAATACTCCAGAATCGGTGATATTTCCTCTTTGGAGGGATATAATTTGGATGTTTTGGGGATACTAAATTTGAGGATATATTAACATTTGTCAATGGTATTATGATCATAAACAAAGCAATGTGTGAAAAGGCCAGAATACACCCAGAGTGTACGGTCTCTGTAACCAATACACGCTTAAGGCACCAAATTTGTTCGCTTTTGTTAAATTAAGAATTCTTTGTTGTAGTTGCATTATTAAATTTGGAAAACTTTACTGGAGCTTTGACCTTCCAATCCACTTTCTGTGTATATATGTATATATAAAATCTATATGCAAATATCATTCTGTTCTTGTCCTTTGTTCTATGACCCGTACCTCGCTCAGACCGGTATGGACTCTTCAGCCCATGGTCTTGTCGTTGATACCTCGCAGTTGAAATGAGTGGAACTGTAAAATTCACCTTAGTGCAAGAGCTCTTCTCGTAGGGGTGATGCACTCAGGATTTTAAAATCAGTGGAGCAATCATGAAATAATTTTACCATGTTTCCCCAAATCTGTCTTTTCCCTGACCCACCGTCGGCCTAAAACATCCCCCTACAGAGAGGGGAAACAGTAAGGGGGAGACAGGGAGAATTACAACTTGGTGTCAAATGGTCAAGCATAATTCTTCATTCATAAAGTCTACATTTTACAATTGAAATAGCTTAGACTAAGTCTTTTAAAGCCATAAAAGCATTTGCTCATCAACTGCAAATGAAAAATATACAAAATTTACAAATCATAATCTCCATCTTTTAAAGAACTGCCCAGGTTTCTGGATGTCTCCTATTGCTGGTTCATGAGAAGTCGTTTGAAGCTTTTAAGGTGAACCTCCTGCAAAGTTCATATTTCATAATTTATCTCAATCAAATTTACAAACTGCAAACTCCATTGCAAGGAGATGTTAATGACAAAATTTCACATTCCTATATCAAGCGCTTTCAGAGAAGTCGTTTCATTTTTAACATCTCTGGCGACCATATTTGTGAGCGTTGGAATTCATGACAAACAAGTTCCGGTACCTACCAAATTACAGCTTTCGGGTTGTAGCAGTTCTGGAGAAGTCGAAAGAGTGAAAAGTTTACCATTTTCCGGCCTGATGAGCTAAAATTAAGGATTACAAGGATATAGGAAACATTATGATCATTCTTATTTTACCTGATCCCCATGTTCTATAAGATTATGAATTGAAAGACTAAGTAAAATGCACAAGATCCTTGGACAAAGAACCTTTCATCACGGCATAAGAATTGCTGGAAATAATAAAGGAAACTGTTTGTTGATGAGACAAGTTTATTCATTTACACATGCATACATCCTCGGACCATGACAATGAAGACAACAAAAACAACTGAACATACATAATTAAAACACTACTCATGTATCTTTTCTCAGGTTTCCAGTGAAACATTTTCTGATAAATATAGTGGACATCAAATTCAAATAATGCAATCTCTGACCATGTAGGAAATACATTAGAATATCAACTGGACCGTGCCAATGTTAAGACCCTGTTTATCAGAAATCCAATAAGCCAGACTGGCTTGCTTACTAGCTTTGCAACTGGCCCCAGTAGAAACTAACCAGCAATTGGTTGGCGAGCAGGCAGCTAAACGAACACGGATCCAAGATTCATTTGTACATAGCATTGGTCGACCCAGGTTTGAAATTCATGGGGCAAACCTGTACATCTATATGCAAATGGTTTCACTCTAGTTACTACTTCAGGTTTGATAACTAACCTACACATATTTCAGTAAATGGATTTCTTGGCATATATACATATGAATTTATCTATCAGATCTAATCTTATTTCAAACTTCCATATACTTATTTAAAAATTATTTGAAGCCACATATGACATACATTGTTCATGATAAATAATCATATTCAATAAAACACCAAAAATCCCTCATAGAAGCCAATCCGCATGTTTTGGAATCAAATTGGGACAAAGGTCCCATCTTTTATTCTATTAGTAATGTAATGTTTGAGTGATGGCACTACCTGTCCCTTGATATGGACCTTCAACTCATGAACATTTATTTAGGTGACAATACTGTTAAAATTGACAGGGATACAATAGTAGCAGCACCAACACATTTTGACATCATGGTTTAACTATCATAGTTCAAGGCAAATCTGAACTAGATCGCAGAACACATGAATGTTAAATTGAATCAAGACAAGTAGCCAGTGCTTTTTTCCCCCGTGCCAACTGTCAAACACTGAATACATTTCCAATCAGAATGCTTAATTTTAGTACATTGGTATCCAGAGAGACACCTACACATAACAAAGAGCAACTTTTTCTGTACTATGTCATGGTTGTATTACCATATAGGCATCACAGATCATTACTTCAAATACACCTGTACTGAAAAATGAGAAGTGCTGGTTATAACATTTTGGTGCCGTTAAAAGCAATCTCATCAAAATAGGATCACAAGTAAGCCACATGTACATTTATGTGTAATGTAGGATGTGTGATAATCTGATTTTAATGAGATTGCTTTTACCAGTTTCTGTAATTTGCATATTTCAGGTAAAAGCCAGGTATCACAGAACAACAAACAAATATATACAATTGAGTGATATACGTCGGTGTACAATATCAGTGACAGTTCATCAGCTGGTAACTTTGAGGGTTTTTTTAATTTTACAATGAAAATTTACACAATCATACTTTGTTTAATTTTACAATGAATCAGAATCATACTTCTGGGCTGACAACTATTCGACCTTGTTTCTTACATTATATACATACATACTTACTTACATAAGATGTACCAAGGGTATCATTCCCTGGGTGTTTGTATTCAATGATACTTTTGAAAGAAGAACATGGCTAAAATTAACGTAAAATGCTGACTTTCAAAGATCAAATGAGTATCATAAAACAAAGGGGGCAATATTTGAACTAATTTAGGTCTTTGTAAGTGAAAATAATGATTGTGAATACATCAAGAGATACAGCATTAAATTTTGATAAGAAACAATTTCAGCAAAACCAAAAAAAAAATATACATTTACACATCTAACAATACACTTTGCTCATATATAGAGGATATCTGTCTTTCCTTGACAAATACCATGTTTATCTCATTGAGTGAGGTAGAAAAGTAGATATTTCACGAGTGGCGCAGCCACGAGTGAAATATAATAACTTTTCTACCTCACGAGATGTGATAAACATGGTATTTGTTAAGGAAAAACAGATATTCTATTTATTAAATCATTATTTCTGTGTTTTACGTTGAGTTGGAGTGATTTCAACGGCAAACGTACAGCCTTCGCAAGCTGATAATATGACGTCATAACATTGTCCTGATGACGTCACGCGAGTGGTGATAAAGTTTATCGTCACTCAGTAGAGTGGTGATAAAGGTTATCACCACTGTAGCTTGATAGAGGGTTTATTTCCCTGATAGAACCGAGTATCTCACTCCAAATATGTAATAAAAAGTAATATTTGTAACAATACATCTCTTAATTACCATGATGTTTTTTTAAAAAATTTACCTTCAACACGTACAGCATTATTATTTTATAATTTATTTATATAGCGTTGAGGTTACTCAACTCACATCTTCCCATGCAATGTCTGTTACATTTGGGTCATACTCCTCTGACAAAATCCACAAGAGAAGAAAATTTGCAAGACTGACACTGTTCTTTAGTTCTATTAAATAAAAGTTTGCCCTTTTCTCTGACTGACTTCTATCTTGAAGGAAATATGTGTGCATCACAAACGTGAGGGAACAGACCGAATACTCAGTTTAAAACAATGTCGCTGATTGCACAACTAATTTTGATTGCAACCAATCGGGATTCTCTATTGCTGCACCAAACTTACTGAGATTAAAACAGAGGTTACATGGGAAGAAATGACTTTAAGGGAGAATGAAAACACAGTTGAAGGAATAATGTACACCACATCCAATGTCTTTTCACAAATGATGATGAAATCTGGTGCTTCAATCATGATCTCCCTTTGCATTTCCAAACATTTCATTCCATCAAAACCTCGCAGATTATAAATTGATCATTTTTTCGCAATGGCTGCCGCCGCTAATCCCACTAATCCACCAATCGCTAGAGCTGCTCCACCAACTATTGCCATGCCAACTATGCCCTCTGAAATAAACAGAAAATAAAGCATATAATTACAAAGGAAACAAGGTGCAAGATATAACTCATTATTACTCGCCCATTGAAGATATCGCAATCTACAATGTTATTAATTATTGAATAGATTTTATGATACCTATTTTAAGTTGATCAAAGATTGGGTGAAAACATATACAAATGTACACTTAAAAGAGATCCATAGGTGGCTTCAGGTATTAGTCAAAGGAGGGAGTTTCATGGGTTTCATCAAATTTACATATAGGGTAGAGAGTTCAAAGCCTGAGGACCCTCTAACCCCCCCCCCCCCCCCCCCCCCCCCCCATTCCTCTCTAAATCCACCACTGAGTTCAGATTCAGAAAGGAGTCCACATCATACCCTTCTTCATCTTCTTGGTGATATACAACTCCAGCTCAGATGCCTGACGATTTTGGGGCTCGATCTTCATAATAGCTTTTGTGTACTTCAAAGCCTGTTCATATTCCTGTTTGCAAAAACACAGAAAAACTCTAATGAGATAGTAAATAGTCACTGAAAAATAAAATCCATTTTACAACATTTGATCATGAGTAGATGATTTCATGGATCATTCTGATGAAAACAATCAATCCATGGGGAAAAAAACCTTTGCTTAACACAAGGGATTTTCACAAGTAATGGGATATTTCAATTATAGAGACACTTTGTTAGATGAGCAATGAGTTTATTTTTCCCCACAGCAGTATTTTTAATTTATGGGTGTCTTGAAATGATAATGGGTAAAAATTGGCCTCATACCTGTCCAGTTGGATTGAAGAACAGAATTATAAGCAATGGGTAGCAATCTAGATCAATAACTCTAGATTATCAAAGAGACACTTTCTTCACAGACAAAGACTTAAACATTACACACTTTAATGTAATGTATATATGTATTGAAAAAAATTTAAACTTGAAATCTGATTCTTGAAAACCATAGTTACAAACCTTTATCCGAGTATATCCAACTGCCATATAGAAGAGATAATCTCTTTTTGCTGTTTCATCAGACGTTCTAGCAAATAAATCTGTCGAAATAAAACAAAGAGAGAAGATTTTATTGGTTGGGGACATTTGCTCACAATATTCCATGCTTCACTTGTGACTGGTAAACATATATTTTAATACTATTCCATTCTTTATAGTGACACTCTTTCTGCTCCATCAGTGTATTGTATCTGCTACACTACTGCTATACCCTGACTCCCTGACTATTTATAGCCAAAAAAATTTTGGTGGGCAGTGTCATGTGTATAACTAGCTTACATGTAAATGGGGCATGTAATTTCGGCTTCTGTACATGTATGAGGTGATTGTTCATTTTTCATTGAAAACAACTAAACGGATATATATTTGGAATTTGGGGATAAATATATAAGTCGAGTCTGATGATATTAATTTACCGGTACATAAGCACATACAGTATTTTAACATGAATCCAAACCAAATAAATTTTAATGAAAATTACTGTCACTTTTAAAGAAAGGATGAATACTGAAATTGCCTGTACCTTCTAACAGTGCCACACCCCTCTTCATATCCTGCTGGTAACGACTTCGAACCAAACACCATGCATAGTCAAACTGAGCCTTCTCACTGACTGGACCCTTCCGAGCTTGGTCATGATATTGCAACTCAAATTTCTGAAAAATAATTGTTTATATATATAAAACACACAATTGGGATTTCTTAATACTTATTCTAAGGTACAAATAAAATGTTTAAATTGTTTTGATCATCAGGGAAAGTAAAGAGTGAGTTATTGTTTAACGCCGCTTCGGCAGTATTGCAGCCATTAGCGGCGAGGAAAGTAAAGAGGAAAGAGAAGTTTCGTTTATCATGAACATGTACAGTACAATATTCTAGAATAACACACACCAGTACAACATTACAACCCAAACAAATCTAACGATGATCTAAAGTTCTGCAATACGCAGTTACATCAATGAATTGATGACTAAGGTCCAGTAAGTATGAAGGTCAGAGATGAAACATCGGATCCGAAACACGTTTTATTATACATATGGCGTCTATACGTGGAAATAATCAAAACACGCTATATGATCCAAACGTTAAAGGCTAGATTCAGTTTTTTAATCATTTTGAAATAAAATATATTGAACTGGCATCAGAAAATTAACCTTTAAATCGTTAGAATCGACGTTTTCCTCTACTACGAACTCCATCTTGAATTTTCAGTATTACTAGTGCTACTACAAATTATTGGTACATAATTATCTTGACGAGCAACTAGGAGCAATTAGGAATTCATTTATTTTCTTATATTTATAGGTAATTATTTAGTTATATATATTATAAGATTTTAATTTTGTATATGTGAGACAGTTTATATTTGGGTGTAGATATCTTACACATATTAATATGTATTTAGTCGTATTACTAATAGTTTCTACTATTTTACCTCCATCGCTGAAGAGTAAATATCCGGAAGTGGTTTCCGGGGAATTCCCAAAATGAAAACCACCGTTCTTGTTTACTGAACCCTTCAAGTAATCAATGTTTGAAGAGTGCCATGCAGATATACATGCATTTTTGTGATGGTGGTCATGTGTTTAAGTTGAAAGTGAAAAATGCCAGGTACTCATAACGTTAGATATCGCCGCTTCAAATTATTATGGAGAGAAGGTGCAAGTTGCATCTTGTCTTCCCCCATGTTCCCTCCTGCCCAAAGAATATTTGCTTACTTCTTAAACCCTTTGTTTGCATGCTTTCTCAGGTTTCATATGATGCTAAGGCTAATTTTTATATAACTGAGACAGAGTCAGTGCTGCATAAGTTTGAGGCTTCCTGTACAAAAGGTCGATATATCGGGATCCGATGCAGTGAAATCGTAGACCAACCCTGCGTTAAGTAACACGAATTTCCCGGGATGTTCGTGAGCGCTCGCGAACACTCAATATTAAAAGCAGAATGCCCGCCGCTAACAATGTGTTACTGAATGCAGGGCAGACCGGTTTGTAGATGCTGTGAATTCGTAGACGCGGAGGATTCATAAACGGTAGAAGTAGTGAAATAATATATCTAGGCCTATATGATGATCATGTATAGGCTAGATCATATTGGATTGTCGCGGCCTGACTTCATTTGAACACACATCTTCTCAGCATACAACAATTTAAATATACAATATGTTGTGAGTTGCTACGATTGTTGTCGGTGTAATTCACAACATGAAAGTAATGCTTTGAAGGTTGTCGGTACTGTATCTTCGCTGATTTCTGCTAATCACCCGTTTATTGTAGATTGATGCTGTATATATGGGTCATCTAAAATGGATTATACATTATACTTACCATATTTCTTCATTTATTTCAAACACAAACATTCTCAAACAAAGAATAACAACACCGAGTGTCTGATTGCTTTATTGAGATACATTATTATATCCCGTTAGCATTTATATATTCCTATGTCTACGAGCGTCTATGAATCCACCGCCCATCCTTCTACGAATCCACCAGAAATTTACGTCTACGAACTGGTCTGGTTTACGTATTCACCTACAGCCATACCATCTTTAAAACAAAGCTCAAATACACTAAAACTGAATACAAATCATCAAAATAGAAATAAAAACCTTTAAAAACTGTAACAATGTTGGTAGCAACAATTTTGAAATGTTTTAAAATTATCAATGAGTTTCAAGTAAGTATGTTTTAATTTAACTGTTGTGAGAAAGTTATTTAAATAAACTCCAAGTTTTAACTTCTCTGCTTCAAAATGCATGGTAAGTAAATCGTTAATTAGTAATTGCTCAGTTGCATTGCAAGATATGAATGAATGATGCCACTTTTTCACAAACCCATCACGTCACAGCAGTTTAGCAGGCGACTCTTGCATGCTTATTTATCTTCAAAAGTTTGTACTGTAAATACAGCCTCAGAAACATCTATTGAGTATTATTTTTCTAATTTATTAGATTAAATTGATTTGTGGCTTAAGAAAGGTTAGCTTGAAATTTCCGTCTATCTGATTTTACTTAAATTGGAGATTAAAGCAATGTCTCTTTGGGTATAGATAAGCTACGTCAACCAATCAAGATGCAAGTTATATTTCGAAAAACTGTAAGTCTCAAGACCATTATGAATACTTTAATACCTGACATATTGTCCCCGTCTTGGTGAACAAATTTCTTTATAGTTTCTGGCTTGAAGACAACTTTTTTTAAATGTTTTTTAATTTTCACAGCATTCATTTTAACCAATAAGGATGATATCCCTAAACAAAATATTGCATTTGTTTTACATCCAACTAGTTGCATAACTGTAAGTATATATAATATCTTCATCAAAGAGCGTATTTTGGCAAAGCAACTATAGATAACACACTTAACATGTGTCACCCTAATGTTTTAACATCAAAGACTAATGGGGAAATTAATGGTACATACTTATTGCTCTTTGTTTTGCAAAACAGCTTCACATGACTTCAAAGATTATGCAGGAACATCAAAGTATTTCATTGTTCTGGTAAATTAGTTGTCATGCTGGGATGATTAGGTAACAGGGTCGTTAAGCCCATATACAGGAAATTGTCTCAGTCATAAAATTAAGATTTGAATTTATAAAGCAATGTGCTCTGATGTTATTATTCATTTTGATGACCTCTACTTCAATGACAACAAGTTGTATTTTTAAATTGACAAAATATCAGCTTTGACAGTTACCAAGTCACAACAATGGGAAACATTGACAGTAAGTCTCTAAACGAGCGATGCATGAAGAGTCTAT
This sequence comes from Gibbula magus, assembly GCA_936450465.1. Lineage (NCBI taxonomy): Eukaryota > Metazoa > Mollusca > Gastropoda > Trochida > Trochidae > Gibbula > Gibbula magus. Next base: position 11,244,785 of record OW388306.1, read on the forward strand.
TTTGTGAAGGGCAAATAATTAGTATAATTGCCACTGACTAATTAGTACACTGCTCTCTGGCTTGTTCATTAGTGTCACAGTTTCTGGTTCAGTATTCTTTATTTAGTGCTTAAATAAACGCTTCACTCTTGCTTAGTTCACATGCTTATACATGTGTTATCATTTACTGCAGTTTTCTCCTGTGTTTCATGACCTTTCTGTAAATCTAAGAAATGTTATGTTTTGATATATGCATAAGTCCAAATGAGAGACGTGTATGAAAGTGTCTGATATTGTGAGGAAAGTATAAATATTCTGCAAAATGAAAACAAAGCAGTGTTTGAACGTTTGTATTGGTAAGTTTAAAGTTTCTTGCTTTGGTTTCTTTTAAGAATGTACTTTAATTTGTTTGTGTGAATTAATCAACAGAGAGTATCAGGCTTGATTTATGATTAGAAAATTTGATTGTATTGCCTAAGGCAATTAAGAAAGTATTTGAAAAGAATTTTCTCACAATTTATTTTGGGTCAGTTATGAATTATTGGTAGGATAAGTCATTAGTAGAATATACATTTTATTATATCATATAGATATGATTGTATAGAATAAAATACATTTAGATGATAATTTAACAAATAAGACTCTTGATCCATTTAACAGGAGTTACTTATTGAGTGGTAGCTACATATATGCCGCTACTAAAGAACCACTTATTGAAGAAGGTAGGAAGTAAAAGCTAGAGAGAAGTGAAAGACTGTCCCTTTTGTGTGATCCTTTGTATTGAATCTGAATATCATTTTTGTTTAATTTGCCCATACTATGCCCAATTACGACAGGATATTTTACCCATGTAATATTGCATAGAGTTGTCGTTAGAAAAAACCCAAAACTGTTAATCTTTTGACTGATTATGTATTTCTTGGAATGAAGAAGAGAAAGCAACACTTTGATAATATTGCTGTTTCATGGTAAATGCTGTTTTATTTTATGGTGATTATATCTCTTTGTATCACACTCTTTGTACATGTATAATGGGCCTGTGGCCCTCATACAGAAAGAAACTCATTCTCTCTATACCACGACTAAAGGATGGGAAGTTCCTGCAGATCTGATCAAGTCAACAGTTCTACGTTGGCCGTTTCCGTTCCTAATCTTCCTTAGCTAGCACCTTGTCGCTGATAGTGTATGTTCAACACTGTATCATCTTTATAATCTTTATTTACAGGTAAGACGAAGATGCCTCCCCATCGAGACGGACGACCGTGCCAGGCATGTGGAGGAACATCCAATCACATGTACGCGTGTAGTCGCTGTTACCTTGTCACCTACTGCTCTCAACGCTGCTGCGAACGCGACTGGAACAAACACAAGGACGACTGCAAGTTTGTCACTTGGCATAGGAAACATGTCGGATCCAACTTTTGTCATAACTGTTTTGCTCATGCCTGTCCGCATGCATCTTCAAAACTGAAGAGGTGTGGTGGATGTTTGAGGGTGAGTGACATACGATTCACTTACAGGATAAGTTTAAGCCAGAAAACTTTCAATAATCCAATAATTTTAATGATTCGGTTATTGTATCTGATGGCAATTGAAAAACAAACTCAGTTTTTAGTGTGTAATGTACTGCTATTGATTTGAATTGATAGTAACTCTCTTCTGGACGTGAAGTCTTAAGCCACAATTTGGTAAAACCCTCTATGTATTGCTTAACTATTCTGCAAACATGTTTTGACGATATCAATGTGAGTGTTATGCGCTACAGTGAAGCTATAATATTGTATTGTTCTGCAAAAATATATCAGATACAAAATAAGGCACAAAAAACATTATAAATCTGGAGGTAGAAATCCTAAATCTATGGTTAAATAATGGAAAATATTTTTTGATAAATATGAAAAGTGTTTCTAATTAAATAATAATTAATTAATCTATCAATCAACAGGTGAGCTACTGTTCCAAGAAGTGTCAAGAGAATGACTGGATCGCTCACGTAGCCATCTGCACGGGCAAGAAGAACCGAAAGAGTACAGAAACTATCCTCAACGAATGTCTGGAGGAACAACTCCGGGAGGAGGAGGAACGAGCTGCGGTAGTTGCTAAGAAGATCGGGAAGGAGAAGGCTGATCTCGAAGATCTCTTTCCTCACATCGTCGACCACCCGGACTCTCCCTTTACTAAGGAACAGCGTCTGAAGATGGAGCTGAAGTGTCGTCGACAGAAGGAGATATTTAAGAAGCTAGAAGAACGGAAAGTGTTGTCCTTGAAGGATGATGAAGAGTACGAGTCGGACACCGATACATTTGAAAAGAAATTCACGCAGAAAAAGAGAGTTCATGACCTTCCTACTAAGCCAGGACAAGTTGTCTCAACTGTAAGAGTCTCAGAGATTGAATATTATATTATATTATCAGTAAAGATTTTAATGTTATATAGGGAAATGGAGATACAAGGTTCATCTATCAGTGATAGGTGATTCTCTGCTGAGAGAGTATAATTATATAAGAGTCTGAAAAATATAGAGATTTATAAAATAACTGTTTAGGCAAACAAAAGTTATGGTCTTACATAATCTCCTACCATGAAAAACTCTTTAAAACACCTGACACATTTTGTTGGGCATTATTGTCCACCCACTTTGTAACAGTTATGGAATAATGCATCTGTTATCAAATCTCTGCCTTCTAGATGAGGAGCTGTTCTGATAGTCTAAGCTTTATCACTGACTATGTAAATATAGTATTAAGCCTCTGAGCTCATGGCTTCAATATATGCCAAGTAGCTAATGCGTGTGAATAGAGTTCAGATTTATAGTACTTGACTGATATCGATAGCAAGACAAGTGCATTTCTGTTGAAACAATTTTCAAAGTTATTTCTATTTGTGCACTCATGTTATTAATGCGCGATGTAAAACAGTTGAAGTTTAAACATATTGCTAAGCATGTCATTTGAAACAAAATTATTCTGATCTAATTATACTTTCTTCAAAATATTATTTCCATCTAAAAACTTTATTATAATATTTGGAAATTAGTCTTTTCCTCTTCAAAATAACTTCTTTTGAGTCAATAAAGCAGGAGACATTTTAGTGAATTTTGATGTCAAATGTTGTTGACAATTTCTGACAATATATGTTATGTTTACAGACAATTCAGGAAACGCATTATCGAATCCGCATCTCAAACAAGCCCCCAAAGATGCATGATGGGTACGTGAAGAACGCGGACAACACCAATGTGTTTGAGGAGGAGGTTGAGGAGGTACAGCCAGACGGAAGTGTTATCATCCAGAAGAGATTCACTGCTAACGGTATCATCGAAAGTACGGCACAGTTAGAGGAAATTGCCAGGCAATTCGGAGATGACTTCAAGTACAGAAATGGTTTGCTGCTAGGAGGAAGGGACAGCGACAGTGATTAGCGATCACTAGCCCTTGAGTAGTTCTCTTGTAGCAACACTCTTACCCTTGAGAAACCATCTAGCCCATTTGTTAACAGCAAGTCATCATCTACCCCGCTACCCCTCCACCTTGAAATAGCCTTCCAGCCCTGGGGGGAGACCTCTTACTAGACTTATATCCCTCAATTTATTTGGTACGTTCAACATTGTTTAACAAGCTTGTACCATTGTCCAAAGACTTTACTCGGGTGGAAAAGAAAGATAGTAATCTCTGTTTATTTATTTCGTTTTCTGTTTGACATTCCAAATATGAGTACGATACTACCGGTATTTTGACAACTGTAACTTACAGGCTAGATCAGTTACATTATTTGCTTGTGTATAGATACAGTGCTCTTTAAATGCAGTGTCCCATCTAGGGCGAGCGCATCCACGATTCAAGCTGAAAATCATCAATTAGCCCTTATACAAATATCCTAGTGGGGACTGTTACACATTATTATTTTATCCCTGCCTTTAAAAGCAATGCTATTCCTTTCCTAAGGATATTTTAAAAAATCGTCCCCTTTTCTGCATGATTCAGGGTGGGTGTGTGGATCAGCTGGTGTGGATTGTTTGTTTCTAGATTGGACAGATTTTTAAATAACTCAATAATGATTTATGGTTTGGAATTAAGTATGTTAGCACATGAAGATGAAAGGAACACCAAACATGGGGAAGAGTATAGTCAATCAATGGGAAATGAAATTTAATATTATGGAAACAAATTTTGTTGAATTTATTGGACGGTTCAGCATTTTGGTACTCTTTCAATCATAAATATTTTACTACTGACTGTATGGTTAACCTATTTAATGAAATACTTTTTACTTTTATATCATTGTGATTATCAAGTATAATCCTTTTTATCAAGTATGTTAAATTAAATTTTTAAATATCTTATCTTTTATAAGTACATATATGTTTTAACAAATTTACCATTACATGTCATTTGTAAGCACTTTTAACCCTGTGTTTCATCTTAGAACACTCTAACTCTGCAATTTATATCAGATTGTTAGTATATTGACTTTGTTTAGTATTTTAATCTTGTTATTAATATGTATATATTATGTGAAATATTGTACATTGCAGATGAAATATTGTTCATAGATATTTATTTTATTCTGTTATGAATATGTATATAACTAATTGGTCATAAAGAATGTTGATTTTTCATTGTCTCAGTGCCTATGACTCGAATTGTAAACACAAGGAAATTAATCGTGCGAATGTAAATCTTTGATTAAAAAAACAAGTATATAAAAGGAAATCCTTTAACAAAACAACCTTTACTAAGGTTAACCTTAACCCCCATTCTTCTCATTGCATTGAAGTTATAAATTCTTCAACACGTTGTCCACAACCCTATAAGAGTAGAAGGTCTTTGCAGATAGTTAGATGCCAAAATAACAATGTTCCACTATAATAGACGGTCTAAAATAACAATGTTCCACTATAATAGACGGTCTAAAATAACAATGTTCCACTATAATAGACGGTCTAAAATAAACGCTTGTCCAGTAGCTGATGGATAATAGCAAAAATGCTTGGCTAGTAAAATGTAGTGATTGGTAGTTGTAATTAAATTGTTTATTTAAAGTTGATAATATAGATGATAAGATCATGAAGATGTATTTGACTACGAAGAATAAGTGATGTTTAGAACACTAGTCAAAATGGCTAGTACTTCGTTATGCTTGATTTCAACCCTAAACTATCCAAATAAAAATTGTTTGTAATTCAGAGACATGGACTGATAGTTATCTTAGCTCAAGAGAGATCTTTCGTCAATCCACGATTCAAACAGAGGATATTCTTTCCCAAACATGCTTTGAAGATTTATCTTGAAACATGTAAATGATAAGTTGATAGTTACTGTAAACAGTTGGTAGAAGTATTAATCAACATAAACGTCCAGGTCAAAATGTCCACTGATTCTTAATGACACAGCAGATATTACTGTTAGTAAGCTACTTGTACAAACTTAAGCAAATGGGGAGGCGCTAACTTCGCTATTGCGGGAGAAGAAGATATAAATTGTTAAGCATGGATCAAATAAATGATACCTGACGGGACAAGGGAGATAAGTATATAAGGGGGGGAGGCGCCATCAAAACATCACAACAATTGTTATTTCATGGTACAAACTTAAATATATACGTCTTAATTGTATGTTTATTATTGATAATCTAGAATTTGAAAATAGTAGACTTGTTTAATCGATTAAGGAAGAAATGAGCTTTGATGCTATTCAAGGATGAAATCCTTTGGTCTGACTTCACCTTTAAGAACCTGAGTGCGCTGTATTCATCATTAGAAATTATTTATATAATCACTACCACCTTCATTTGTCTCACTGCTGAGCTGGTATCAATGAAATGGGGTACAATCATTTAGAAATACTAGATATAACTGTTATTATCACATTGAAGTGTGGTTTTCCAAGTAATGATATTCATAATATTTACTATTGTTTGAATTATTGAATGTCTACTGCTCACAAAGGATGTTATAATGAAACAGTGAACCAAAATATGTGTGCCATATATATACACGTTTGTTTGTCATATTCTGTAACAATCATGTACATTTCATGAAATTCATTATTAAATAATCATTGCCTTGAGAGGCATCACTATTTTGACATATAATTAATTGTTAAGAAAATATTTTTATGATGTGATTTACCAACTGTGATGAACATATCTAAATAAATAGAAGAATTATATGTTTTATTTGTTGTTACTGCACATCCCCATGTCACCAAGCCAGCCAGGCAACCTCGTCAGCTGTAGAGAATTGATCAAAGATTTCAGTGCAATGCTACACTGAGTTTCAGCTCAGTACCATCCATAGTTCACTTGTTTGATGCAGCCACAATGTGTGTAGGTTTCACCGCAATGCATAGCCACAATGGTCTTATGGGCATATGGCATTAATACTAGCAGTCATGATAGAAGTGAAATAATTTTGAAACAAGGTTAAACCTCAGTCTACCCACCCAGGCACCCACCTCATCAGATCTACATGATCATGTCAGTTTCTACGGTCATACAACAGGTCACTTCAATTTCATATCGGAAGGTATCAATCAGATTATAATTGATTATATTCGGAGGGAAAACATTTGCGAAATAGTACATCTAAAAGGATACAAACTCATATTGATTAAGGGCATACAGCAAAATAAGTGTGGAGAAAACAACATTTAAAATATGAAATTCACTGACTGTGAGTCCAGGGTCTGCGCCTTATGTAATTGCATTGTGTTGAGTTGGGGAGTGATCACTCCCTGGTAGAGAGATGCAAACAGCAGCAAGTTAGTTATCCCAGAGACACCCCATTATTTAGACACTATATTATATGGACGAGTGAACAAATAGCACAAGGCTGTTACCCTTTTACCCCACTTGTTAGACAAAAATGACAAAGATTAGATTTGATTTCTAGCAGTTTTAAGCACAGCACCATATACACCATCTTCCCACGGCAAGGTGAAAACGTATCGAAATAAATTCTATCGCGGAGGGAGATGATTTGAAAATCTTTTCGTTACGCTCGTGATGTTGTGAAGATGACAGCATCCATAAATTGAATGATTTTATTAATATTTTATTTGGTGATTTGGCAATGCCTTATCATTTGATATGTTCATCGTGGGAAATAGATTGCTCACTCATATATGAGTCATTCTAAAAAATGTGGACAATTCCTGTCCTCCATATTCTAATGTGTCTAAATCAGCGAGAACAGCCAGGATTGAGCTGTTTTTTTATGTTTGATATAAATGTGAACAACTAATATGACTAAAACACCACTCTCATTTGTAAATATGTGCCCTATTAATTTTTAAATTGATTAATAAGATTTTAAAGTGATTAATTTGCTAAGTCCCAGCAAAGAGAAATTGCAATTTCAAACGTCTGCCATTTGAAAAAAAACCCATTCTGAATATTATTATTTCCCCATGTGGTTGAAAGTAACAACAATTTAAACACTTCTTATGTGTATCAACTCAAGATAGGCTAATGTTTAATAGTATTTTCTAGCTGCTTAAGGTTTGTCACAGGATACAATGTCTTTCCTGTAACGGTGCCATATAATCTTGAACGAATAGATGATCCCTAAGTTTCTGCCAGGAAAAGGTCTTGTCATGTTCAGTGTTATATTTTGCTTCACAAAACTAGCCATGTGCTATGGAATTCAGACAGATAATTTTGGTAAAAACTTAACTTCAAGGTATGAATTAAGAGAGAATTTTTAATCAATGTCTTTCCTGTAACACTTATTTCTCACATGTTGTCTAGTTTGAAAGAAGTAGGAGTCTGTAATTTAATCTCGGTTGTTGAAAGCAACACAGACTATAGGTCTGGTCAACTGGGGGGATCAGTCATTTTTAATTGCACTTTTGATGAGATATTGTCTTTCATGTAACAGTCTTTCCCTGTATCGAAAAACTTGTTACAGGAAAGATCAGAGCTGTTATAGCAAAGACATTTCATCTCTATTTGTTTAAATTCGGCGGGTAATTTGAGAACAGATTCTCCTGATAAGGTTTCCCATGGGTGATATAGTGGAGAGTAACGGAGCATATATAAAACCATGGGTAACCGAGGATGCAACCAATATAATTTGCCAATGTCTGAATTTCGAATTAATCTTACAGAAGTTAAGAAATGAAAACATTGGTGTCGTTTACATTGCTGAAATGATCCGTAATCTTGACTGGAGATTATGCCATGATTGACATAGGCTACTATCGGCGCAGTATGGGAGCTCTGTTCATTTGTGTTGTTAGATATGTCACTAACCTTTAATACAGATGGCTCGATGAGCTACAGAGTCAATGTCTCTATATCAGCATTTCAAGAGTTTTCAGTCAAACGTTCCTATAGTAGATAAACATACGTTTTCAATTAATCGCCGAGTGCAGTGAATAGGTAACTTACCTGTGACGCCACAACATACGGTAGATTTTATTTTTTTAAATGTATGCTTTATTGTTGAAATGAAATTTGATTATTTACGAGAGTAAATTTGCTTTTTATATTCACCAAATTTAACTTAATGCAAAATATGTTAACCTCAGAATGAATATCTAATTAGTCAAATGAATATTTCACTCATTAAAATAAATAATATTAGTGTAAACTAAGGCATCGTGGTGATTAAAGGCGCTCTGGTAAGATTTTCCTTCTGAAGTAAACTTTAAAGTGACCTCTCAAAAATATAAATAAGTGTTACAAGTGGCAGAATAATATTCCTTAATCAATATAAAGAGTTCTATTAAAAGAGGTCCATTTCTCATCGAGCGGTCGTTTTAAGGTGTTCAGATTAAAATGACCGCTCGAAGGTAGTTTTAGTGATCTGACTGATGTAGCAATACCAACAAAGTCAGAGTAGAATTTTAAATATGGAACAATGATGGAATGGTCAACCGTCGTGCTGTCTGAACTCTCAAATTCGCATGAGACATACACATCTCCCCCCTTACACTGAAGAGTTCCACACCATTGTCGCTTTATATGTTGCACCATTTCCTTCGAATATATAATAACCGTTTTCTATTGATACGGCTTATAGGGTCGTGTATAATGGCATGTTTTACCCATTAAAGTAGCAATATATTTAATTATATTGTATAAACTTTGATAATAAATGGCAAATTTGAGAAAACATGATAAAACGTGCTACAGCGCCTTAAAAATATAACATAACGACGTAGATTACGGTGTATCAGGAAACTGACATATCTATATCGATTTGATTTTATATATACTGGACAAAATAAGTAAGGGATTTTAGATGTTTTATGATTACAATTTAATAGTGTGTCAAGTGATAAATACATCTGTATTTATAATTTAAAATTTTCAAAATATCCCTTATCATTTTTTTCCCAGCATTATAAGCTCTTTGGTAATTTATCAAATAAAAGATATAACTAACTTAAATTAATTATTTATTGACCTTAACATTTAATAATCATATTCATCTACATACTAGGGAGACTCATATAAGTAAAATAAATACAACCACATAATTTACATTTATTCACAGGTGACATTACGACCGCAATATGTCGCACTCTATTTTTATCCCAACGCAATTTCCTGAAGCACTTCCTGATAAATCGTGGTAGGTCACCATGACCTGATGAAGCGCACGGACTGAGCAAGTGGGATTGTAGACATCGATAAACGTTCGTGAAGTTCACCGTTCACCGGTTCACTTCTTAGAAACTCGTTAAATTGATTCTCGGAACATATTGCATAACATCGACAGTTCTCGGAAAGATCGTAACGACTTTCGTTTTCGAAAATATCACACCTGCGCAGTTTCATTTGTCTCCAGCAGGTAAGTTGTAACAATGATCACATACTCATGATATAAACATAATAATGATATAGCAATACAGCGGCTTACAGGCTTCAGTTGTACACTGTTATTCATCTTCATAGAATCAAATCAACCTGCATCGCGAATCGTAGATACCTACTATAGATCCGCGTTATTGTAAGCCTACCTGAACAAGGGAAGTACGGACCGCTGAGTAGCGGCACCGAAAGTACAATCCCTTCAGGGTAATAATGTACCGCCACTGAACAGCATTGCGTTGGATATAAGGTGTTAAAATTAGCATTATTATTATTTGTCTATATTGACAAGGCATATTAATCAGATCTATTTCATATATTATGGCTCATCAATCTCATTCAAAGCAGATCGTAATGTTTACATGTCTACACCTATATATATGTAACGAGTGCAGCACAATTGCGATCTTATTTTAATGAGATTGATGAGCCATACTACAATGTTGTGTATGAACGCCGAGCTTTACTTAATATCAATGTATGTATAATATGTTGTCGCGACGTTTCGAAGTGCATACTTACTCCTCCATCAGGTGGGTCAGTCTGATGTAAGTCCAAAACGTCGTGTATAGTTGGTCACAACAAAAAAGTTGATATCGAGAAAATCTTGTTTTTCTTGTGTAGTAGCCTACTAAAGGCCCTTAAACTAGCGTTTTGTATCACACGTGTGGATTCAACAACTAATAGCTTGCGTCAGATCGTTTATTTCTGTTTTAAATAATGCCTATATTAAATGTAATAACCTGTGTCTGGTTGTAAGTATTATAAACACAGCGACCTGTGTCAGATAACCGTTATCAGTTAGTAGTAGAGTTGAGATGCAATGATGTATATACATGAAGAGACCATGTGACGTGAGGTATGCCAATTTTGACAGTGTTTTGTGATAAATGTCCTCTATATACACTCAACCGCAAAAGAAATGTCACCACATTTTGAACTGTCTCTGAAATACTCCTGCCACAGAAAGTCGATTTTAAATTTGTTATATCGGGACATGATTTGTAACTACAATATCATACATCAGAATATAATAATTTTATCTTTATGTCTGTTCAAGGACACTTGGGGTTCTGAACTCGCTTTTACAAAATGGTTTTTGGCCAGAATTTTTGGCATTTAACTTAACCATTCATAAAATGTAGAAATTTAATTAATAAATGACGTAATGTAGGACGTGATAAAACAAGCCAAACATGCCCATTTTGACTCTCCTATCTCGTCTAGTTAAGGAGATTCGAAAACGACGATTTTTAAAGCATGTGTTTCTCTAAAATGTGAACAGATAATGTTCTGAAATTTCAAATTTAGTTTAGTTGGCTTCTGGAGACATGATGTATCTCTGTTTCAGTCGTGTCTATCACTCGTGGGTTGAATTATATTGCATTTTGTATGGTGACGTTTCTTTTTCGGTTGAGTGTACATCTAATTAGACAGTCCCTGTAAATACATTAACAAGTCGAGTCGTGTATTGAACAGGCATTTTGTTGTAGTTTTCAAGGAGGTCTTATAACATACTTAATTTCATGCAATTCCATGAAATATTATGAACTAATATAGAGACATTTATCATAATTCAAGTGGTATACTAGATTTAGAATTACATACGGGATACCATTTAGATAGGGGAAAAAATCGACAATATTATATCTTGGATGAAATTAGACGCATTTGTTTTTAATCGTAGATGTTTATATCAAAACTTTCTCTCCAGATATTTATTTTCTTATGATTAAATCATTTATTTGTAGTATTTCATATTTAGTAAGATATTTATACGATCAGTATGTTCATGTTTAAAATAGTATAGGGTTACGGCTATTTTGAGAGGAATCCACTATTTCTATTAAAAAAGTGCATCACAACACATTCACTCACAATCAATCATCCTTGATGTGTATACTATAATAAATAAATGTGTTACGTTTATTCAGTAACTAACATACATGTATACTATATGAGTATAATATAATTATCTTCACTTCAGTAGACACAAATGTAACCATAATAATATTCAGCCATGTTTTTACGACACCTCGTTTCATCAGAGTTTAAGAATGTATATGAGAATAAATATCAGTAACATATTACCTGTAAATAGATATGATGTAAATTTACAAACCTCCAGTGATTTAACTAGTCGATCTTCCATTTGTGTTAGTAACGTTTGTTTTGGACATTAGTTTATAGCTTAACTCATCATAGCGTATCAATTACGTGTACAGTTGACATCAGTGAAGGATTTTATTACAAATAACTCTCTGACTAAAGTTTCACAGTAATTTTATTTGATCCCAAGTAATGATGATAAATAAAAAGTTTCTAATATCTAGCTTAAATTTGATATATTTATGGCTGAGTTTATTGTCCCCTATCATTCGCGCACATGTCAATATTTACAGCAATGACAAAACTGTATATAGATAAGCTTCTGCCTAGCTAAAGTGAAACTACACACTCCCTGTGTATTCATTGATACGGTAAGGCCGAGCCCATGTAGTTCCAGGAACTGACTTCATACTTGATATATATATAGCTGACGTGGTTAGCCTTAAATATTGCCTCTTTATCTGCAGCTGACGAAGCGTGTTAGCGTGTTGAGATCGTCTATCGTCTACCAGTATACAGTTTAACATAACATACAGCAGTAAGTTCTTTTTTTCGCTCTGTTATAAGGATATCTACCGTGTTGTTCAACCCAAGGGTGTTATCTTCTACAGCAACCCCCCACCCTAGCTCAGTTCGAGGCAAGGTTTATTTCCTTTCTCTCCATTTGTACCATGCCAACTTCGAAATTGCCTCTCAAATAAATAGTTACTCAGTATTAATTACAACATTGTATTACAGTCGACGAATATTGTTGGGATCCGTGTATGTCATTGATGGTTATATGATGTTGTATTCTTAGAGAAGAGACTTCTTCAAACTGTTTATGTGTATGAATAAATACATAAAAGCAATTAACCACACTCGTGATTTCAGATATCTAACTAAAGAATGGAGTCGAACTTATCTCAGAATAACTGTGGTTTTTGTGGGGAGGAATCGCAACACATGAAAGCCTGTTCCAAATGTCACCTTACCCCATACTGCTCCAAACAGTGTCAGAGAAAAGACTGGCAGAGGCATAAGAAATGGTGTGAAATACTCCAGGGAAATCCCTCTCTTACACAAGTCGGGCACGTGTCACCACCAGAAGAATCTGACAATGCCCATAGGAAGCAAGGGGCAAAGGTATCAGGTGACCCGAGTCCAGGTCCTATCGAAAGTTCATTTGTAACACCAGGTCTGGTCGGGCCGAGTCAAACACCAGACGAAAGTCCAAAGGATATCCACAAGAAAGAGCCTGATCAAGTTCCCAAATCTGAAGAGTCCAATGGAAGTTCCCAGTCAGCAGATAGTCAGTCAGCTAAGAAGAAACGGAGGAAGAAGAAACAGGTTGTTGATGAAGCACTCCCTGAACTATCAAAGTGTTCCTGGTGCAGCAAAACGTCTGGAAATGTTTTGAGATGTTCAGGATGTCACATGAAAACCTATTGCTCAGACGTGTGCCAGAGGAGACACTGGATTGATGGTCATCAGAAAACCTGCCAGAAAGTTGAACAGGCGCCAGAGGCTCCCAAGATGACCATGACAAATAGTAGGAATGGATCGATGAACTCAACTCGTGAAAACCCCCAGGCAAACGTGTGTGATTGGTGCCAAAAATGTCTCGATTCACCTTTAAGATGTACAGGCTGTGGGAAGGTCAAATATTGTTCCAAGGCTTGCCAGAAGAAGGACTGGGACCGTCAGCACAAAAGAGACTGCGAGAGAAAATTACCAGAGAAGAAAAAAGAACCTGAACAATCTGAAAGTGGTAAAACTGTAAATCGGGAAACTAAGGTTGGCAAGGATGAGGATGAGCCAATAGATGTTTGTGACTGGTGTCAAAAATATATTGAGGCCCCGTTAAAATGTTCCGGCTGCAAGAAAGCTAGATACTGCTCAGAGGGTTGCCAAAAGAAGGATTGGGCACGTCAACACAAAGACAATTGCGACAAAACTTTTGTTCCAAAGAAAAATGACAAGGCCATGAAAGCATCCAATAATGCTATGCCAGATCTAGACAAGGCTGATGAACCTCCTATCTCCTGCAACTGGTGTCAGAAGTTTGTCGAAGAGTCACTTCCATGTGATGGTTGCTCTAGGGTCATCTACTGTTCAAAGGAGTGCAAAGATAAGGACTGGTTTCGTGAACACAGAACACTTTGCGACGGCAAAGAAAACAAAGGTGGTGCTAAAAGCAAATCATCTCAGGGCACTTTTGAGGAAGCTGAAGGGAGCAAAGACAAATGCAAAAATTGCAAGAAAAGGACCAGAGATGTGAAAAAATGTGCTCGCTGCAAAATTGCCATATATTGCTCTAAATCTTGTCAAAGACAAGACTGGTCACGACATAAGGAGGACTGCATCACAGTGGATGGTGTCATTAAGACCAAGCAGTACCAGAAGGCGGTTAATGAGGAGGAAGTCAGGGCTAGAAGAGGAGATGTCCCAATGTCGCCCTTGGAGACTATGGCGCAGATGATGGGTATGTTTGGACGTCCCCAGCCGGAAGTCAGGCCCTGCATGACATGGAAAGATGCAAGGGAGCGGACCAGACGCAGGTTCCCCGGGTTTCAGGTTGTGGACAACTTTGACGAACTGCCCGGGGAGTTCTTATGGATGGTTCCGCGAACATACAACAAAGTGCTACTTGCGCACATAAGTAGTCGCCATCATCACTTTGCAAGACATGCGGTCTATATAAAGGTGAGATTTATTTCTCAATTGGATGTTTTACTTGACAATTTGTTGAAATAGCGTGATGTTTTACTTGACAATTTGTTGAAATAGCGGGAAGACTTTTTTATTCAAAGTGTATTATAAAAATAAAATTGCAATAGCCATTGTTCAGAATTCGTCATTCATGAAATTTCAGTACTCCTTATATAACTAGACACAAGTGCTATGTTAGATAAACCTTGGTAATGGTACAGCGTTGTGTGTAAGCTTATATTCTAGAACACACGCATGTGACTGACCAACTGCTACTCAATCTCTGGTATAATGTACGTAGAAAACGTCCAGTATTGTACAACACTTATTCCTTGGATAATGACGCCATATTTCTAATATATTCTACCTTAATCAGCCATCTACGCAAACACATGTTTCAATCGTGATAATCGGCTGTTTGAATATAACCTAATTAATTGGTTTGGTTTAAACATTAAAGTATGTTTCTATAAACAAGAACAATGAGTCTATCCAGAATGGCTATCTTCTAAATTTACTTTTTTTTAAGGACGCTGTCGGTAACGAGACTGCTGTGATGTTTTACCTGGATTTCGACAACCCCTTGCCCTTCTTCAAATGGAGTCAGGTTGCCCCGGGCAACTACATCTGTATCCGGAACGCCATATTCCACAACTTCATGGACGGATCCGTCGGCATCAGAATCGACGAAGCAGCCGACGTTAAGATTCTTAGTTGAAGGTTAGGGAGTTAAAGGATACGTTACTCAAGTTCAAGGGTACTGTACTAAAGTTCAAGGGCCAATACTGAAGTTCAAGGGTACAGTATTCAAGTTCAAGGGTACGGTACTAAAGTTCAAGGGTACCAGCTCATTGGTATCCTGAGTTGAAGATGTCCTGGGTGTCGACCTGAAGCTTGATCGTTAGTTTTCCGAGGTTTTCAGTTGGGAATTGAGAAACGGTCTCGGACATGATTCTGGGTTGAAGAAATATATTCAAAATAGGTTGTGGATTCTCGTTTGCATGGTTCAATTGAGTTCTGAAAAAGCTAAGTGTTGCTGTGTTGTATGGAGTTGAAATGGGAGGATTATCAGTATTTGATGAATGTGATAAGTGATATGTGTGAAACATTTTATCGACACTTTTTATTCTGAGGGATTCAGTTAAAAAAAGGAAACGGTATCGACATTTGAAATTTTCTATTTACATTTAAAATGAAAAAGCAAACATATTCTATACAATCATTTTTGTTATTAAGAGGAATTTTGAACCATGGATTATTATTTCCTTTTTCGTTGACATTTTGTCAAGTGCTTTTGTCAATGCTTTTGTTTCCTTAGTTCAACGAAGTTTTCATCCTGTATATGTGCTAAAAAAAACAATGACTATGTAAGGTTATTGTATTACATGACACTATTTTGTTTTTCGAGTCATAAGGTGATTGTTTACATCCTTTATCCATATATGTTTGGTGTAACATGTTCATCAACATTATATAATAGTTAAAGTTTACACTGTTAAAGTAAAATAGAGGAATAGAGAAGATAATTGTAATATTTTCTTGTTCTTCCAACAATAAGTCTTAAAATAATTATGTTTGTAGCCTATATGTATCTTAGCAACTTTGTTAGCATTAAATGAACTACAAAATAAATATACACTATAGATATAATAGAGGTGACAATAGTACATTACATTTGGTGTTGTTCAAGACTACGAGGAAATCATTTGTAGTACAAAAAAAGACAAATTCTCGTAGTGGATCAGCTCAGTATCATATGATATTTTTCGGAAGTATTTCTTACTATCATCAAACATTGAACTGACAGACTGTTTAGCTAACATACAGTAATGAGAACTAACAGTCCCTTTAAAAAAGGTTACACTATTTTCCTTATTTGTAATCATATCGTTAGCTCTTTTATATATACTGGACAAAATAAGTTAGGGATATTGGATGTTTAATTATTAATATTTCATTAGTATGTGGAGTAATAAATGCATCGTCATTCAAAATTTCAAAATTTCAAACTATCCCTAACTATTTTCCCCCAGTAAATGTAGACCCACGTTCATTAACTTAAATTTAACTGTTTGAGAGGCATTCGAGAAGTTTATGTAATAGAAAGACACAGATATTTTATGGATGTTCAACTTCTTTATTTCACAATTGCGACGTTTCGGTATGGATCATATGATGCTTGATAACGGTATAAGTATCTTTACCGAAACGTCGCATTTTGTGTAATAAAGAAGTTGAACATCCATAAAATATCCTTGTCTAACTTAAATTTACTGAGAAGCGTATACCATATCAAAATATGTGTGTATTTGCATGTTTGTAAATGAGTGCAGCTTAGAGTCATTCATCACTGAAGTGTAGTTTGCAATGATAATATCCCTAATGATATGCAACTTTGTGACATGGGCTGACGTTATAAATATGGTGGGAGATAGCGTATCACACCCTGAACGGTACTGTCAAGGACTTCTTGTATGTGTCATTTTACGATATCCCAGGAAACGTTGCACCCAAATGCACAGGAACTCTACATGAAGGTAAAAGAGAGGTGAAACAAAAACCATCACTCTATTTATTTAGGGTTTTTTTTTTTTAGTTACGATTTATATTTAGGACATCGAGTTCCTGTGCCGTAATGCTGAGAGCTGCAATTTACATTTGTTGAATTTGTAAGTGAAACGATTAGCAGTCTTTAGTTAAACCCGTTTCTCGTATGGGAACAAATTCCTTGAAAGACAGAACACGCGTGTATATTATTTCTAAAATCCTGTTACTTTACACCTAAGCATGTTTGTATCTCCACGTAGGACGTGTTGATGAACCATACTTAATTAGATTACATGATTAAAGGACTGTTCTAATTATATTATGATATTTTGATAACATTGATTAAAATAGGATCGATATTTATTGTATTACTTACTCAAATGGTTGAACATAATATCATTCTCTCAACATTGACAAATAAACGGAATGGACGCAAGCTCCAGTTGTACGTGTTTTCATTGTGGAAGTACTACTGCTATATTTGCGATAGTTCATGAAATGTCCTGAGAACAGTGCCACTGTCAGGAAACATTCAATTATTTGCACGGTCCACGTCAATTCCAGATATGAGCGCGGGACGTAGACGCAGGCCGTGTTCAAGAGAGGTTTCAAAGTAATCACTCAATTAGCGATTACTTTTAAACCCCTCTTGGACGCGAGGTTTTGCACCGTGTCGTTCAGGAGAGAATGAGCGCTACATTGAGCGCTACTTGAGCACTACATTGAGCAATCAATGAGCGATTATAAGCGCTCGCTGTTATGGAACAGAGCCCCTTTCATCTCATGCCTAAAATTACTTGTCACGTAAATGTTTGTAGTCACTTCAAACTTATATCAGTAAATTACCCTGGCGTATTCTTGATTTACATTAAGTATTTTAGGCTGGTTCGCAAGAAGAGAATTCGCCGTAAAACCGTTGATAAATAATGGTCAGTTTCCATATCGTGAATAGATCTGATTTTTTAAATGTATCCGATTCATGGGCCGGTACGAGTTAACTACCTAACCTCGGCGGAGGAGAGAACTCCTTATTCATACCTGCAACATTCTGATTGAAATCCAACTGTTGAAGTTAACATGAAATCCTGAAATTTCACAAACGAAACTAAATTATCTTGAACATGTAAATGCTTTAGAATCATGATATGAATCGAATATTCTTAATCAGCTGGATTTTGGACATGTATCCAAACTATTAAGGCAAGTTGAATGCCTCATTTAATCAACAAGAAACACATTTGTTTATCGATATGGTTTATTATTATATGAGATAAAAGAACAGGTCTATGATAAGTATGTCAATCCGGAAATCTGTCTGAATATTTATTTTATAAACTTCTATCGATGTATCAAAATTGAACTCATCGTGAGTTACATGTACATTTAGCCGTGGATTTAAATATCATGTCTTTTGTTGGTGGCGTTTCTTTTTCAAGTCACTTTACATGTACATGTTTTTTTTTCTCGCTCAAATAACTTTATGAAATATATATACAACATTTGGAAAAGTTTGACAAGTATACAGTCACAAATATTCAAAAGTAAAAAAAAAACCCACAGAGCTATTTATACTCCAACATGTTTCATTGGTACTTTCAGGGAGTACTCGTTGATATCATTGATACTCCCTGGTGATACCAATGAAACATGTTGGAGTAAACATAGCTCTGTGTTGTTTTACTTTTGAATATACATATATATATATACATATATATAGTTTTGTGATGTATCAACGATTTGACCCAAAGCATTTTGTGGATTGTGTATTTCAATAACTAGCCGTAAGAGGAACTAAGGGAGTTGATTGAATAAGAGCAAGGGAAGTTTGTTTCCACCAGTCGGTAGTTGAGATCTTGGACGGGTCTGATGTTGCTGTACGTAGATAACAGACTACCGTCCTTGTACCGGAGGTGTCGCAGTAAGTTGATCTGTAAAACAATGTTATACTGTGTGTGAGTCCTTGCATTGCAACCAACCGTTACTAACCCTAAACTGAGATTTTAACCACTAATAAATATATTTCTTGGTGGCTAGTTTGAGCCTAGCGTAGCTACATCGATTCACTAATGTGGCAATGCGTCAGCTCACGTTCGTGGATACGGGTTCGAGACTCACTTTCCTCTAAACATTTGCTGTTCGTATTCTGACATTTATTTGATATTTTTTTCAGAATTAGTCTACGATAGTTCATTCAGATATTTACTTTTCCACACCGACACCTTAGCACTTATATCAGGGTTTACAACCACTGTAATTCCTCCTAACAGGGTTGGCAAAGCTCTATCCAGGCTATGTCCATCGTCCCTCGTCCCAGTTCAGAAAGGCCGTTTCAAGCATCAAGTTATATGGCTAGTAGGTTGATAACTACGTTCTATGTGATCGTTTATGGGACCATTCATTCAAACACATAAAATGTTTTGATCTAAAGAAATACATTTGTTTGTTACTCACCTTTGAGCTTGATATTTTCAAAGGTTCCGCCATGACGATCCATAATACAGACTCCGAACAGGGCGGAGCAGTTAGCGAACCCTCGTATATGTAGAAGTTCCTCTTTCTTGGTATCAACTGCAGTGGGCGGAGCTTGATTGGTAACTTCTCATCTGCAAGAAGAACACGTATCGCTATATTTCATTAGTAATTCATAACGTTAGTCATAAACTTTATATGTTATATAGTGTTCATATCTATGCAAATTGTGTTTTCGAGGAATGAAAGAAGTGCCATATGTAGCCTTGTAGTCTTTGTTCGAGTTAGTGTACTGTTGAGCGAGAAACGAGAAGCGGCTTCTATCCAAATGCAACTATATATATTTGACTTTATCCACGGAGTACGACGTTTCGGTGTAGATGCTAACATCGTTATATACCAAGCCATACTGGACATGGTTTCAGAGTCAATGTATACGTAAATGGAGAATTATCTTATAAAATTGAATAGGTTGATGTGCTGAGAGATTTATAAAGTTAATAAGTTAATAATGCCTTTCAAAGAAGTTAGGTAACTGTTGCATCAAACTTGGGATTCGAACATATCCTCTGCTGGCTGAGCTAAGGAAAATGTGTTAACTGGTGGAAACATCTCACATTGCCAGTGTGAAGCACATGCATCAACTCTAAGATGTGATAATAAGAAAATAAGTGTTCAAATCTTTATAGAATACAGCATGCAGTATGAATGGGGTTTTTGTCATTATTGTGAAGAACCATTTAGATAGTGAAACAGTGAAATATTTTCATATAAACTATTTTTAAAAATAAGTATGTGAAATTCTTTGAGATCTGCTAATGTTTCCTGATATCATGTACAATGATGTTTCAGCACATTTCCTCGTCCACGTGGTAACGCTCACCTTTTCCCTTCCCATTCAAACATGAAACGTGTTGAGCCCATATTGCCACCTCCTCATGGGTGGATGTGTTTGATTCCTGTGGAAAGATAACTGTTTACACCAGATAATCAAATTTGCCAAGATTAAACTGATAGCTCATTTTCACACAGCTATTATATGTTATACATGTTAACACGAAATATCATACTCTTGTTATCATTTTATAAAAACAAGAATATAAATATAATTCTTAGGAAGGTTATATCACATGACATTTATTAATAAAATATATTGATATGTAATGTTTTGATTCATAAAAAAAATATCCTATTCTTAGGAAGGTTATAGTAAAAGAAACTTTATATCATATGGCAATTCAAATAATAATCCTTAATAAACTCTATCGACACGTAATGTTCTGATGTATATCATACCTGTAAGAAGACAGAGACAATGGCCAACCCGTCATTCTTAGACTTGGCTTCTTCAACACTGCTGTATTTTGTGTTGTAATGAACCAAATGTATCTGAAACACAGTGAAACAGGGTGTAACCCAGTGAAACACAATGAAACACAATGAAACACAGTGAAACATAGTGAAACAATACAACAGTGAAACACAATGAAATACAGTGAAACATAATCAAACACTGTGTAACACCGTGAAACACAATGGAATACAGTAAAACAGGGTAAAACACGGTGAAATACGTTGAAACATGAGGTAACACAGTAATACACAATGAAATACGTTGAAACAAGATGAAATACAGTGAAACATCGTGAAACATAATTAAATACAATGAAACATAATAAAACACAGATAAACACTGTGAAACACTGAGAAACACTGTGAAACACTGTGAAACATAATTAAACACAGTGAAACATAATAAAACACAGATAAACACAGTGAAACACATGAAAACACAATGAAACATAGAGAAATACAATGAAATACAGTGAAACACAAAGAAATACAGTGAAACACGATGCAATACAGTGAAACATAATCAAACACTGTGTAACACCGTGAAACACAATGGAATACAGTAAAACAGGGTAAAACACGGTGAAACATAATGTAACACAGTGAAACACAATGAAATACGGTGAAACACGGTGAAATACAGTGAAACACGGTGAAACATAATTAAACACAATGAAACATAATAGAACACAGAGAAACAAATGGAAACACAATGAAATACAGTGAAACACAGAAAAACACAGTGAAACAATGAAATACAGTGAAAGACAGTGAAACACAATGAAACATAGTGAAACATAATGAAATATGGTGAAACACGGTGAAACATAATTAAAAACAGTGAAACATAATAGAACACAGAGAAACAAATGGAAACACAATGAAATTCAGTGAAACACAGAAAAACACAGTGAAACAATGAAATACAGTGAAAGACAGTGAAACACAATGAAACATAGTGAAACATAATGAAATATGGTGAAACACGGTGAAACATAATTAAACACAGTGAAACATAATAAAACACTGTGTAACACATGGAAACAATGAAATACAGTGAAACATTATCAAACACTGTGTAACACAGTGAAACACAATGAAATACAGTAAAACAGGGTAAAACACGATGAAACAAAGTTACACAGTGAAACACAATGAAATACGGTGAAACACGGTGAAATACAGTGAAATACGGTGAAACATAATTAAACACAATGAAACATAATAAAACACAGAGAAAACTGTGTAACAAATGGAAACACACTGAAACAGAGAAACACAAATGAAATAAAAATGAAACACAGAAAAACACAGCGAAACAATGAAATACAGTGAAACACAGTGAAACACAATGAAACACAATGAAACAGTGAAACACAATGAAATACGGTGAAAAAGGTGAAACATAATTAAAAACAGTGAAACATAATAAAACACAGAGAAACACTGTGTAACACATGGAAACACAATGGAACATAGAGAAACACAATGAAATACAATGAAACACAGAGAAACACAGTGAAACAATGAAATACAGTGCAACACGGTGAAACATAATAAAACACTGTGTAACACATGGAAACAATGAAATACAGTGAAACATTATCAAACACTGTGTAACACAGTGAAACACAATGAAATACAGTAAAACAGGGTAAAACACGATGAAACAAAGTTACACAGTGAAACACAATGAAATACGGTGAAACACGGTGAAATACAGTGAAATACGGTGAAACATAATTAAACACAATGAAACATAATAAAACACAGAGAAAACTGTGTAACAAATGGAAACACACTGAAACAGAGAAACACAAATGAAATAAAAATGAAACACAGAAAAACACAGCGAAACAATGAAATACAGTGAAACACAGTGAAACACAATGAAACACAATGAAACAGTGAAACACAATGAAATACGGTGAAAAAGGTGAAACATAATTAAAAACAGTGAAACATAATAAAACACAGAGAAACACTGTGTAACACATGGAAACACAATGGAACATAGAGAAACACAATGAAATACAATGAAACACAGAGAAACACAGTGAAACAATGAAATACAGTGCAACACGGTGAAACATTGTAAAACAAAATGAAATACAGTGAAACATAATGAAACATAGTACAAATCTCATTTAATAAGTATAATCAGTAATTATGAGGAAATTATGTAATTTGCATTTCTGATATTGCTTCAACACATCCAATGTCGACTCAGGAAATTGAAGCTTTCATTATTCATTATTATATAACTTTAATGCTTGTACGTCACTGAGGCCTTGGGTCCCTAACTTCAGTCTGATAGGAAAACCCTTGTCATCAGCGGACCTCATCATAGCGTATAAACAGATCGCTACTTTGAATCATTCGTTTACAAGTTCCAAATGTTACGGACACATACGGAAAGATGTTGCCCCTAGCATCGTCGAAAGCTTTTGTTGGAAGCCTCATCCAGTGAATTACTGTCACCACCACGTGATTGAATCGCAACAACTGTACTTGTACTATAGGCCTTTAGCCACAAATACTGAGTAAGAGAATATGAAACTGAACCAGCTACAGAACACTTAGCCTATACGGGGCACCATCTAAACTTTGTTTATGTAGTTAATCAATGCATTTTGTAAATTATAAACTTACATTTTTAGAAATACGTTCATTCTTTAGACAACGTGGTCATTATATTGCCAACGAAGTATTCATAAAGTGTTTAAGGAAATTTAGAAGAACAATACATAATAAAACACGATTATCTGAATAACACCTTCTTTATTGTGAACATACATGACGCTTCGGAGTGTATATATGCTTACTTCTTCAGGTATAATGAAGAAGTAAGCATTTATTTCAAAACGCGGTGTATGTCACAATAAAGAAGGCGTTATCCAGAAATTTTGTTTTCTTAAAGGTTTTATAAATGTAGATAGTTACCTCCCCGTCGAAGCCCCGCCCCTCCAGGAGATGTTCCGACCCCAGACCCTGGACGTACCCCGCGTGGTAGTGCAGCTCCACCAGTCTGTAGGAGCTCCCTGCTCTCCTGGGTACGTTCAGTAGTCGGACAGATCGTCTCTTGCTGAACTTCACCTTCGCTGTATGACCTGTAGGAATTTATTGTATAAACTCATTATATTTACTCATGTGTATGTACATTGGAGTTGTCTTCAAATCGTAGCATCACTGAGTGGTGGTCAAATCATATTATGTTCTCTAGTATGTTTCCTTTTATACAGACGTTCAAACAAATTTGTATGAGTTGAATGACAGTGATGGCATGTTTTAGCACACATGTTTAGTTAGTGAAAATGATAAAAAAAAACATTGGTTGTGATGCTGATGACGACAATGACGATGATTTCAAAACTGTTTATGGAAACGATGATACTAATGATGATCATAACGATGAGAAATCATCCCTACAATTAATTTAACACACAGGAAGATTATTCAGGGCACCATTGTAAAATGAACTAACTAACTTTATCGGGTTGCTTCACTATACTTACACACTGTTAGCATATACATACCAATGGTGCATTTAAATTGTAAAGTAGGGATTGTTCACCCAAAGCTTGACCTGCTTCGAATCTAGACATAACTCACCATTGTTGTGTATATCTCCTGTGAGGGTGGTGAATCTAGACATAACTCACCATTGTTGTGAATATCTCCTGTGAGGATGGTGGATCTAGACATAACTCACCATTGTTGTGTATATCTCCTGTGAGGGTGGTGAATTTAGACATAACTAACTATTGTTGTGTATATCTCCTGTGAGGGTGGTGGATCTAGACATAACTCACGATTGTTGTGTATATCTCCTGTGAGGGTGGTGGATCTAGACATAACTCACGATTGTTGTGTATATCTCCTGTGAGGGTGGTGGATCTAGACATAACTCACCATTGTTGTGTATATCTCCTGTGAGGATGGTGGATCTAGACATAACTCACCATTGTTGTGTATATCTCCTGTGAGGGTGGTGAATTTAGACATAACTAACTATTGTTGTGTATATCTCCTGTGAGGGTGGTGGATCTAGACATAACTCACCATTGTTGTGTATATCTCCTGTGAGGGTGGTGGATCTAGACATAACTCACCATTGTTGTGTATATCTCCTGTGAGGGTGGTGGATCTAGACACAACTCACCATTGTTGTGTATATTTCCTGTGAGGGTGGTGGATCTAGACACAACTCACCATTGTTGTGTATATTTCCTGTGAGGGTGGTGGATCTAGACATAACTCACCGTTGTTGTGTATATCTCCTATGCGGGTGGTGGATCTAGCCATAACTCACCATTGTTGTGTATATCTCCTGTGAGGGTGGTGGATCTAGACATAACTCACCATTGTTGTGTATATCTCCTGTGAGGGTGGTGGATCTAGACATAACTCACCATTGTTGTGTATATCTCCTGTGAGGATGGTGGATCTAGACATAACTCACCATTGTTGTGTATATCTCCTGTGAGGTTGGTGAATATAGACATAACTAACT
Source organism: Gibbula magus (assembly GCA_936450465.1). Classification (NCBI taxonomy): domain Eukaryota; kingdom Metazoa; phylum Mollusca; class Gastropoda; order Trochida; family Trochidae; genus Gibbula; species Gibbula magus. The sequence continues at coordinate 11,270,265 of OW388306.1, forward strand.
ATTGTTGTGTATATCTCCTGTGAGGGTGGTGGATCTAGACATAACTCACGATTGTTGTGTATATCTCCTGTGAGGGTGGTGGATCTAGACATAACTCACCATTGTTGTGTATATCTCCTGTGAGGATGGTGGATCTAGACATAACTCACCATTGTTGTGTATATCTCCTGTGAGGGTGGTGAATTTAGACATAACTAACTATTGTTGTGTATATCTCCTGTGAGGGTGGTGGATCTAGACATAACTCACCATTGTTGTGTATATCTCCTGTGAGGGTGGTGGATCTAGACACAACTCACCATTGTTGTGTATATTTCCTGTGAGGGTGGTGGATCTAGACATAACTCACCGTTGTTGTGTATATCTCCTATGCGGGTGGTGGATCTAGCCATAACTCACCATTGTTGTGTATATCTCCTGTGAGGGTGGTGGATCTAGACATAACTCACGATTGTTGTGTATATCTCCTGTGAGGGTGGTGGATCTAGCCATAACTCACAATTGTTGTGTATATCTCCTGTGAGGGTGGTGGATCTAGACATAACTCACCATTGTTGTGTATATCTCCTGTGAGGATGGTGAATCTAGACATAACTAACCATTGTTGTGTATATCTCCTGTGAGGGTGGTGAATCTAGACATAACTCACCATTGTTGTGTATATCTCCTGTGAGGGTGGTGGATCTAGACAGTACTCACCATTGTTGTGTATATCTCCTGTGAGGGTAGTGAATTTAGAAATAACTCACCATTGTTGTGTATATCTCCTGTGAGGGTGGTGGATCTAGACATAACTCACCATTGTTGTGTATATCTCCTGTGAGGGTGGTGGATCTAGACATAACTCACCATTGTTGTGTATATCTCCTGTGAGGGTGGTGAACCTAGACATAACTAACCATTGTTGTGTATATCACCTGTGAGGGTGGTGAATCTAGACATAACTCACCATTGTTGTGTATATCTCCTGTGAGGGTGGTGGATCTAGACAGTACTCACCATTGTTGTGTATATCTCCTGTGAGGGTAGTGAATTTAGAAATAACTCACCATTGTTGTGTATATCTCCTGTGAGGGTGGTGGATCTAGACATAACTAACCATTGTTGTGTATATCTCCTGTGAGGGTGGTGGATCTAGACATAACTCACCATTGTTGTGTATATCTCCTGTGAGGGTGGTGGATCTAGACATAACTCACCATTGTTGTGTATATCTCCTGTGAGGGTGGTGGATCTAGACATAACTCACCATTGTTGTGTATATCTCCTGTGAGGGTGGTGGATCTAGACATAACTCACCATTGTTGTGTATATCTCCTGTGAGGGTGGTGGATCTAGACAGTACTCACCATTGTTGTGTATATCTCCTGTGAGGGTAGTGAATTTAGAAATAACTCACCATTGTTGTGTATATATCCTGCGAGGGTGGTGGATCTAGACATAACTCACCATTGTTGTGTATATCTCCTGTGAGGGTGGTGGATCTAGACATAACTCACCATTGTTGTGTATATCTCCTGTGAGGGTGGTGGATCTAGACATAACTCACCATTGTTGTGTATATCTCCTGTGAGGGTGGTGGATCTAGACATAACTCACCATTGTTGTGTATATCTCCTGTGAGGGTGGTGGATCTAGACATAACTCACCATTGTTGTGTATATCTCCTGTGAGGGTGGTGGATCTAGACATAACTAACCATTGTTGTGTATATCTCCTGTGAGGGTGGTGAATCTAGACATAACTAACCATTGTTGTGTATATCACCTGTGAGGGTGGTGAATCTAGACATAACTCACCATTGTTGTGTATATCTCCTGTGAGGGTGGTGGATCTAGACATAACTCACCATTGTTGTGTATATCTCCTGTGAGGGTGGTGGATCTAGACATAACTCACCATTGTTGTGTATATCTCCTGTGAGGGTGGTGGATCTAGACATAACTCACCATTGTTGTGTATATCTCCTGTGAGGGTGGTGGATCTAGACATAACTCACCATTGTTGTGTATATCTCCTGTGAGGGTGGTGGATCTAGACATAACTCACCATTGTTGTGTATATCTCCTGTGAGGGTGGTGGATCTAGACAGTACTCACCATTGTTGTGTATATCTCCTGTGAGGGTGGTGGATCTAGACATAACTAACCATTGTTGTGTATATCTCCTGTGAGGGTGGTGAATCTAGACATAACTAACCATTGTTGTGTATATCACCTGTGAGGGTGGTGAATCTAGACATAACTCACCATTGTTGTGTATATCTCCTGTGAGGGTGGTGGATCTAGACATAACTCACCATTGTTGTGTATATCTCCTGTGAGGGTGGTGCATCTAGACATAACTCACCATTGTTGTGTATATCTCCTGTGAGGGTGGTGGATCTAGACATAACTCACCATTGTTGTGTATATCTCCTGTGAGGGTGGTGGATCTAGACATAACTCACCATTGTTGTGTATATCTCCTGTGAGGGTGGTGGATCTAGACATAACTCACCATTGTTGTGTATATCTCCTGTGAGGGTGGTGGATCTAGACAGTACTCACCATTGTTGTGTATATCTCCTGTGAGGGTAGTGAATTTAGAAATAACTCACCATTGTTGTGTATATCTCCTGTGAGGGTGGTGGATCTAGACATAACTCACCATTGTTGTGTATATCTCCTGTGAGGGTGGTGGATCTAGACATAACTCACCATTGTTGTGTACATCTCCTGTGAGGGTGGTGGATCTAGACATAACTCACCATTGTTGTGTATATCTCCTGTGAGGGTGGTGGATCTAGACATAACTCACCATTGTTGTGTATATCTCCTGTGAGGGTGGTGGATCTAGACATAACTCACCATTGTTGTGTATATCTCCTGTGAGGGTGGTGGATCTAGACATAACTCACCATTGTTGTGTATATCTCCTGTGAGGGTGGTGAATCTAGACATAACTAACCATTGTTGTGTATATCACCTGTGAGGGTGGTGAATCTAGACATAACTCACCATTGTTGTGTATATCTCCTGTGAGGGTGGTGGATCTAGACAGTACTCACCATTGTTGTGTATATCTCCTGTGAGGGTAGTGAATTTAGAAATAACTCACCATTGTTGTGTATATCTCCTGTGAGGATGGTGAATCTAGACATAACTAACCATTGTTGTGTATATCTCCTGTGAGGGTGGTGGATCTAGACATAACTCACCATTGTTGTGTATATCTCCTGTGAGGGTGGTGGATCTAGACATAACTCACCATTGTTGTGTATATCTCCTGTGAGGGTGGTGGATCTAGACATAACTCACCATTGTTGTGTATATCTCCTGTGAGGGTGGTGGATCTAGACATAACTCACCATTGTTGTGTATATCTCCTGTGAGGGTGGTGGATCTAGACATAACTAACCATTGTTGTGTATATCTCCTGTGAGGGTGGTGAATCTAGACATAACTAACCATTGTTGTGTATATCACCTGTGAGGGTGGTGAATCTAGACATAACTCACCATTGTTGTGTATATCTCCTGTGAGGGTGGTGGATCTAGACATAACTCACCATTGTTGTGTATATCTCCTGTGAGGGTGGTGGATCTAGACATAACTCACCATTGTTGTGTATATCTCCTGTGAGGGTGGTGGATCTAGACATAACTCACCATTGTTGTGTATATCTCCTGTGAGGGTGGTGGATCTAGACATAACTCACCATTGTTGTGTATATCTCCTGTGAGGGTGGTGGATCTAGACATAACTCACCATTGTTGTGTATATCTCCTGTGAGGGTGGTGGATCTAGACATAACTCACCATTGTTGTGTATATCTCCTGTGAGGGTGGTGGATCTAGACATAACTCACCATTGTTGTGTATATCTCCTGTGAGGGTGGTGGATCTAGACATAACTAACCATTGTTGTGTATATCTCCTGTGAGGGTGGTGGATCTAGACATAACTCACCATTGTTGTGTATATCTCCTGTGAGGGTGGTGGAGCTAGACATAACTCACCATTGTTGTGTATATCTCCTGTGAGGATGGTGGATCTAGACATAACTCACCATTGTTGTGTATATCTCCTGTGAGGGTGGTGGATCTAGACATAACTCACCATTGTTGTGTATATCTCCTTTGAGGGTGGTGGATCTAGACATAACTCACCATTGTTGTGTATATCTCCTGTGAGGGTGGTGGATCTAGACATAACTCACCATTGTTGTGTATATCTCCTGTGAGGGTGGTGAATCTAGACATAACTCACCATTTTTGTGTATATCTCCTGTGAGGGTGATGGATCTAGACATAACTCACCATTGTTGTGTATATCTCCTGTGAGGGTGGTGGATCTAGACAGTACTCACCGTTGTTGTGTATATCTCCTGTGAGGGTGGTGGATCTCGACTTGGAGTACCTGAGGGTGTAGGGTTGGTCACATAGAGCTCGTCTGGGCATCAGATTCACAGGGGATTGCCTCCTGCCCCCACAGCACCTGGACAGATGCGGCCATAGAGGAGGGCCTGGGTAGCAAATATACAATTGAGAGGCTGGAAGCATCCCTCTCCATTAGTGTATATGTATCTATAATATTCTATATCCTAAGTCCAGGAGCTCTGGTATGGCTATACAATAACCAGTCACTGAAAGAACGTGTATTCATACATTATATTATGTTTTATATAACTATATTGGCAGTACCCGGATGGGAGGACCGATGAGCGATAACCGACGTTCAAATCACATTTCATTGGCTGAAAAATTACATGTTGTGTTATTTAGCGATGGGTAACCATCCCAAAGTAGACAGAGAGTTATTGGGCTCAGGGAATCAGGGTATTGTAGTAGGGTAGCACATATACATACACTAATGGAGCATGATGGACTATAAGGACCACAGGGTGAATTACTGGTCAGATTACACCGGTACAGGCGTGGGAGTTGCTTCATTATGCAAAATAAGGGTAGTATATCTGCATGGCTACCACGAATTTCCTGATTGTGTGAGGAGATGTTGACTCGAAACGCTTATCAGGCATCGCTATTTATAGTACGATACGAGCAGATGTCGTCTCCTGCAATCAGGGGATGAGTGGTGGCCATGCAGATAAAAATACCCCGGGAAAATTGTACGACTAAAATAAAATCGTTATTTGTGTTTTTTTATGTACTTTAACGTTATTTTAAATACGGTGAGATGAGACAGAGTTTAGCTACTTTTAAGATTGTATACGTATAGGCTTGTATTAATCCATTTAGAAAGTCTGTCTATGTTTTGCGGCGAAACCAGCGGTCGTCGGATGGAACTGAATTTCATCCAAACCTCACAGCTTGCCACGTCATGAATCATAATATCACTCCTTCCCTATAAACAATTTGTATCATTATTCCCAGTATTCTTTAGTACATACTTCGCATAGTTTCCGGCTGCAAACAAACAGAGTTACCCTACTTTCCGCTCCTTGACATCACATGTTTGTGTTGTAATGTCAGTTTGTCTCGACACTTTTCTGTTTGCAACGTAAACTAACAATAAAATGTATTTGTCAACTCACAGCTAGAATGGGACATTAAATGTGAAATGTGACACGGTAATTAGCGTCACATGTGAGTAGAAATTCCCATTCTGTCCCCAATTCTTAACACGGAGATGAACACATTTTTGGTAAACACACTCACATGAATTAAACGATAACATCTTATATGTTTTTAATAACTGCATTTGGATTTATATCAATACTAACTCAACCCTACAAAACGAAACTGACTGACGCAAAATCATACCATACCATATAGAACCACACCAAACCATTTCAAACAATACAAAACCACACCATTCCAAACAAAACCAAACCCAAACAGACCACACCAAACAATACCACACCACATCATTCCAAACAATACCAAACCCCAAAACACCACACCATTCCAAACAATACGACACAGCACCACACCATTCCAAACAATACCACACAACACCACATCATTCCAAACAATACCAAACCACACTATTCCAAACAAAACAAGTGTTTGCCACTAACATGGCAATGTCTCCCGCCGTTAACATTGAGTTTAGTAGGACACATCATTTGGTCAAGTGTCATAGTCACCTTGAAAATAAGGTCAAAGTCACCAAAATCGAATGGTGTCTGTGTCATCCCCCAATGTAGACTGACACCAAATTTGACAACTTTGGGTGCTTTGGTTATTGGGTTATATGAGATATTGCGTTAACAAGAGTTCGAAAAGTGGTCAAAGCATTGTGGTGACCTTGAAAATAAGGTAAAGGTCATCAGAATCGACTGGTGTCTGCGTAAACCGCCAATATAGGCTGTCAGCAAATAATAAGACATTATGTCTAACCGGTCATGAGATATCACGTTAACAAGAGACAATAAAGTGGTCGAAGTGTCGTGCTGACCTTGAAAATATGGTCAAGGTCACCAAAATTGACTGGTGTCTGCGTCATCCCCCAATGTAGCCTGGCACCAAATTTAAGGACTTTGGGTTCATCCAGTCATGAAATATCGCGTTAACAAGAGTTTGAAAAGTGATGAAAGTGTCGCAGTGACATTGAAAATAAGGTCACGGTCACCAAAATTGACTGGTGTCTGCGTCATCCCCCAATGTAGGCTGCCACAAAATCTGAAGACTTTGGACAAAACGCTTCATGAGATGTCGCGTTAACAAGACATGTGACGTACAGACGCCGCTGAATACATAGTCCCCCGTTCCGCGTTGCGGCGGGGAACAACCAAACCCCAAAACACCATACCATTCCAAACAATACTACACAACACCGTTCCAAAAAATACCAAACCACACCATTCCAAACAAAACATAACCACAACACACCACACCATTCCAAACAATACCACACATCACCGTTCCAAACAATACCACACCACACCATTCCATTCCAAACAATATTAAATAACTCCAGACAATTCCAAATAATACCAAACCACACCAGATCATTCCAAACAGTACCAAACCACAATAGACCACACCAAAAATTCCAAACCACAACAGACCATTCCAAATGCTACCCAACCACACCAAACCATTTAAAACAATACCAAAACCAAAACGGACCATTCTAAACAAATACCAAACCACAACAAGAACAAGCATGTGTACTTACCTCGAACTGAGTACATATTGTAGTCATATTCTGGAGGGGGGCCGTGGTGGGTTGTACATGCTCCAGAAATAACATCCCCCGGGTAGCTGGAGTATCCAGAATTTACTCTGTAACCTTGTGAACAATGGACAATAATGCAAATTAGAATGTATCTAATACTTTGAAGCAGATACATGTTTACTCTGCAAGGTGTACAAGCACAATACACGTTTGTTAGACACGTCTACTGGGTAGTTGATGAGAATATTTAGACAAACATGGTTACAGCTGTATTTTTTATACTCTACATGACGACAGATGAGGAAATAAAAGCCAACAATATTTCATTTTGTCATTTTTAGACGTTTAGATTAACTTTGTAATTGCATACTGAACATGACGAAAGATGAGGAAATGTATGTCAACTCATTTTGTCACATTTAGACATTTAGTTCTGACGAAACCTCTAAATGACAGAGGTCAAACATTAGGGTTTTGGGGGGAAAACATGTTTGTAACACGAGAAATACTTTCGTTTCATAATACATCACTCCAGAGCAAAGGAATCATGTGTTGGCATATGTTCCAATGATTATGTGACACCTTGCTGCGCACGATACAAAATAACCGTAAAAAATAGTATCTCTTACCATAACGCCATATTTTAATGGAATTTTGGAATTATGTGATCAATTTTAGCTCTCGTATATTTAATGATAAAAAACCAATGTTGGACACAGGAATCGTTCTGATCGAGTGCTCCCCATTAACACTTCTATAACATGTATGCCAAGAGCGTTACTGCAACTCTCAAGCAAGGAATGTTGTATATATTGTTGTATATCGTTAACCCTTTTGTGAGAGGTGATGCTCAGGGTCAAGTTATTTAGTTGTATTTAATATATCTAATTGTACTCTCTGTTTGCTTTCAATTTAAAATTATTTTAATTAATCCACTTAGGTATTTTTATCATTATTAGCTCATCAGGCCTGAAAGGCCCGATGGGCTTATGGTATGGCATGGTGTCCGGCGTCCGTCCATCCGTCCATCCGTCCATCCGTCCATCCGTCCTTCCGTCCATCCGTCCATCCGTAAACTTTTTGCTTTTTCGACTTCTTCTCCAGAACCAATGACTCCACAGAGCTGAAATTTTATGTGCAGACTCCTTGGCCAATGGGGATTCTAAATTGTAGATTTTGTGACCCCATGACCCCAAATGGGGTCACAGGGGTCACATCCTTAAAAACCTATTTTCATCTTCTTCTTCAGTTCCAAAAGGTCTAGAGAGCTGAAAAGTTGTGTGCAGACTCCTTGGCCAAAGGGGATTCTAAATTGTAGATTTTGTGACCCCGAGACCCCAAATGGGGTCACAGGGGTCACATCCTTTAAAACCTATTTTCATCTTCTTCTCCAGTTCCAAAAGGTCTAGAGAGCTGAAAAGTTGTGTGCAGACTCCTTGGCCAAAGGGGATTCTAAATTGTAGATTTTGTGACTCTGTGACCCCAAATGGGGTCACCAGGGTCACATCCCTAAAAACCTATTTTCATCTTCTTCTCCAGTTCCAAAAGGTCTAGAGAGCTGAAAAGTTGTGTGCAGACTCCTTGGCCAATGGGGATTCTAAAGTGTAGATTATGTGACCCTGTGACCCCAAATGGGGTCACCGGGGTCTCATCCTTAAAAACCTATTTTCATCTTCTTCTCCAGTTCCAAAAGGTCTAGAGAGCTGAAAAGTTGTGTGCAGACTCCTTGGCCAATGGGGATTCTAAAGTGTAGATTATGTGACCCTGTGACCCCAAATGGGGTCACCAGGGTCACATCCCTAAAAACCTATTTTCATCTTCTTCTCCAGTTCCAAAAGGTCTAGAGAGCTGAAAAGTTGTGTGCAGACTCCTTGGCCAATGGGGATTCTAAAGTGTAGATTATGTGACCCTGTGACCCCAAATGGGGTCACCGGGGTCACATCCTTAAAAACTTATTTTCATCTTCTTCTCCAGTTCCAAAAGGTCTAGAGAGCTGAAAAGTTGTGTGCAGACTCCTTAGCCAATGGGGATTCTAAATTGTAGATTATGTGACCCTGTGACCCCAAATGGGGTCACCGGGGTCACATCCTTAAAAACCTATTTTCATCTTCTTCTCCAGTTCCAAAAGGTCTAGAGAGCTGAAAAGTTGTGTGCAGACTCCTTGGCCAATGGGGATTTTAAATTTTAGATTTTGTGACCCGTGACCCCAAATGGGGTCACAGTGGTTATGATCTAAGAACCTATCTTTTGCTTGTAAACAATAACTCAAATAACATAAATATTCAACTTTAGATAGTAAATCATAAAACCCTGATGAGCTACAGAGCCCATGGCTCTATTTTATTATACAGAACTTTAAATGGAATTCTTTATATAACTTGGTGTACCAATGCTATGGTAGTGTAATGGTATCCGTGGTTCAAGGCAATCTCATTAAAATCCGACCGAACAGTACACTTGTACGTTGTATCTTGTACGTTCTCAACGTTCGATCTGATTTGAATGAGAAAACGCCTCAGGGGTATTTTTGTGGAAACGAAATTCAAGCACAATTAATTTCCTAATGCATCCTAATAATATGAAGAACTTAGGTATTAAATAGAATATGAGTGTTTCTATATGGTTTGCTTATGTCTTCGACGAGGCATCGTAAAAATATTAACCCCGATTTAAGGAAATAAAAGTGAATACCCCCCAGTAGTTGCATTAAAACATCCCTGTTCGACTATTTCTTTAAACGGATGCATGAAACTTTAAAAAGTCACAAGAACCGTTTTGCTAGAGAAATGGCAACACACTTTTCCCATTGGCTGTGATAGTCTTACATGTTTATCATTTGAAAGCCCTTCCGTGTTTAAACTATTTTCAGCTACATAATGCCATTGTTGTCACGTTGCGATTAAAAATAAATGTAACAATTATATTTCTAGTTTTATAACGCCTTGTTATAACGGTTACTGTGTTTAATATCTGTTATATGGCAATTAAACACCGATTATCATTTTTTCCAAACATTTCAAGACATGGTATGTATTATATTGAACAACTTATTAAAATATACAAATGCTTGTAAAATGCTTTTTTAACGATTTTAACATAAGAAACAAAGTTAACGTTTACACAGAAAATACAGTCGAGAGCAGAAAATGACAAAAAGTATGTTACTTGTTCAGACGAGATACACCTTGACAAGCAATAAACATCACAAGAATGTATAGATGATCCACTTTAGTATAAGAAGGTAAACATGCGACTAGGGACAACTGTACAACGCATCACTTTTCTACATGTTCACTCTGTAGAGATAATCCGTAAATCCAGCCTTTGCATAAAGTTTACAACGTCGTATCAATAGAAGTTCAAACTCTATGACACGTCGCGTTTTTTTTTACATTTGTAAATCTTGTTTTTCTTATGTATACCACTTCTAAGATTTGTTCCTACAACGGTTAAATCAACAGAAGCATAATTTGCACGATTGCAGGGTCTTAACTGAGGCCTTTGGGTGAGTGAGTAAGTGAGAAGGGTTTAACTTGCTATACGCTGGTTTCAGCGTGTGCTTTTTTTTTTGGGGGGGGGGGGGGGGGGGGATGCGAAAAAGCAGAGTTACCCTCACTAAGATCAATAGGCCTTCATTTAAAGGGGGTTTCTCCGCGTGTTGCTTTGAAACATCATACGCGTTTTAATGCATTTACTGCATTTTAATGTTTGCCCTATAGAAAAATGAATCCCGGAAACGTCGCAAATGTGTCAAACCATTATTTAACATTGTATTTCTACCACAACTTAAACTCCACCTCCATTCTTCAGAATGCAAACAGCCAACCTATTCTGACACGCGTACCATCAGCTTGCGGTGTAGGGATGTCACACATTGCGCCGCGGAATTGTTGTCACTCAAAAGTCTACAGATTTTGAAAAAACTATAAATTTCATGGCCGATTGCATTTTAATGTTTAAATTTAACATGGGTGTTAAAACAATGGAACAAGTGCAACAATTAATCACCTTGAGTGGTTTGGATTATGTAGGCCATGTTCCGCTTCCCGTTTGTCAACAGAGAGGTTCCTGCCTTGAGGAGCATGTTACAATGTCTATTATTCACATCGTACAGGTAAATCTGCTTTCAGGTCATGTACCTGTTGAGAGTTCAACATTAAAATCAGGGGGAATATACAATTAAACAATCTAGAATTTGTTTGAAGAACGTATACAGAAATGTAGAGAGTCTAGTTAAATTCAGTTTCATTGTGATTCATTCATTTTTTTAAACATAATCTGTCTAACTATAATGTTATAGTAATGAGGCTACAGGGTGCCTATTGAGTCCGTTACACGCAACTCTCCTTAGGGGATTCAAACAGGAAGATGCTGATTTAAAAGATATATACTTGCATTTTGCCCCGAGAGGATAATCAAGATGATAACAATCAGTGGCGAATCCAGAGGTTCGAGCAGCCCCTGCCCCCTTTCCCCTCAGGGGTTGAATCAAGGTGAACACCCACCCACTTAAAAAACTCTGTATCCTCTGAAGTCTGTTTTCAAAATGTTCGCTTTGTTGAGTCAAAGCTTAAATGAAGGCATTACGTTTTAAATGTTTCAGAGGAATTTTGGAATTTGTAGCAGATACATAATGAAAAGATTTTATCGATGATCAACTGCTTTATATACAAGTGAGCGATGTTTCAGTGTATCATTACTATTTGAAAATGGTACAATAACCTACGCCAAAAATCACTCATTATTTCAAGAAGGTGACTATACACATAATCGTATCATTACTTTGTGTTAAGATTTGTTTGTGCAGCAACCACCATGTATTCTGCAGATGTATTTAAATCAAGGATTAAATTATATCTCAATAAGCTCAATATTAATAAATAATAATAAATTGGATATTTGTAAAGCGCTCTGTTCACAATTAGTGCTTTAAAAGTGCCCAGGCCATGTGCTTCTTGAAAAAGATGTGTCCTTCTTGAAGCAGGACAGACTTTCACACTGCTTGGTGCTGTCTGGGAGAGAGCTCCACGGCACTGCTCCAGCTTTCTGAAAAGCTCGATCCCCAAAACCTTTCGCCGACCGTGGGGTTTGAAGTTTCCCTGAAGATCTGAGTGCTCTGTGGTGGCTGCTAGATGTGAATAGTTCCTGGAGGTATGATGATCCAATTGACTGTCTGGTAGGTGAATAGTCCCTGTAGGTATGATGATCCAATTGACAGTCTGGTAGGTGAATAGTTCCTGGAGCTATGCTGATCCAATTGACCGTCTGGTAGGTGAATAGTCCCTGTAGGTATGATGATCCAATTGACAGTCTGGTAGGTGAATAGTCCCTGTAGGTATGATGATCCAATTGACCGTCTGGTAGGTGAATAGTCCCTGTAGGTATGATGATCCAATTGACAGTCTGGTAGGTGAATAGTCCCTGTAGGTATGATGATCCAATTGACAGTCTGGTAGGTGAATAGTCCCTGTAGGTATGATGATCCAATTGACAGTCTGGTAGGTGAATAGTCCCTGTAGGTATGCTGATCCAATTGACCGTCTGGTAGGTGAATAGTCCCTGTAGGTATGATGATCCAATTGACAGTCTGGTAGGTGAATAGTCCCTGTAGGTATGATGATCCAATTGACCGTCTGGTAGGTGAATAGTCCCTGTAGGTATGCTGATCCAATTGACTGTCTGGTAGGTGAATAGTCCCTGTAGGTATGATGATCCAATTGACAGTCTGGTAGGTGAATAGTCCCTGTAGGTATGCTGATCCAATTGACCGTCTGGTAGGTGAATAGTCCCTGTAGGTATGATGATCCAATTGACAGTCTGGTAGGTGAATAGTCCCTGTAGGTATGCTGATCCAATTGACCGTCTGGTAGGTGAATAGTCCCTGTAGGTATGCTGATCCAATTGACCGTCTGGTAGGTGAATAGTCCCTGTAGGTATGATGATCCAATTGACAGTCTGGTAGGTGAATAGTCCCTGTAGGTATGATGATCCAATTGACAGTCTGGTAGGTGAATAGTCCCTGTAGGTATGCTGATCCAATTGACCGTCTGGTAGGTGAATAGTCCCTGTAGGTATGCTGATCCAATTGACCGTCTGGTAGGTGAATAGTCCCTGTAGGTATGATGATCCAATTGACAGTCTGGTAGGTGAATAGTCCCTGTAGGTATGCTGATCCAATTGACTGTCTGGTAGGTGAATAGTCCCTGTAGGTATGATGATCCAATTGACCGTCTGGTAGGTGAATAGTCCCTGTAGGTATGCTGATCCAATTGACCGTCTGGTAGGTGAATAGTCCCTGTAGGTATGCTGATCCAATTGACCGTCTGGTAGGTGAATAGTCCCTGTAGGTATGATGATCCAATTGACAGTCTGGTAGGTGAATAGTCCCTGTAGGTATGCTGATCCAATTGACTGTCTGGTAGGTGAATAGTCCCTGTAGGTATGATGATCCAATTGACAGTCTGGTAGGTGAATAGTCCCTGTAGGTATGCTGATCCAATTGACAGTCTGGTAGGTGAATAGTCCCTGTAGGTATGCTGATCCAATTGACCGTCTGGTAGGTGAATAGTCCCTGTAGGTATGCTGATCCAATTGACCGTCTGGTAGGTGAATAGTCCCTGTAGGTATGCTGATCCAATTGACTGTCTGGTAGGTGAATAGTCCCTGTAGGTATGATGATCCAATTGACAGTCTGGTAGGTGAATAGTCCCTGTAGGTATGATGATCCAATTGACAGTCTGGTAGGTGAATAGTCCCTGTAGGTATGCTGATCCAATTGACAGTCTGGTAGGTGAATAGTCCCTGTAGGTATGCTGATCCAATTGACAGTCTGGTAGGTGAATAGTCCCTGTAGGTATGATGATCCAATTGACCGTCTGGTAGGTGAATAGTCCCTGTAGGTATGATGATCCAATTGACCGTCTGGTAGGTGAATAGTCCCTGTAGGTATGATGATCCAATTGACAGTCTGGTAGGTGAATAGTCCCTGTAGGTATGATGATCCAATTGACAGTCTGGTAGGTGAATAGTCCCTGTAGGTATGATGATCCAATTGACAGTCTGGTAGGTGAATAGTCCCTGTAGGTATGATGATCCAATTGACCGTCTGGTAGGTGAATAGTCCCTGTAGGTATGATGATCCAATTGACTGTCTGGTAGGTGAATAGTTCCTGGAGGTATGCTACCGTCTGGTAGGTGAATGACAGGACCTTTAAGACTATTCTTTGATGGTGGACTGGAAGTCATTGAGGGTAGTTAAATGCCGCCGTAATGTCGCCATATTGGGCTTGTGCCTGATCAACCTTGCAGTCGCAATCTGGACACTCTGTAGTTTGGCAACTGAGGTTCGTGGGATGCCGGAGAATGACAGGAGACTGTTACAGTAATCTAGACATAATGTACCGTAATGAATGCATTCACAAGACGTTCAGTGGTTGTCATGTCGGTGCATTTGGAGACTTGAATGATGTTCCGCAAATGGTGGAAAAACGTTTTCCTGACAGAATGTACATGTTCCATCCTCAATGATGAATCCATTACGACCCCTACATTCCTTAAATGGGTAGATTGGTCAATCTCTGTGTCTCCTACCTTTAAACATGGGAGGGAGATTGTTCTGTGCTTGTCTTGGACTGAGAATCATCACCTCGGTCTTGTTTTCGCTAAGCTTTAGTAAGATGTTGTCATTCACACATGTAATGGTGGTCTGATGGGCGTTCTGAATGGACACTTTAGGCTTGAAATTCATGAATACATGCATACAGATAAAGTAATATTGTGCTTTCTTGCAATATCGCTGAGTGGAAGAGTGTACATGTTTAATAGAATGACACCTAGAACTGATCCTTGTAGTACACCATACACAAGGATGTTGACATGGTTGACGCCCTCAGTCTGTGTCCCGTCTGTCAGATATGAGGTAAACCATGTCAAAGCCTCCCCTAGTAACACCAACTTGGTTTTTAAGACTTCATGATCAATTTGAATTGTATCGAAGGATGCTTGATAAGGTAAGCAGCACAAGAATGACAAGACATTTGGATGTCATTTAGCACACACACTAGCTTCTCATGACCAATATTACATCTAGGGAAGTTTCCTTCTTGTCTGCATCAAGACTGTGTGAAAACAATCAATGAAAACATTGTAAGCTTGGTCTTTTAAAAGATGGATTTTTGTTGAAATAATTCAAGTTTTGTAAATGGTCAACCAGACATAACCTCCATGGCAATTTCACTGCATATAACGTGAAGGAAAAAATCTTAAAAATTAAAATAAGAAAGAAAAGATAACACAATTTTATATTTGTTCAATTTATTCAGTTATTCTCATTATATTATTTTAACACACCATAACATTCAATCTTTCACTCTATCATACAATATGTACACGCTGGTTGAAGAGGACATAAAATCCCAATCGCAGTATTGAAAACAAACACCAAACCTGCCACACCTTCACTTCAATTGAAATAAATATTAAATGCTAAAATGCATGTGATAGTGAAACTGGACCCGTTATTGTTCAGCCTCCCTGTTGAGGAACAGTCTATTAGTATCTTGTACATGTAAAGTGTGCTTGATTGTCACAGGTTTTAATTTTTGAATATGGATATACCGGTAAGTAACTATGTTTAGCCAATGGGTAGTTCAATTTCCATTGATCTTTTCCCAACAATAAAAAAAAAGCATTCTGTATTTCAAAACAGTGCCTGCCTGTTACACCACAAAAATACGATCAGTTGTTTTCTCCCAAGGCTCTGATTGGTCCGCTTCCAGGCCGAGGGCGGACCTAGATGCCAAGGCAGATGTAGATAACACAATGTTGCTACATTAAACAGGAGTTGTTTTGTTTGATATCACATGGGATATGAGCATCACGCTTATTGCCCATTGGATAAATAGATAAATGAATCACACAAACAGGTGTATCCAAAACATCTATAATTAATAGCTTGATGATATTTTGTATGCACCGCTTGTGTCATCATGTGTCCGTTTTAACTTATTATATAATATTTAGATGTTTAGGTTTTGCTTCTTTGATTTATAAACTCCATAAACACACATTATTTTCATATCATCAAGATAACTGGTCGCGTCATACCAAAAGAAGTTAAAAGATGGGAGTTGTTAATTCCTTGCTTGGCACTCAGCTTTATAAGGATAGAACAACGCTTGAACTGGCGCTGCACTGTGGCTGCCGGTTGCCCAGAGCACAAAATGAATTTCCGATATACTTTGCATTGAGGATAAAGTATTATTATTAATTGATAGAATTAGAACTTAAAGATGAATTGATTTTTAATCCAATAACCAAACAAATCACAGCTACTTATACATCCATAATTTACAATATGATGACAGGAGCTGTAGTGTGTTTTCAATTAATCAAATCATGTAATTTCCCAGTAATCTTCTTGTTTGATTTGGAACTCTTGTTTCTCCAGGAGATTCTCTCTGATTCCCTGATGACTAGCACTGTAGCAACAGACAGCGTTTTCTCGGAGTATAATCTCATCTCTCATCAACG
Source organism: Gibbula magus (assembly GCA_936450465.1). Taxonomy (NCBI): domain Eukaryota; kingdom Metazoa; phylum Mollusca; class Gastropoda; order Trochida; family Trochidae; genus Gibbula; species Gibbula magus. The sequence continues at coordinate 11,286,922 of OW388306.1, forward strand.
AGGGGGGGATCACGAGGTCTGCTTGGTTTCCTCGTTCGTCTGTTCCTGGAGGAGGTCTATCAACTTCGCAGCTGCATCCGGAATTCTAGTACCTACAGAATATAAACAAGGCAGCATGGCCATTATCTTCATCAATCATCGTGTTATTAGTTAAGACTTTACAAATCTAAAATTTTTGCTGCTGAATAAATAAATGAGAGTCAAATTTAAATGAATCACAACTTGTTAACAGATTTTAACTTCGGCTAAATAAGATATTCCTGGAACAGGCATAAATGGTTAAGACAAGGAATACACATGTATTAAATTAGATATTTGTTCATCTCACTCATTTCTTTTATTATTGAACTTAACAAAACTACACATGGCAAATGGATACCATCAATACATCACATCACAACCCATTAATCCCATCCAATCCCAGACTTACCTGGACCAAAGATGGCCGCACACCCAGAATCATAGAGGAAGTCGTAATCCTGAGGGGGGATAACTCCGCCGGCAACCACCAGGATATCTCTGTAACATGATCAAAATCTCATTCTCACAGTGATTAGCACTCAGACACAGACAAACCAAAATTATTGTATGACAATTGAGATTGTCTTTGGCGCCATGATAGAAGAAGTAACTATTGTAGGGCTGATAAAGATTACAAGAAATACTGTATTCTCGCGGGTGAGGCCCGGCAAACAAAAATCTTGAAAACATGGGGATGAGACCCCAACTCAGGAGACCGAATTGACTCAATCCAAGATGGTGGCTCGTAACTAACACAAATAGGCCAGGCATCTGGCAAAAAGGGGGATGGGCTATAACTCCAACCAGGACAACCCCTTGAAAAGTGGGGATGGTCTTAGGCTCAAGTATGGTCTTATACACGCGAGAATATGATATTATACTTCTTAAAGAGCCTTTATTATTTGTAAGTCTAATCACCTTCATACTGGTCCGCAATTCTGTTCTACTGATTGATTTTAGCCAATGTGATAGTTTATTAGGGTGGTAGACATTTGATACCATAATTGGAAAAGAAAATCTGACTCACTTTAGGCCTAATTTTAACTTAATTCCAGAGTTGGTGTTGTAATGAATATTTGTGCATAGGCAGATCCAAAAAGGGGGGGGGGGGGGAGTGTTAGTTCACACTGTGTAAAAGGAGAAAGGAGTCCAAACCCCTGAATCCTCCTCTTGGATCCACCTTTGTTTGTGAAATAATAAAATAATTATTACAAGGAGAATTCTAGGACTTACGATCGGCCCATATAGTGGAGTTCTTTGATAACCTCTGGGATGAGAGTTTTGTGTCCTGCCGCAAGGGAGCTAACTCCGACCACATGCACGTCAGCGTCAATAGCCTGCTGTGCTGCCTCGCGCGGCGTCTGGAACATCAAACAACATTGTAAATGCTTTTATCTTCATCGTCATTTTTTAATTCAATGTAAAGCTATTGATTAAGATGATGTCTTCTTACAAAACTGCAACAATACACACAGTGCTCAGGATAGAATACGTAGCCCAATATACATGAAATTGTCTTCAAAGAAAGGAAAATCTAATTTGAGTAAAACAAATGCATGTTTTATATCTCAATGCTGTCGTTACATCTACCAGAATTCGAATTGACAGTTCTTTTAATATATTGTGTACATTTCAAGAGTTTAATTGCTAATTTCACTCAATATTTTGCTCAATACACTAAACTCTGTGTAATATTTTGTATATATGATATTTCTATACAAACTAAATATCATGGCTGTTTTATTAATATTTCTGTGCATCATGGCAGCCTTACTACTCACTGCAAACAGAGGTCCTATGTCGACATCAAACCCTAAATCAGCAAATCCAGTAGCAATGACCTTGCCACCACGATCATGTCCGTCCTGACCGACCTTGGCTACCAGGATACGAGGCCGACGACCTTCAGCCTCGATAAAGCCCTGAAATCAGACACAGGTTCTCTATAAATGTACGATTGTGGTGACTGTTGATATATAGGAAGAGACTGACAGGCCAATCCTCTTTGTATGACTGCTTAAAATAGATTTTCCGACTTTACATTGGACAGCTGGACATATTTCATAGAGATTTACTTCTTCCAGAAACCACAACCAGAAATAAAGATGAAGGACAGATGGGACAATGGCTGTTTCCCCCTGAGCATACAAAAAGAAGCAATCATATTGTTGAAAAGTTACATGTTCTGCTACCAAGTTCCAATTTGTTCCATTATTTAAACAAATAATTAAAACAAATATTGTTTAATAAAATATTATCTTAATTTAAATAATAATAAGTTCTTATCTTACTTTGATTTTCTTAGCTACATTCTCCATCTCTCCCGAGTCCCCGTATTCCGTTGAATACGCCCCACTGACCATCCTGTCACTCGCTACATGCCGGCCAAACACCTGCACAATAAATCAGGGTTACTACTACTCGGTAAACACACAAGAGAGAAATGTTAACATCAGACCAGGATACAGATTTTTTAAGCTTCCTTAGCACATACCGGTAGTCGTAAGCCAATATTAATGTACTTACGACTATCTGAGTGCTGAGAGAACTTAAAAAATCTTAAATCTTGAACAAAATACTAGACTATTTAGTTATTTTATAGATGATTTATCACATATCTGTAAAACAGAAAGTGGGTAGCTTTCACAGAAACTAGTAACACAAGATAAATCACAATATGACAATACTTACTTGCTCCATGGCATGAGTTATCTCCCCTACAGAAGCACGAGCTCGAGCGGCGTCGATGGAGAGTCCTAGAAGATTTCCTTCCCCTGTCTCACAACACTTGGTGATAGCATCCAGTGCCTCCTCACACTGTAAACATGTAATAAACAATCCTAACAAAATTACAAGTATTTTGTATATTTATGAATGATACCTACCTCTAAACTTATCTGCATTTTCCTTGTTTGTTTACAAACATAAACAACAATAAAAAACTTAAACACAGTCTATACTAGACCTGTCAATCTTTTGAGTCTACACACTTCGCTCGTGCCGGCACGTGCACTTCGTGACCCATAATCCAACAGCTCTATCCTATCACTTTTCCTTGAATCAAGTCACACGATAGGCTGATAACCGTCCTGTGGGGAGGTCCGGGCGGGTTCCAAACTATAAGTTTAGAGGTAGGTATCATTCATAAATATACAAAATACTTGTAATTTTGTTAGATTTCTTTCATTCACTACCTCTAAACTTATCTGCAGAATCCCACAGATCGGCGGAGGGTAGGTAATCAGCGAGTGATTCAGCAGACTCAAAAGAGAAACGGCCTAAACCAAAGACAGAGGTCGCTAGAACGAAGTTCCTGCTAAACCAAGTAATGGTAGGCTGGCCTAAGCAGTCGTGGATTTATAACCGTTAACTGCTGTCGGCCAACATAGGATTTCTCAGCGAGAAGGAGGAACTCCGTCCTTACAACCTCTTTTTAAAAAAGAGTTGTAATTACCTATGTTACTGCTTGTCGGTCTGGACTGCCCCCGCTGCCACAAAGGGTCCCAGTTGATGTAGCCCCTGGAGATCCGTCTGGACATCCCTCAGGTAGTACGTGGAGAACGTCGTCGAAGAAGCCCAGTATCCCGCAGCGATGACGTCTTCGACCGAAGCAGAGTGCCACAGCGGAGCTGACGTAGCCCAAGCTCTGATTTCGTGAGCAGACACCTTACCATAAATCGGCGGAGAAGTCGCAGATTTATGGTAAGCTGCCTTAATCGTCTTTTTCAGCCAAGCTGAAACCGTGTTCTTCGTAATATCCTTATCTGAAGAAGGGAGACAAGGCAGAAAAAGCCTGTGTCTACCTCTTCTAAAGGATTTCGTCCTGGTCAGGTATTCTCTAAGAGAACGGACAGGGCAGAGAAGAAGGTCCTTTTCCATGCCGTCTGATAAAGCAGCGGACAGAGCCGGAACAGAAAAACATCTTCTTCCCAATGGGCCAGCTACCGTCTTCTGATTCTTAGCTACAAAGCCTGGTAAAGTAGACAAGGAAACCGACTGCCAGTTCTTAGAGTGCGTCATAGTAGCGTGGTCTAGCGCATGCAATTCAGATACCCTACTTGCCGAGGCCAGCGCCAACAGGAAAGCTGTCTTCCAAGATAAAAACGGTAAGGAAACGTCCTTAATGGGTTCAAACGGTTCCGCAAGCAGGGCAGATAGAACCACTGAAAGGTTCCATTTCAGCTGAAACTTGGGAGTCTTCAGATCTTCAAGCTGGAACGACCTGGACAAGCGATGAATGGCTTGGTCATTCGACAAATCGACCCCTTGCAAAGCCAAGGCAGAAGTTAACGCCGATTTGTAACCATCAATTGTCCCAGCTTTCAGCTTCTTGACCCTCCTTAGAAAGAGCAAGAACTCAGCGACGAGTGGAATGGAGATGACAGCATCAGGCTGGAATTGCTGCTTCCACTCGGTGAATTTACTGTATCTACAATCATAGAGGGCGGAAGTAGAAGATCTGAGGCCTCCCTTGACTGCTTCCGCAACTTCTTGGGAGAAACCACTTCTCCTGAGGTTACTCTGGATAACCTCCAAGCGTGTAGATGTAGTGACTCTGGGTTTCGATGGAATCTGTCGGACCTTGGCTGTTTCAGTAAGGTCGGAAACACTGGCAGCTCTACCGCCGGATGTGTTGACGCCATCAACAGATCTGGATACCAAGGACGATTGGGCCACGCTGGAGCAATCAGAATGATGATGCAGCTGTGACGTCTCGCCTTCTCCAAAACTGCTGGAACCAGCGCCGGTGGAGGAAAGGCGTAAGCGAGAAGACCGTCCCAGCTGATCGACATTGCGTCTACGGCGAAGGCCTGTGGATCCGGAACTGGACTGACGTAAACTGGGAGCTGAGTGTTGAGACTGGTCGCAAACAGATCTATCATCGGAGTTTCCCATAACTGAGACACCATCTTGAAGGAGGTGGGATGAAGAGTCCACTCTGTCGACTGAATCTGATTCGGACGCGACAAGCTGTCTGCCAGCACATTCAGATGCCCTGGAATGTGTCTGGCCCTGATCTGACAGCTGTGCTGGTCGATCCAATCGAACAGTTGAAGACAAATCTGCAACATTCCCTTTGACCTTGTTCCTCCTTGTCGATTTACGTATGACACCACTGTTGTGTTGTCTGAGGCTATCATCAGTCTTTTGCCTACTAGCTGATCCTGCCAAATTGCCAAGGCTTTCAGAATGGCCAACATCTCCAGCTGATTGATGTGAAGATGGACTTCGTCTAGCGACCAAGCTCCCTGCACCATCTGATCCTTGAAGTGTGCACCCCAGCCCACGTTTGACGCGTCCGTCACCAGTAGAACGTCCTGAACGAAGGGAACCAACTGAACTCCCTGCAGAACGTTCTGGTCTAGAAGCCACCAATGAAGCGTGCACAGGATCTCTTGCGGAGGACAGCACACGGTTGAAAGCTCGAGTGATCTCACGGAGTTGATCCAACACTGAAAGTGACGGAGTCTCAGTCTCCCCCTGTTGGTTAAATCCTGCATGCTTGTGAGCCTGCCCAACAGGGACATCCACTGCCTTAGGGTCTGAGGAGACTGGGACATGGACCGAATCAAATTCCGTGCGACCTCTACTCTGTCCTCTGGAGGTAGAACCTTCGAGATCTCTGTGTTGAAGATGGCTCCTATGTACTTCACTCTCTGGGACGGGATGAAGTCTGACTTCTCCGGGTGCACAATGAACCCGAGGTGTTCCAACGTAAAAACGGCAAGATCTCTGTTGGACTCCAGACAGTGATGAAGCCGGTCCGGTAGAAGGAAATCGTCCAGATATCCGTGGATCCTGATGGACCTGGAGTGGAGGAAACTCAGCACCGGTGCAGTGATTCTCGTGAACAGCCACGGAGCTATCGATATCCCGAACGGAAGAACCCTGAACTGGAATAGCCTGCCATTGACCGCAAAACGAAGATATTTCTGTGACGCTGGATGAATCGGGACATGGAGATACGCATCTCTGAGATCTAACGAGACCATCCAGTCCCCTGGACGTAGAGCCAGCTTCAGCGCCGATATCGATTCCATCCGGAAGTGAGGAGGTCTGCGCAGGAAATTCCGGTTCAGATTCTTCAGGTCTATTATCATCCGAAGCTCGTCCGTGTCCTTCTTGGGCACCAGGAATATGGGCGAGTAAAAGCCCCTGGTGACAGTGTGTGGGTCCAACTCCACGACTGCGTTCTTGACTAATAACTTCTGAATTGCCTCCTCTGCTGCCACCAGAGGAGGACCTGCCAGGAAGAAACGAGGACCCTCCGGCCAAAAGGTAGTCGGAGGAAGAACATCGAATGTCAAACGGTAGCCCTGACGAATTACTGACAAGATCCAGAGGTCGTCTGAAACAATTGGCCAATTGTCGGCAAATTGTTGCAGGCGACCCCCCACCTGACCAGGAACAACTTCCAACGGAAAAATCGGGGGGCACGCAAGATTCGTTATCTGAGGAGAAGAGATAGAAGGCTGGTCAAAAACGCTGTTGGCCTCTGCCACGGCCTCGGCCGGCACCCTTGCTAGGAGTCACGGGCTTCTGATACTGCCTGTCTTGGTTGCGCTTGGGAGTAGAGTAGTTCTGGTTCTGGTACTTCCCCGCATACTGTTTACGAGATGGTGTCGAGGGCTTGTTCTTAGGCGACTGACGAGTGCGACGAGGAGACACCGACAAGGCAAGGTTATGAAGATCTTCATTCCTCTTTCTTTCCAGTTCTTTGTCCCTCTGGGCAAGAGCTTCTCCTACAGCATCACCAAACAGAGTTCCCGAAAACAAAGGAGCAGAATACAACTTGTCCTTCATCTTCACCTCCGTAGCCTGAGGCAGTTGTTTTACATATGCTGACCGGCGCAAAAGAGTGAGCTGAGCCTCCATCCATAGAAGATGACAATCTAGGTCCAGCACCGCATCCCCTAGGGAGTCGAAAAAGGAGTTAGCCGTCGACAAGGCCGAAAAGGGAATAGTAGTAGATCCCTTCGGGTCTGCGTCTTCTGGGATGTTAGGTAGAAGTCTGGCCGCCGTGGCTGCAAACCAATGAATATAGGTTGAAGTCTGCATCGCCTTGTGAATTGAGGTCTCCACCTCCTTAAGTCTGGAATCGCTGACCCGGATCTGCTCAGACGGTGTGCCTTTTCCCATCAAATAGCGAAAGTTGTCGTCCAAGGGGGTCTCCTCTGGCTTGGTAAACTTGGCGTCATGTACTTTATACGGAAACCCCCTGTAGATAGATGACCTGGAGGGCTGCTTATCAAAACCAAGCTGGCCCACCCTCTGGGAAAGTTGAGTCGCAAGTTGAGCCGTCGAGTCTGGAGGTGGAAGCGAATTCGTAGCAACAGGCGCTGGTTTCTGGGAGGCCCTGCTGATGTCATTATGAATCGGGGCCGACGGCGCGAGTGAACGTGTCAAGTCCGGGAAGTGTCGATAGACCTCATCAATTTTGTCGTACTACGACAAACCCGGAAAAGCAGGCTCTGTCTCCTTGACCTCCTTCCTAGCCTTCTTAGTAGTAGGCGCCCCGGATCCGTAGTAGGAGAGTTCAGGTGGATCTGCGGACCTCCGTTTCTCCCCCGCCCCCGTCGGAGGTATCGTCTCTTTAGCCTGACCCCGTGATGACTGTAGCCTCCGGTTCCTGTTCTGGTTATCCTGGGTGGAAGACGAGGACGATGACTTCTCGTATTCCACTATGGATCGTTGATGCCCGTCCCGTGGATGGTTCCCGTCGGATGACGTCACAGACGAGGAGGACGCGGACGAGGATGAGTTCTTTCCCGTGGATAGCCTCTTCCCCGCGGCCCCGTCCGTCGGAAGATGGATAGGAGTCATCCTGGAGCCCGGGAGTCCCGTAACGGTGGACGTCATGGCCGTGGTAGTCGCCATCACCGTGCGCACCTGGGCCGTCGAGGACGAGGTAACGGCCGCCGCCGACTTCCGTACCGCATCCGCATTCTTGGTAGTTAGCCTGTGGACCTTCTTGGCTAGCCTGGGGTCCCTGGAGGCCGGTGTCTGCTTGGCCGATTCGATGGCCGACGGAGCCAGGAGGGAGATCGTGTCTTCGTTCTTCTCTTCAGCCCCCCTCGTATCAGTTATGTGGGAGACTAAGTCTCGCCCTGACCGAGGGGTGACCCTTTGTCCGTCCTGACAGGCTCCGCCGGAGAGATCGGGAATCTGCATAAGCCTGGTCATCAACGGCATCATCGACTCCGCCATCTTCTTGAACTTGGCTAGGTCCGTAGCCAAGTCCGACGTAGATGTAGCAGACAACGTAGAGGACTTCGAAGAGGCTTTCAGCAAACTTCTTTCCCTGGCCGCAACATAGGCCTGGAACATGGTGTTGTCTAGAACAGCACAGAACTCGCATCCTTCTTCCAGAAGACACGCCGAACCATAACATCGAGGACAGCATGGATGAGGGTCTGAGGCTGACATAAACTTATTGCAGCCCTCGCAACGTTTGGAGTTGTTCATCATGTAACTGTGAAAAGTTAAGGAAAATATTAACACACAGTCGACACAAAACAAACGTGAATAAACAGGTATTACACGATATGTATATGAAAATATACAAATCACATAGTAGAATATATAAGCCATAAAGCAACATATATAATATTCCATACACTATATGAATATAGAGTATAAATACAAAACCCGCAAGTAGATTTTTCCAAGAAAACAACTCGCGCAAATAAGGAATGAAACTTCCATAAGCAGAAATAATCAATACAAAGGAAAACTCGAGCGTAACTTACATACGCAAAGAGAAACAACGCAAATAAATAATGAAGCGTCGTAAAATAACCACTATACCACTGCCAGTCACAACTGTACACGCTATCAAGCGAGACAGCAATAAGACAGTAAACACACAACTCATCGATCAAACGAAAGTGGGCGGGGCTACCAAACCCCAAACACTCCATGAAATCGACAAAGGCAATAATTCAGAGCATAATACATATTTAGCAGAGTAAACATCGCTAAATAATGAAAATTATGAATACGAAACCTTAAACAAAGCATAGAAAAAATATTATAATTTTTTCCTTGTGCCGTGTGCAAAAGCGAAAGGTCGCCATTTTGGACAAGTGCCACGTATACCAACACGCGACAAAAGTCGAAATAACATGAAATTTTTACAAAAGTTACATGTAAAAGAAGGGTATGATAAACATAACAATACCAGGATACAGAATAATGAAGATATCTTCAGAAAAGGTAAGATTTCTCTCTGGTAGCGAATCACACGTCTTACGTGTGACCAACAACAAGGAAAAGTGATAGGATAGAGCTGTTGGATTATGGGTCACGAAGTGCACGTGCCGGCACGAGCGAAGTGTGTAGACTCAAAAGATTGACAGGTCTAGTATAGACTGTGTTTAAGTTTTTTATTGTTGTTGATGTTTGTAAACAAACAAGGAAAATGCAGATAAGTTTAGAGGTAGTGAATGAAAGAAATAATTGATTCAGAAAAAGATGAAGATACCCCACCAAGAGGGCTGGTAACTTTATTTTAGGTTTTCTTTAAATTTCTTTAACAAATTTCCATTTTGAGGATGGTTACTTAGCTTATTTCACACCTTGACAAAACTATCCTTAATTAGTATTAATATTATTATATTTATTATTATATTATTATTATTATTATTATAATATTAATATTCTAGTAAATCTTGAGTTACGTACCTTCGCCTTGTTCCTGTTCTGACGAACCTGTAGCAGCCTGTCCACCTGTTTCTTTAGAACGGCAGTGTTATCGATCGCCAGCACATCGACCGTGTCCTGGTCCTTCAGTCGGTACTTGTTCACTCCAACTATCACCTCTACACAGATGCAAACAGAGGTTAATGTTTGGTTTGTGGTTTGGTTTAAATATATTTTATTGATAGAAAGGTCAAACGGATGAAGCACATGTGAAACATTTACTAAACCTACTATTATACATATAATTATTTTCTCAGGATTATGAAGATATAACAAATACATCAAGATTACAGTACAATATGTATATGACAGTGAAATGGTATGGAAGATAATATGAATGATGATGATTCGAATGATATGATTGACTTTGAGATGGTTTAGATCTACTGATTCCTTGCTAGACTAGATAATGTTGGTTTAACAATGATATTTACGCTATTAAATGACATTAAATCCTGAGTATTTAACACTGAATCATCTATTTTTCTAAACTAGAAGCCAGATATGACATTACCGCCCCCACTGTCAATCCGAGCCTGACGTTTAGCAGCGCACTCTTCTATCTTCAGTTTGGGCATCCCGGAGGCAACAGCCTTGGCCATCCCGCCCATCTCCTCGATCTGAAGGGAAGTAACAATGATGATAATAACCCTGTATAATTATGTGCATGTCAGGACAATCTCTTGACATTATATAAAACGTATGTTTTTATGTGAGTTGGGATCGTGATATTTTACTTAGGCAATCAGCGACGAGGAAAAGAAATCATTGGAAAATTCCATAAGAATGCAGACCTGTGATCGATTGAAGTTATGGAAGTTGAAAGGTCATGACCAGTTACTCGATATTCAAATCGAAATGCAGCGAAGTTGAGTGTTACGTTTGATCTGATTTTAATGAGATTGTTCACTTGGGTGAACTGGTGGCCACGGACCCTGTTGTTTAGCTTGTACCAAAGATGTGTACACAAGGAATGGAAAAACAACTGATCGTCACTAAGTTTCCATTCAAAAGAGAGAAACAATTGATGTCACCAAGTTTGCCGTCTCCACATCAGATCAGCAGAATAGTATCACACTGGGAAAACAATGAAGTTAGCAAGAGAAACAACAACTGGAGAAACATAATTCACATTATCTGATTTTTAGACATAAGACACGCACCTCCTGGATTAAGTTGAGAGCCGTGTCGTAGATGTCGTTTGTGAGACTCTCCATCATATAGGAACCTCCCCACGGGTCTGCTACCTGCAATTAATCATCTTGTTAGATACCTGCTCTACAACATTAGTGGCAAATCATTTAAGAGTCGCTGAATTATAGAAATCATAACTCACAGATAAAGGAAATAATCCAACCAAAACGCTACTTTGCTACATCAACAAGAATAGGTTTAATCAGTAACTCAAGTAATACATCCAGATATAGAACTTCTTAGATTATCTTGTAAGTTAGTGTAGAAGTCTTCTCCGACAATGGGTTTACAGTTTATTTGCTGAAACTGGAATACTCTCTGGTAACCCGTCTTAAGCTAATGGTCAAACCCAGATTATTATTGCCAATGAGTTGTTATTCTTGTAAAACTGAATCGGAATCGTTTGCGACCAAATAAATCAGCAGCTGAAACAATTTTGAATTCTATGCACTCTTGCTGAGAAAGATATCTCACATTTGGAATCCCGGACTCCTCCTGCAAGATGATCTGTGTGTTCCTGGCAATCCTGGCACTGAACGGTGTCGGCAGTCCGAGCGCCTCGTCGAACGAGTTGGTGTGTAGAGACTGGGTTCCCCCGAATACTCCCGACATGGCTTCAACCACCGTCCTGATGATGTTGTTGTATGGGTCCTTCACAGAGAAACAAACTCTTCATTCATGATGGGGATTTAGAGTACTTTCAAAGACATCATATAAAATAACAACAATATTTTGAACTTAGGTATAGAGTAAATTACAATACTTCTAGTATATAATGAATTATTATGGATGACAATATATGGATGTAGTTTTTAAAGCCTCTGCTCATCACTCGGACGATCAGGTTAAAATATCCAGCTGTTTCACATTAAGAGAGGTTAAAAGATGGGAGTTGTTGCCTTCTCGCTTAATATTCAGCATTATAAGGACAGAACACTGCTATAAAGCATGAACTTTACAATGTATTTCAGACAAAAAAGAATTATTGTTATAATCATAGTAGCAGTGGCGTTTTTCAGCCTTTTTTGTAATTTTGCAGCCCTCCATATTTCCTTTCGATAACAAACACTGTTACCTGTGAAGTCTATTGCTTCACACACCAACATTGATATAAGGATGTATGACTTCAACCTCGCCACCATGAGGAATATATACATCTCGTCACAAGTATCGCACCACCCTTTTGAAATTTGAAATTGAAACCAGAAATAGTTTTGTAAGTGTTGACATAACAAGTACATATCAAATATACTGCATCATATGTGAACATGTCATCACAAACACACTTTGTTCATGTGTGTTCATGCTTTGTCCAACAGACATTCATACGTCTTGTGGCTAGCATGAGACGGCGTGTGGAAAATGTTATCCGAGTGCGAGGTGGTTACACCAGATATTGAGTTTACCAGTCATTATGGACCTTGATCGTGTGTTTAACATTTCTGTAATGTGAATTTTCTTGTGTTTTTGTTGTAACGACCTTAACAGCCATACTTATATACCTTTTTTTTCATTTACCTTAGTGGACTTTTTGTTTGCTACATTTAAACCTTCTAATAGTCCCCAAATTCAGTCTTGCGTTGTCACTTTTGTAACTGAACCTTCACATGAGGCCATCTAAACAGTTTAAAGTGTTTTCCACAGTACCAATTGTTTGAGGTTGAAGATTCCGTTTTACTTACTGATCAAAAGTTGGTGGTGTGATATTTAAGACAAGGTGTATAGAACTGAACTGACCTGTTCAGTGAGGGACCAGCCTGACGTCTGACAGTGAGCTCGGAGCAACTCAGACTTGGCGTTCTTGGGTTGGAACTTCTCTCTCACGAGATTCGCCCACAGACGCCGCGCCGCTCGCATCTTGGCTATTTCCTGGAAGGTAAATACAGCTAGTACTCTTGAGTTACTCTCCTTGTTTGAAAAACGAGGAAGTGAAAATGAGGTAATCATAGTGGCTACTTCCTGGACAAATCTTAAAGTCCAAGGTGAGAAGTCAATGATTTATCTCTATTCAATGCATTTTAGTATCACATTGGCTTGGCTTTCATGCAGACTTCTGTGACTTATGAGTGTGCAAAAATCTACCTTGCGGATCAAAATAACTTTCATTTTTGAGACCCTTTCCTATCTTCAAATTATGAGATAATGAAACAGGGTCAACTTCAGCTTAAGAACACAGATACAAACCATATAAAAATTCATTCCAAGTCCCCAAAAGAAAGACAGTCTTGGTGCAAACTTATCAACATCGAGTCCCCTGTTGACTCCTGAAATAAACATAGAAAAGTGTGCAATATTCAGTTCCAACACAAAAATAACATTTCACTAGTTAACTAATAAGTATACCTAATCTACTAATGGTGTTCTATCAGTCTATGAAATTAAGCTGTCCAACAGTCGCTGAACCTGGTAACATTTGGTCTGGGCTTGCTGTAACCTTAAAGGGGCAGTAACACGTTTTTCCGCTGAAATAAGTCGATGAAAAGTATTTGAAAAATAATGTCACCAATAGTTTAACACCCTTCACTCTTCGGAAGAGACAGGTAAAAACGACTGTAAATGGTTCCGTAAAGCCATGGGACTCGTTTCTGTCACCCGAAATAATAAATTGTGTTCACAATAAAATGGCCGCCATGCAATTTTTGCCACTACGGATAATTGGTTTGTGTACTAAGATGTTTAATCCTCTACAGTAAATATAAATTATATAAACTACCATTATAAACAGGAAATATGAAAAAATAAAATTTGCAAAAAACGTGCTACTGCCCCTTTGAGGGTGTAAGTCCATACTCAAGCTTAAAACCACCCACACTTCTCGGAGGGTTGTGCTCGTTGGCTTTATTCTTGAGTTAAAGTCCACCCCCATTTTTGCCAGATGTTTCGATGGTTCAACAATCGCTGTATCCATTCAAAGATTTCATTTCTCGGACATAATAAAGTTTGATTTGTCATGTTACAGTCTTGTGTTTTGTCTTGAGATTTTTATTTATTTTACCATTTAAATTGGCAAAATAACCCTTTTGGGCTGACTGCCTTTCAAGCTTGTTTATACACTGGTTATATTTAAACCCTGCATCACAAGGTGTAGCTCACCAGTTCTGATGTACTCCAGTCCATCTGCGATGGTGAAGGCAAGTTCTAGCACCGCGTCAGCGCCGGCCTCCTGCATGTGATACCCCGAGATGGAGATGGAGTTGAACTTGGGCATGTTCTGCAGGGAAGGGAAATCAGAAAACAATTGAAATATGAAGGCATACTATTATGAATAAATAAGAAAAGGTTTTCATCCATTCACTAGCTCTCAGCTAAAATAGATTATATCTTTCTAGGAGTGATGATTCCAGCAATATAACCACTTAATTTCAGCAGATAAACGGTGAACAATGGTTGAAAATAAATCATTTGACATTGCAACATTGGTTCGAAAATGAGCATAGTTTCCTCAGGGAAAAGGGTATCATGTTTCTATGGAGTGATTAAAATCAGATATTAATGTACAGAGAGACAGATCCAAATCAAAAGCATATTCTGGGTCATAATGAACAGTGATGATGTCTCTGTCCTTCAACCACCAAACACAAGCGTTCACCTGCATACAGAATAGTGGAAAGATAACCCTCTAAAGGCAAATACAACACAATGATATAAATCTCCCTTACTTAATAGCTATCATGAAGTGTATTAATGTATTAAATGTATAATGTAATTAATGTATAATGTATTATTTATTGTCTATTAATTTTCTCAGTCAATAGCGCAAACGTGTGCCAACCTTCGGCAATAATGCTATAGGCCTAGGCACTAAATTATTGCCTGGGCATTAACGCTATTGCCGAATTTCACTTTTGCCGCTAACATATACATGTTGACATCATATCAGGTGAGGTGATCATGAGGTGTGGTGAGTTAGGGTTTGACACCGCTTTAAAGACTTATATCACGGCTGCTTGTATTTTAGCAGATAGAGGGCCTGCAACGGCATGTGGCTACGCATTGTGGTGAGAAAACGTTTAAACGTAGCTAAGGCCAGTTGCATATGGCTTTCATCTGTCTGATAGACACGTCAAAATGTAGAGAAGATTCCGTAGGTGCTGCCGTCCACAGAAAACATTCAGTAGAGATATCTTCACCATGGATGGCTGTGATTCTTCAATCCAGTTATAGAACACAGCTTACCTTGGATGTGTACTCGAAAATGTCGCCGATAATCTTCATGGACGGTTCAGGAGGGAAGATGTACGTGTTCCTCACCATGAACTCCTTCAAGATGTCGTTCTGTATGGTTCCTGTTAGCTGGGCCTGACTTGCTCCCTGGAACACAAACACAACAGACAGTTAATACTGAAGTCACTGAATTACAGATCACTACACTGCTACCATAATCTTGCATATTATAGACATGTGTATCATAAACTTGCTTCTTACTCACCAGTGTGAGATACTGTAATATTTATACAGCAATTTTAAACTAGTGTAATATTGCTGCAAGTATGACGTCACAATATTGTACAGTTGTGATGTCACAATGGTCGTAACGCCGTCACAATGGTACATGATTTGCGGGAATCTTTGTTTCTGCACACTGTTGACAATTTTGCTTGATTAATTTAGGCAAGGACTAAACTCCCTTCCATCTTATACCATTTTTATCAAACTCGTGAATGATTTTGTATCAAACTCACTTTTGCTCATTTCACACCAAATCTGCATATCAAAGCAATGCGTATCATAAACTCACTTGTTCTTCAGCTGCCACCACAAACATGGCTAACACGGGGAGCACAGCTCCGTTCATTGTCATCGATGTTGAGAGTTTGGAGAGTGGAATTCCATCAAACAGAAGTTTCATATCCTCAACAGAGTCTATAGCTACACCGGCCATCCCCACGTCTCCAACCACACGCGGGTTGTCAGAGTCATAGCTAAAAATATAGAGGAGAGGGTGCTCCACACATTGATTCAAAATGAAAAGATTTTTCACTACCCATGGCCGTGTATGAAATCAAGCCTGTGAGACAGACTGGTTACTTAGGGGCCAGGCTGGCAGTTTTTGAGGTTTTTCTTTTAAGAAATTCATAAAATATTTTTTTTATTTTCAGCTATCATGTCATGCACTGCCCATGGTAAGATCAAAGAAGCATATACTTTATAATAAGTTTTTATTTTGACATTCAATTGAATACAATCAGGATGAAATACATCACTGTTTTAAAACCATTAGAACCAATTCATCCTGTTATATTAATTTACCTATCTTTCTGAGTGGTCAATAGAGGGATTCAAAACTCTTTAATTCAAGAGAAATTATTCCATGTCCTAGAGAAGATTCCTAAGTTGTAATGCAATCATCTTGAAAATGTTCCAAATTAGAAGGAAGATTGTAAGAAATCTCACTAGATCTGATGATTAACATCAAAATTTCAATTGTAAAATCCTTGGTTACCCCCTGTGAGTGGCGAGATCGAAGGCGACGCTGAGGCCCTGCTGGCCAGCTGCTATGTTGTCTCGGTAAAACTTGTTGCTTTCCTCCACTGTGCTGAAACCTGCGTACTGAATTGGGAGATGATGGCTTGTAATCATGTGAAATACGGTAAGACAGAAAGTGAGGCCATGGAAATGTTGAAATGAGTTATTCTTATTTAAACCCTTGCTGCACTGCACTTTGATGGGCCTGAATCAACACCTGGGTTCAACCACACGGAGATCATAATCAATGTATCTTTACGCTAAAGCTCTCTTAGCAATAAGACAGATGACAGCTTCATACATTATCATTATCAGCAATCTTGGCGCTTAGAGAACTTTCAGAGAAAGAAAATTCAGAATTGTATTCCATTATGGTGTCATAATCATATTGAATTCAAAGAGACATAGCATCAGGGATAATTATGAGATCAGATTAATCAACCTATGCTGAATTGCTTTTATTACTATTTACTTGAAATTGTTAGCAGACACGCTAATCAGCACAGGTAGATTTATCTGATCTCATAATTATCCTCGGCACACTGAAAGTGAACTCTGATCCAATAATCATAGTTCTATCTCTACCTGTCTGATGGTCCAGGGTCGGTGTGTATACATGGTGTAGTATGGTCCACGTGTGTAGGGGAACCGGCCGGGAATCTCAAACAGAGTATCCTCGCCATCGTTTTTCGTGTACAGGGGCTTGATGTTTATCCCCTGGGAAAATTTAAGTGAATAAATATACATATCAGTAACTAGTTCATGTATAATATTTGTATAATTGTAAGTTTATAAATTTCTGAAACAGTAAGTTTTGATTCACAACTAGACTGTAAATTATAATTATTGCAATACATTATTATTGTCATTATTTCTAGTTGAAGATCAAAACTTGGAAGTGCTACATTAGATGAATAGAACAATATTAAGATCATAGGACAAGGCCAAGTTTTGTTAAATTCATAAATGAGAACTAAAGAGATCTCTTTCACATGGATTGTTAGCACAACACTGATACAAGACTGACAATTAAATGTTAAATTCTAATTCTCAAAACCGAACTACTGACAGTTACTAATGAAATGATTGAGATATAAACAGTTCTGAGTGATCAATTTACAGGAATACAACTCATTAACAAAGCCAGTAATCCAGGATCGGCCACTAGAGAAACACAGCCAGCCTTAAAGCAAACATTGGATATATATTTTGATGATTGATAATGAGTCACCTCTGATGTTTTCCACGTAAGTGTCTCTTCCACATTCTTTCCTTTCAGTTCTTTCTTTGCTCCCTCAGACCAATCTGAGTCAAAAGGGATCGAACTCGCACATCTGTATGATGTTCGGCTGTAGTGGGGGAGTAGTATCTAAATAGATGGAAGTATATGATTGAGCCAATAGAAAGGAATAAGAACACAAACAAAGAGATTGCTTAACAAGAGAAAGTCAAGATCAAAGCAGTTTTTTTTGGTTTAGTTCTCAGTATCAGCTTTGTACAAACATAAACAACTTTTGCCAAAAACAACAACCTCTTCCATCCTTTTTTACACATTCAAATACATATTGTAAATTTATATTTGAGAGCAAAACAAAACAATCCTCAGTGCATTTCAGATGAAAATGGTTACATTTCTGAATCCACATAAATGAAAATTCATATACATTTTTAAAAACTTTGATTAAAAGAAGCACATTTGTGACATGAGAAAATGATCATTGTTATTGTTAACTCTATCTATCCATACCCCAAACAATCTCTTAGAAACCCCATCATAAATGGAGATTTTATGTAAAAATATGAATGACAGATTAATGCTAAGGATCTATTTGGTAACGACCAGTAATATTCTGTTCATCCTATTATCAAGTATATATATCGAGTATGGTTGTTTCTAAATGTGTCAAAAAGTGGATAAACTCAGCTGAAGTAAAGGTAAGCTGAGGTGCAACTGTTAAAATGTTTTAAGTCTCCTTTCAGAAATATTTTTATTCTTTACATTATTTAACAAAAAATTAAAAGAAGAAAATACAAATATATATAAGAATTCTCCTAGATAGCAACAACCTTCGCTAAACCAATGACTGTAAAATTGTTAATAGATTGAAAACGCAATAGTCCAGGCAATATAGCATATGACCTAGGACTAATTGCAAAAGTTTTCATGATGCGATTTTTTAACTTGAATTATATCAGTAATAAACATACTAAAAATATACATCGAAATATTTAGTGGAAGTTAGTTAAATACACGCTTTAAATTACTAACAAAATGCGAGTTTGCCGCTGGCCCCTGGAGGCCTCCATACCAATCAAGGGAGACTACTCATCCCACGTTGAAGAACGATCGGCCGTCAACGATGACAACATTTATGATGATTTTACGGACACCATACTCTTATACATGGTAAGTAGTAGCTACAAATTACATTTAGGTCACATACGCGCATATATGAAACTGTGGAACCAAACAATTGGGATAAAATAGTGAAATAATGCGAATGTCATGAAACGTAATAGCACGCATTTTGAATCACGTCTGCTGACGGCAATAACATAATTCTACACCTATTAAACATCAAAGAAGCTGAAAAGAGTTTAACATGTTGACGAAACTGTAGTTTAAATGAAAAATTATCACATATTTGTCAAAATTAATTAAAATAACAACCAATTTCACCACGTCCGTTTTTACGTCAAAAAAAAACTATGAAAACGCATTCGGGTCATAATTGTAAATGTAAATGTATGTAAGAAAAGCTGTATTTCGGAGATTCTTGCGTACTTTGGGGTTTTAAATGAGACCGGATTACTGTATATACTGTATATATATGTTCATTATTTTCTTATCAGATATAATATCTCATTCTGCATGCTGAGATTTAAAATTGAAATTCTGTTAGAAATAGCTAGACATGGTTTATTCATGGTATATATTTTAAAACTTATTTATTTTTTATTAATGGGCTATGAGCGAATTCAATTGGTATATTCTTATTTGTTTTAAATTAAAAAAATATGGGAAACATTATGTAATCAATTAACAAATGATGACTTGATGAACTTATTGTTTCTAGTTTCTAAATTCAAGTACTTACCTATTTCTTCTATATAATTTCAGATTGAATGGTGTGATGGAAGAGTGCACATTTTGTCAAAGATCCTTGTCAGGCGACGAACCAACTGTGACCTTAACAGCCAAAGGATGTGAAGGAATAAAAAAAGCAAATGAAGAGAGGCAGACTGACATACAGACGGTTCCAGGCCAGCATGTACATACAAAATGTAGGCGTGAGTTTATTAATCCAAACCTCGTAAAAGCAAAGAAGAGGCAACATCTAGGAGATGTGGAACTGCAGACAAATCATCGATCTGCTCTTAGATCAGATGGAAGCCACTTTGACTATAAGAACATGTGCCTCTTCTGTGGTTGCAGAGACTTGTATGATTGAAAGAAACAGGAACATCGGTTAATCCCAGTGAGGACAATGGACTTCCATGCAAAAATAAGCACAATCTGCAACGAAGTCAACAATGATTGGTCAAAGGCTGTGCATGATCGTATCTTTTTCGTAGGAGATTTGCCAGCAGCTGATGCTGTGTACCATCAACAGTGCAATGTGTCTTTCAGAACTGGTAGACAGATACCAAAGATCTTTACTGTCGGTGATAGTCCAAACCCACCAAAGAGAAGAATGAGTGGAAGACCCAAAGATGCTATACGATCAGAAGCATTTTTCAAAGTGGTTTCATATCTTGAACAAAATGAAGATGAACAACTCACCATCACAGACCTAATACAGAAAATGTCAAACTTCACATCTGATGAAAATATAGAATCATATAGCTTCAAACACATGAAGAAGGAACTCAAACAACACTTTGGAGACAAGGTCATAATTTCAGAGATATGTGGAAAGTCCAATGTTGTATCTCTCCAAAGTACAGCATCAGCAATTCTGCAAGAATTTCATCAGAAACAGCAACGGAGTGTCATGGACGAGGAATCACAGATCATAGAAACTGCAGCTCGATTCATCAAAAATGACATCAAGCAAGTGGAACAAAACAGAGAGGTATATCCTGATGCTAATGACTTAGCGGACGTAGACAAGGCTTTGAAATTCATGTGTGGCTGATCACTCATTTCAGAGGAAAAATCAGGCAGTGACAATGGATATGAAGTTAACAGTGAAGGTGAAAGGAGAAGAGATTCAAGTAGATCCTCACCTATTGTTCCAACGACTAGTGACCGCAGGTAATAGGTCATGTGATCTCTCCGAAGTTTTCAAACACGAACTCGGTTCATTTCCAACAGCCATGTTTGACACGAAAACTGTCATGAGACTTGCCAACAAATCATCTCTTGCGAATGCTCTCTGGACATTACTTTCTGCAGAGTTTTCAAGGCCAAACAATGAAGAAATCAGATATGTTCTTGATGGAGGTGCTTTACTTCATAGAATCCCATGGACCAAGGGCAACACGTGGTCGTCTATTTGTGGACAGTACGTTCACTATGTGAAAAGCAGGTATCCTGAGGCAACTGTTGTATTTGATGGTTACGCTGATGGTGCATCAACAAAGGACTGTACACATGCAAGAAGAAGTTCTCAAGGTATGGGTGCAAATGTCAATTTCAAAAGCAATATGTCTCTACAGATGAAAAAAGAAGACTTTCTCTCAAACAAAGATAACAAACAGCGATTTGTTAACATGCTTGGTGAATGTCTCAAGAGTGATGGAATCGATGTTCGTCATGCAAGTGGAGATGCAGATGTTCTGATTGTTCTTACAGCCATTGAATCAGCACAACATTATGACACAGTGCTGATTGGAGAAGACACAGATTTGCTGGTCCTTTTGTTTCACCACATAAAGGATGCCAAAAACAAGGTCTTCTTTACGACGGAACCAAAGAAAATGTCATTGAAACCTACCAAATGTTGGGACATTACAACAGCAAGATCTATGCTTGGCCCTTCACTGTGTGAACATCTCCTTTTCCTGCATGCTATAAGCGGTTGTGACACTACATCTCGTCTGTATGGTGTTGGCAAACAAGCTGTTCTAACCAAAGCTAGGAAGGACGCATTTCTCATCCAACAAGCAAGTGTATTCATGGATCAAACAAGTTCCAAAGAGGAGATTGTCAAAGCTGGTGAAATATCATTTGTATGGCTGTACAATGGAAAACCAAATGAAAGTGCTGATGTGCTTCGACTAAAGAAATTTCACGAGAAGGCAAGGTCTAGTGTTGCTGCTGTGCAACCACATGTATTACCACCTACTTCAGCAGCTTTGAAGTACCACAGTCTCCGTGTGTATCTGCAGGTTCAAACATGGATGTCAAACACATGTGCCTTGTCACCGGATCAATGGGGATGGAAATCAGTTCAAGGGAAGTTAGTTCCAGTTCTAACAGATCTACCTGCAGCACCTCAAGAGCTTCTGGACAGTGTGAGATGTAACTGTAAGTCAGGTTGCAGTACTGCACGGTGCACATGTCGCAAGAATGGACTGGAGTGTTCTATGGCTTGTGGTGACTGCAAAGGAGTTTGTGACAACTGTTCTGTAATTCCCTCTGATGTTATGGAGGAAGATGTTGACGATGAATCTCTTCTCTCATAAATATGTCTAGTCTGTTGTGTATATAGAGCAAAGAACACTTTTAAAGACTGCAGATCAAGTATTATTCTATTGAAAAATGTGAACTATTTCATTGTGAGCTTTGGCAGCATGAGGACATTTTGGTTATCTGCCATTATTTGAAAAACGTGGGAAAACGTTAGATATTATATATCATTATTTGAAGAATGTAATTTGAATTTATTATTAAATAATAGGTATAATTAATAATTTGATTAGTTATTTGGTTCATTTATGAATATCTTAATGTGTAAGTTACAATGCAATATGACTGACAACAATAGTGTTACTGTATCTACAGTATAGCATTGTATGATGAATATAAGATATGAAATTTCAGAAGAAAATATCTCATTTCAGAAGAAAATGTGTAATTATTGAATTAAATGTTGTTCTGAACCTTAACAAAGCTTTCTTCAGTTGTTTCCCTAAGTTTAATAGTCAAATACAAAATAATTTTCATGTAATATGTGCTGCTATGTAAAATGGTGTTTACAAATTTGGTCAAAATAGGTCAAAAAACGGGATGGAGGGTACCTGTCTTTGAGCGTAAAATACAATATGTTCCACTAACTATATTTTTCTATACTTTGGATATGATATTGTACATATATTTATCTTCAAAATAAGCCTACTTTAGTTACTTTTGCAATTTGTCCTAGGTTAGCCCTATTTTGACCCTAGATTGCCTGGACTACAAGCTGATCGAAAACCGGACATTTCTACACAATCGGTAAGAACTCTGTTGTCAGAGTAGGCTTACAAGACATTTATATATCTACATCATGATGTATTACATGTCATCAAAAACGTACACGTGTTGTATGTAGTTTCCGAGCGATGTCTTTACCGACAACACCGAAAGTTCGCAGCATTTTCTGTTCTGTTTATATTTTTAGTACCAGTCGTGAGTCAAGGTCAAGGACACATGAGCCACATCTGCGCAGCGTAACACATCTAGCGAACCAGTTTGAATATAGCAAAAACGGAAATTGATTTGAAACATGAGAAAGTGATATTGAATGTTGGCTACAAATTTCGGGTTCATACATTTTGCTAAAGTCACAAAAAAGCAAATTATCTCTTATACACCAATTTAAAGCAAAATATGTCATCAACAGTCATTTAAAACATTACATAATCCAAGGACGTGTATATATATATATAGGTCCTTGCATAATCCAAACATCATTTAAAGCAGCATATATAAGGCTTATATGTTTCCTCTATCTATAAATGTAAAAACAGTTATATTGGTAGATCTATATCATGTTAGGTAAACTATCCTTTTTGCAACAAACCTCTTCTCTTCATATCTTTCTGAATGACGCGTCTATACGATCTTGTATAACATGTCAACAACCAAACTTACTTCTAGATTCGACTAAGCACTTTCTATATTACTACATCAATGTAGAACACCGTGAAGAAGGGTGTTCAAAGGAATAGCATTGCAATTGTTCCACTCAACTTTTTGCCTTCATTATATCTTTTCCATAACATTTTATAAAAAAATACTTTCAAAAGCAAAATGTCTTTTCGATATTCATTAATTAGATAGGTAGAGTTAACAAACAAAACAAAACATCAATGAAAGGTTGCTAATATAAATTTTGTCAAGGATTGGTTTAGTTGCCACAAGATGAATTTGAAGATGAATATTCCAAATCAACTGATGTTATCCATACATTTAAACTAGACTTTAATGCCAGGAAGAAATTTAACGCATGGATAAAACCATGGCCCAGTATAAGGCAAAATCTGATAGGCCTTCATTTGGTCATATCCTGAAAGGCACGTTCTCATTTGTTTCATTACGCCGCATCTATGCAATAAAGAAGTTGACTATCCATAGAACTTGCCCTCCTTCATCGAATGAGCTTTAGTATGCCTATCAAAGAAGTAGTCTTTTCTTCATTATTGTAGGCCTATTAGTTTGTAAGCTCAACTCTTCCGAATTGAAGATTCAAATATCCTGTGAACAATATTAGTATCTCTTTGTTTTCGTAGAATCTTACCTGGTACTAATCATTAAGTCCTTTTTGCTGATAGATTTGGATCTATATATTGAGAATTTGGCATATGGTATATGATTAATTGCCCCAAAAAACTGGATTAGAATTTGTGTTCACATAATCATTGATGCTGTATTTTATATCATATATTATCGGTTTCTGCATATGTTACATTTACTCCATTGTCAAACAATCAAGACTTTTATACTTTCATTTCGCTTATGACCATACTAAAGTGTATTCAACACGCAATATTGCACACATTTCCAAATTTCTTTTGATTTAGTAATAGTGACGACAAACCGGACGATCAATGTCTTCATTGTCACAACAGCGGCGTTTCGGTATAGACCCGTTTTCAAGAATTTTCTCAAACGGTATAATAGACCGAATGTCAAAAAAGAGAAGGTTAATTATGTCATTCGTCATCTCCATACAAACACTTACTAGAATGGTACAACAGCTGCGTTAATAGATGTATCATTCGTTATGACTACACTGCCGTCTATATGTATATGTTCAGAAGAAAAACGCGAAAATATGTCCCGAGTGTTGTTCGATGTGAGACAAAGTTACCGACAGAGCTCTGGGTTACTGCAGCTGTTGACTATACCATGCAGAAGCATCGGACTAGTATGATGGCCGAGAGGGGACATCGCTCCGACTAGCGACAAAGAGGTTAACTGACATGGTGATGATCTGTCACAGTAATACGTGTCACTTCTGTAAACCGATATGATGGATATCTGAATAAGTTTGTTAGATTTTATTTCTGCAACAACATGCTTTTTGTTAAGATGGGCCGTTTTGAATGATAGCGTCTCTTAATTTCACTTCTTTAATGCCTTTTCTGAAACAATTACATGATAGTTTTCTTTGAAAATCAATTGTTGTTTCCATGAAACAGATTGGATTTCCACCCAGAAAGAGGGTAGTTTTCTTACAAAAACCAAACACCTAATCATTTGGATGCTATGGCAATTTGGACATTATCAAAGCGACTATAGGCTAGAGTTTCCATTTTGCTATTTGCACCTCTCAGAAAATTCCGTGGAAATTCACTGAAAACGGTTCAAGAGAGAGGGTACCGATCTGGACTCAAAACCTATTCAATAAATACTCAAGAAATAATGTTTATGACCAACTTCCCAATGCAAGGCATAACTCTTGCCAGTCTCCATTACTGGCTGATTTAAGTCTTGCAGTATTTCCCTCGCTTTGTTGTGCCACGATAGTTGATCGCTGCACCTGAAATGCATAGTGGGCCCGGATTTCCATATCTGAAGGAAATACTGCAAAGCCTAAATCAGCCAGTAATAGAGACTGACAAGAGTTATGCCTTGCATTGGGTTTATGTCATGTACCATGTAAATGATGCATGGTTTTTTTTTGCTATTAAGGAATTTTAAAGAAAAATATTGATGTTGAATCGAGGCTAACATAGAGGGGGATTTTTTACAGGCAATAACTAAAAATTGAATTTAATATAGGTTAAGGAAATGTGTACATTAATGTAACAAACAGTGAGAATATGTCTTGCTGGTTCAACCACTTCGCCAAAATAGGATCTGTAAGACCTTGTCTATTCTTTTTAAAAAATACCAATATATTGAGGAAAGAGGTACCCAGATAACACCCCCCCTAGTGGGCCACTAGTGGCAGGTAGCTAGTGGCTTATATGCACAGTTCTGCACAACGACTGCGCAATTAATCTACTCATACATCGACCACGCAACGTAGTTAGCTATGGATTGGTTGCGTCACGTGTACAGTACTGTTCATATGGACTGGTGTGAGTTACTTCCTTAATGAATAGCGTCACTGCTGAGCTGTACCTCCTATATCAGTTTGTCAACCGGCGAGCAGGCAGAGTCCAGCTCAGACCTCCATCTACCGGTATCTGTCTGGCATAGCCAAGATCACAGTACAGAACCAATGTCTAAGGGTAGACGTGGTAGGGGCACTACATCTGGTCACACCAACCAAGACAGCAGAACTGACCGATCCCAGTGTGGTAAACGACACTGTGAAGACTCAGACTCACCAGGTCCGAGTAAACGAGCTCTGACCGACAAGGAGAACGTAACGTTCTGTAATTACTGCGGAGAGGACGTCACTAGTGGAATAGCAGCAGACGACAGTCTCCCATATATCCACGAAGAGTGTCGGACGTAAGTCAAAATTAAAAGTTGTTGATCATGCCTTTTGTAATTAAAGATCTGTAATTAAAACACGTATTATTTAACGTTAGCTGCACTGTGGGAAGATCCAAATCATATACTGGACAAACTTAGTCATGGATATTAGATGTTTTGATATTTCGTTAGTAGGCCTATGTCAATTAAAACATACATCATTATTCAATTTTATAATTTCAAAATTTCATAATATCCCTGAGTATTTTTGTTCAGTATATCAACTCATCAACCGATGTAGGCTTTCACTGAAATCAGGTTGATTCCACAAATCGCTCATGCAGGCCCGGGTAAACCTGAATCTAGCGGCTAAGCCTATACGTCGACACCAACTCTAGACAATTTGCCATCTCGAACAGACGCTAAAACCAACCAGTGTCACCTTTAGCATGGTTTGGGTGACGAGCTGTAGGCCCACTGAGATAACATTGATGCATCAAAATTTTGCACTTTTTCTGTTTGTACAACATCGATATAAACTTACGACTTGGTCAGCCGTGTAAGGCAAGTTCCTTCGGGATAATAAATAATAATGAATATCTTATCTTATCTCTAGACCGAAAATCACGAGTAAATGGTAGGCTGTTTCTGAAGAGTTCTCTAGATTTATGTTTTAAATATAATTTTATTCATTTTTGGTCGAGACAGACATACCTATGCAATAAGGCTAGGACACATTGCTGGTTACAGTGACATCAAGTGAAATGGGAAAACGTATATACTCATGATAAAAATGGTTGACACCCCGAATAGTTATAGGAATTAAATGTTATATAAACAACATAACGTTTCAGTTTCGATTATTTTATTCCAGAACATGTTACTATTGGATGTCCTTTTGTGAATAGTGTCCTTGAGCAGTTGCTATTTCTCCACTTGTATGTTAAAATACCAAAAGGAAGAGGAATATAGGAAAAATTAAATTTATTCAAAAGAGTTCATTACTTGTGTCTTGAGATCTTGGCATTGGTATATTGTTACAGGGTTTGAGTGTTCTCATTCTGGTTCTAATAAATAATGAAAAGTTGCATTTGAAAAACAATCTTCCGAATCCAAATATACACAAAATATTTCTTGGAGTTTCATTCGCACACAATACATACATGGCAAGTATTTCATAGTTTACATCATGTGTTTGTGCCATTTAATTTTGTAAATACCATAATATCGAACAATATGTATTGTCCATGCATTTAATTCGTGCTAAATAGATCCATTTTCTGTTTAGGGGTGTCAACCATTTTTACCATGAGTATATTTTTAACAAAGACCCAAAATGATCTAATATAGAAGTTTATGATATTTATCCCCCGAGAGATTACAATCCAAAGTCCACACTTCGCTTTATTTCCTGCTACGTTTCGAGGAAATAGGGTTATTTGAGAATTGGCAATTTTACGTTAAAAACTTAATATTGAGATTTTATGTAATGTTTCACTGCTACAATAATATCCGCAAATTCAAGAATATGTATATTTACATTAAAGTAGCATTCTTAATTTTGGTGATCACCATCTTCTAGTCTAATAATCTTTATTGGTTTTTCGTTTACCGTTATGTCAGCGCTGTGCTGCATGGGCTGTGTATATGATTTGTGGGGTCTTCTATTCTTTTCTTTAATCGTTTTAAAAAATACCCCAAGTTGTTAATACATCTCCCCAAAACGCAATTGTTCTCACTGCGATTGATTTTTCATTGCTCTAAGATTCATCATTTTGTAACACATTTAGTGCGTAGGTTGCGAACTATTTATGTTAGATGTTTGTACATTACTCATTACATGTATGAACTAAACAAACTTGCTTCTTTCCATATTCACTTTTTTTTATATATTATTATTATTATTATATATTTTTATATTTTATTATCTATTATCGAGGTCTTGTTATTAACTTGAAAACAGTAAATATGAGCATGTTTGGTCTCGAGTTCTTGAAAACATCCATTTATTATTAATGTTCGGGCCATGACAATTATGTGGATATATTTTAAGATTAGCATCAATTGTTAAACAATTGGCATTTTGAAAATGAATCTTTTGATTTATTATTGATAAATAATATTGTACCTTGTCGAAGTAAGTGGACATATGAACATCCTGGGTGGACATAAGGACCTATACGGTCTGTCCGAATTGATTCAGTTTCATTTAATTATTTTACTGTTCTTATAGTATAGCCCTGAAAACAATATTCATAAGGATACTTTCAGTAATTAGCTCGAGTTGCTCTAACCACTTTTTAAACCAGTGTTAGAGTACCCCAAGAAGCAGCAAGGATTTTTTTAATTAAAAAGCGCTATTAGCAACATGCAGACTGACCTTCTTTTTACAACTGGAAATTAAGTAAAAAATACACATGATTAATCTTGAATGCTTCTGACTAACTGTCATTAAATCATAATGCAAACATGTCCATAGTCATAGTGGTAAGGGGTGCCTTCCAGCGTATGGTGAAACGTTTACTTTCGGAGCCTCTCTTTGAGAGGACATTTATATTTTATTCATCTTATTTTTCGGTAAGTTAAACGCAGTTAATGAATAAAATGAATATTTTCTCTTTCACGAGGTTCTCTAAATCAAATATCATAATAAGTAATATTTATTTTAATTAAATCAATACTTATTCTATTTTTATAATCAGTATATTTATTATCAGTAAACGTATCAGATAAAACACTTAAAACGTTTAAATATACAACTGTATAACATTTAATCCAAAGTGTTACAACTATCAATATTAAATGTTTCTTACATCTGAATATACATACATGTTTCACAAGATCCATTTGCAAAATATATATTTTTAAATTCATTAATACAGTGTATTTAAATAATATATTTTACTTTTTATCCACATATGTGTCTGTCTAGTTATAAAAGCAAAATCATTTATTGAACATCAATAAGAACATATATGTACATTTGTAAGTTCTTTAAAAACTAAACCATCACACACTTACCGCACTGAATGTGTCAATCGTAGGCACTGGACTGGTTTACTTTGGTTTACACAGTGTCGACGATTGTTGCATTTAACTCATTTTGTAAATCAGGTCTGATGATTTTACCATGACCTTCTTGATGTTAAATTTATTGCCACATGATGATTTGTATTGACTCCATTGAGCCCAACGTCTTCATACTGGTAACTGTTATCTCAGTGCAAGTTGAATTAACGTCCACAAGCATGATTTAAATAGACGCTAAATGGTTATTTCATTTCCACAACTTTATACTATAGAACATAGCAGGTTCGTGTAAGCGTCCTCTATTGTAATGAATTGACAACTCACAGATGCCACGGTTGGAATTATTACAGTTGCAGTCATAATTAGTTCATGATGTACTAATCATGTTGTGAAATTGACTGTCTACAAGATCAGCTTAACCCATTTTAAATATACACAATTCATGCTAAATGTTATTTGTAATAAATGGTAAAGGCCATATAAACTATGCCTATGTCGTAAAGGAAAGATCACAGTTATTTTTAATATATGTTTCTCTCAATTATAGGACCAACAAGCGACGGAGTAAAAAGGCGACTGAAGATTTTCTAAAATCCGAGGGAGTCCGTCGCCTTGTATTGTGTATCGCCTTCCATGTGAACTACCTGAATGGACAAACCGAGGAAGATAAGACACGAAAAAGAAAAAAGAGGGATACCAAATTGAAAGAACTTTTGGAAAAAGTAACAGCCATCCGTAACACATCGGGAGGATTTCTTCTGGTACACCTTGTGGGACTTGCTGATGGGGACTCCTGCTTTTGTTTCTTTGACGAGTTCGCGGACGAGAGACTGAACAAACTAATAGCCGACGGGAGCCACTTTGATGATGTGTACAAGAAGCAGTTAATGAGCAATAAAGGAAAAGGTTTGATACAATACACAGATTTTCAAGTGATTAAAATCGAAGGTCAAACACAATTGACAACGACCAATTTTCATTCCAAGGTCTCCTTGGATAAAGGACTCGAAGATTCGTCAAAGATCAAAGTCTTGTCATTTCTCAAGAGGAGACGAGAGAAGCTCAGACCAATCGCAGACTCTTTTCACAATCCCGGAATTCAGACGGCCTCGGATGTTAAGAATCTGCGAGAAAACAGATCTATCCAATTCAAGCGATATTTCCCCAGTAAGGATCATCCTGAGAACCGACTTCCTGAATACGCTTCAGCGTTCACCAAACTACCCGACGGCGGAAGCTTTTTTTTCGGAGTAAGGGAAAAGGAAATTACCACCGAGAAGAACTATAAGTCTATAGAGTGCGTGGTTGAATGCATTCCTGTAAGGGATGAAAATAAATTCAAGGATGAACTGAAAGACAAACTGCTCCAGGACCTGTTGGTCTGCAACTGTGATGGCAAACCATTGTCAACTGATTTTGTGAGGATTAACCTTCTTCCATCGTGTAGCGGAGACGAGACGATTTGTACGAGGAGAGACTGTACTTCTGTTCCTCACTATATTGTTCAAGTGTCCTTCAAACCAGTGGACGGGATTGTGTTTCATGATAGAGTAGGACCTTTGGCATATAAATACGAAGACGAGGCCGTTCAGCCTCTCACACTGACAGAGTGGTTTGAAATCACTTCAAGGGAAATGTAAGTATAGACATTGTTATCCAGTACTTGACCTTTGATGGCTCGTATGTTGTGATGCATTATGTTAACTACTCATTCAGAAACATGGTTTCGGCAATCTTGTAAGCATTTTAAACAGAGAAAATTATTTAAGAACACGTTAATGTAATGGTATATACACCTCTGAGCATTAAAAATATTTTGATCTAATAATATGATAATGTATTTTGTAAAAAAATAATCACGTAAAACTAAAAGAACACACTTGAACCTGAACTTGTGAAGCAACAGTACTCGTCCTTTACTTTACCTGAGGTTTGGGAAACTTTACTTAACTCTGGTCATGTTCTCTGTTATCAATATACATGTAAACGTAAATTGTAGAGCATTAAATCTCAACTACAAGTGGAGAAGAAAATTGTTTTTCGTGTACAAACATGTAAACAAACAAACAATGAATTAGGGTTGCGTGTATGGCTGTGTTAGCTGATAAAGTTGTTTCTGATCAGTTATTTATTGTCAAGAATTGTACACTGAAAACTGTTCACTGGCGAGACGATGCGATTCAAGTAGATTCAAACCGAAGGCGAATGATTGGCGAAGCGAATGACTGGCGAAGCGAGTCACTGGCGAGACGATGCGAGTCAAGTAGAATCGAGCCTAAGGCGAATGACTGGCGAGACGATGCGAGTTAAGTAGAATCGAGCCTAAGGCGAATGACTGGCGAAGCGAGTGACTGGCGAGAAGCGAGTCACTGGCGAGACGATGCGAGTCAAGTAGAATCGAGCCTAAGGCGAATGACTGGCGAAGCGAGTCACTGGCGACTTACGGATGGTAGTAACATATGCTGGGAAGTCTGATGCATTCGTCACAACGATGTTCCACCTCACACAAGTCTCTGCACTTCCTACACAGCAAGCGGAACCTTGATAGCAGACTTCTTACCTCCGCAATTCGTACAAAAGGCAGAGTACATAGTGAAGTAACCACGGAGGGCGTAGGGTAACGAGGTGAGTGATAGTCAAGTCACTGACGAGACCGTCGAGTCACTACGCGAGTAAGCTGATGAGGTGAGTGCCAGGTGAGTGACACTCAAATCAGTTAACAGGTGAGTGACAAACGAGTCACTAACGCGCTTAACCTAGGCGAGGTGAGTGACAGTCGAGTCACTTACACAGGTGAGCGACAGGCGAGTCACTAGCGTAATGTAGACGAGGTGAATGACAGTCGAGTCACTGACGCGAAACACCTAAGTAGTGTAAGAACTAAGTTCTGACACTAAGAAAAACAACCTTTCCGATAGCTAATTACTCAAAAAACACCAAGAGTGTAAACTCACAAAAAACGTAGACGACGAGACGCTTAAGTGAGAACCACGCAAGGCGAGACGAGGGAGACTATCGAAAGTGTTGAAGGCAGAAGCTCCGAATCCGAAGGGTGCGAAGTCCATACGTGCGGGAGCTAGGTCCCCTTCAGGACAAAAGGAAACCTTCCTGGCTGCCGACGAGCGAGGTCCCGACACGCTGACCTCACTGAGTGATACCTCCACGAACGAGGCCACTTCCGACAGCATGGCGACTGAGTCGACAACCGGCGGATCCTCCGACAACCCCATACCCTCCGCATCCGATACTATATTGATGAACGGAGGGTCCGATACGTCAACGAAGCGGACGTCACGCTCCGCCGAGTCTGGCGAGGAATCACGGGTTGGCGACACCACCGTGACACGACGCGTAGGGGTGTGAGAACCATGCGAGGAGGCAGCGGACCGGGAGGCGATAGACTGGCGAAGCGAGTGACCTTTGCAAGACACTGGCGAGATGATGATGAGTCAAGTAGAATCAAGCCTAAGGCGAATGACTGGCGAAGCGAGTCACTGGCGACACGATGCGAGCCCAGTTGATTCAACCTAAGGCGATAGACTGGCGAAGCGAGTGACCTTTAGCAAGTCACTGGCGAGACGATGCGAGTCAAGTAGAATCAAACCTTAGGCGAATGGCTGGCGAAGCGAGTAACAGGCGAATCGAGTCACTGGCGAGACAACGCGAGTCAAGTTGATACAAACCGAAAGCGAAAGACTGGCGAAGCGAATGACTGGCGAAGCGAGTCACTGGCGAGACGATGCGAGTCAAGTAGAATCGAGCCTAAGGCGAATGACTGGCGAGACGATGCGAGTTAAGTAGAATCGAGCCTAAGGCGAATGACTGGCGAAGCGAGTGACTGGCGAGAAGCGAGTCACTGGCGAGACGATGCGAGTCAAGTAGAATCGAGCCTAAGGCGAATGACTGGCGAAGCGAGTCACTGGCGACTTACGGATGGTAGTAACATATGCTGGGAAGTCTGATGCATTCGTCACAACGATGTTCCACCTCACACAAGTCTCTGCACTTCCTACACAGCAAGCGGAACCTTGATAGCAGACTTCTTACCTCCGCAATTCGTACAAAAGGCAGAGTACATAGTGAAGTAACCACGGAGGGCGTAGGGTAACGAGGTGAGTGATAGTCAAGTCACTGACGAGACCGTCGAGTCACTACGCGAGTAAGCTGATGAGGTGAGTGCCAGGTGAGTGACACTCAAATCAGTTAACAGGTGAGTGACAAACGAGTCACTAACGCGCTTAACCTAGGCGAGGTGAGTGACAGTCGAGTCACTTACACAGGTGAGCGACAGGCGAGTCACTAGCGTAATGTAGACGAGGTGAATGACAGTCGAGTCACTGACGCAAAACACCTAAGTAGTGTAAGAACTAAGTTCTGACACTAAGAAAAACAACCTTTCCGATAGCTAATTACTCAAAAAACACCAAGAGTGTAAACTCACAAAA
Source organism: Gibbula magus (assembly GCA_936450465.1). Lineage (NCBI taxonomy): Eukaryota > Metazoa > Mollusca > Gastropoda > Trochida > Trochidae > Gibbula > Gibbula magus. The sequence continues at coordinate 11,320,579 of OW388306.1, forward strand.
AACGTAGACGACGAGACGCTTAAGTGAGAACCACGCAAGGCGAGACGAGGGAGACTATCGAAAGTGTTGAAGGCAGAAGCTCCGAATCCGAAGGGTGCGAAGTCCATACGTGCGGGAGCTAGGTCCCCTTCAGGACAAAAGGAAACCTTCCTGGCTGCCGACGAGCGAGGTCCCGACACGCTGACCTCACTGAGTGATACCTCCACGAACGAGGCCACTTCCGACAGCATGGCGACTGAGTCGACAACCGGCGGATCCTCCGACAACCCCATACCCTCCGCATCCGATACTATATTGATGAACGGAGGGTCCGATACGTCAACGAAGCGGACGTCACGCTCCGCCGAGTCTGGCGAGGAATCACTGGTTGGCGACACCACCGTGACACGACGCGTAGGGGTGTGAGAACCATGCGAGGAGGCAGCGGACCGGGAGGCGATAGACTGGCGAAGCGAGTGACCTTTGCAAGACACTGGCGAGATGATGATGAGTCAAGTAGAATCAAGCCTAAGGCGAATGACTGGCGAAGCGAGTCACTGGCGACACGATGCGAGCCCAGTTGATTCAACCTAAGGCGAAAGACTGGCGAAGCGAGTGACCTTTAGCAAGTCACTGGCGAGACGATGCGAGTCAAGTAGAATCAAACCTTAGGCGAATGGCTGGCGAAGCGAGTAACAGGCGAATCGAGTCACTGGCGAGACAACGCGAGTCAAGTTGATACAAACCGAAAGCGAAAGACTGGCGAAGCGAATGACTGGCGAAGCGAGTCACTGGCGAGACGATGCGAGTCAAGTAGAATCGAGCCTAAGGCGAATGACTGGCGAGACGATGCGAGTTAAGTAGAATCGAGCCTAAGGCGAATGACTGGCGAAGCGAGTGACTGGCGAGAAGCGAGTCACTGGCGAGACGATGCGAGTCAAGTAGAATCGAGCCTAAGGCGAATGACTGGCGAAGCGAGTCACTGGCGACTTACGGATGGTAGTAACATATGCTGGGAAGTCTGATGCATTCGTCACAACGATGTTCCACCTCACACAAGTCTCTGCACTTCCTACACAGCAAGCGGAACCTTGATAGCAGACTTCTTACCTCCGCAATTCGTACAAAAGGCAGAGTACATAGTGAAGTAACCACGGAGGGCGTAGGGTAACGAGGTGAGTGATAGTCAAGTCACTGACGAGACCGTCGAGTCACTACGCGAGTAAGCTGATGAGGTGAGTGCCAGGTGAGTGACACTCAAATCAGTTAACAGGTGAGTGACAAACGAGTCACTAACGCGCTTAACCTAGGCGAGGTGAGTGACAGTCGAGTCACTTACACAGGTGAGCGACAGGCGAGTCACTAGCGTAATGTAGACGAGGTGAATGACAGTCGAGTCACTGACGTGAAACACCTAAGTAGTGTAAGAACTAAGTTCTGACACTAAGAAAAACAACCTTTCCGATAGCTAATTACTCAAAAAACACCAAGAGTGTAAACTCACAAAAAACGTAGACGACGAGACGCTTAAGTGAGAACCACGCAAGGCGAGACGAGGGAGACTATCGAAAGTGTTGAAGGCAGAAGCTCCGAATCCGAAGGGTGCGAAGTCCATACGTGCGGGAGCTAGGTCCCCTTCAGGACAAAAGGAAACCTTCCTGGCTGCCGACGAGCAAGGTCCCGACACGCTGACCTCACTGAGTGATACCTCCACGAACGAGGCCACTTCCGACAGCATGGCGACTGAGTCGACAACCGGCGGATCCTCCGACAACCCCATACCCTCCGCATCCGATACTATATTGATGAACGGAGGGTCCGATACGTCAACGAAGCGGACGTCACGCTCCGCCGAGTCTGGCGAGGAATCATGGGTTGGCGACACCACCGTGACACGACGCGTAGGGGTGTGAGAACCATGCGAGGAGGCAGCGGACCGGGAGGCGATAGACTGGCGAAGCGAGTGACCTTTGCAAGACACTGGCGAGATGATGATGAGTCAAGTAGAATCAAGCCTAAGGCGAATGACTGGCGAAGCGAGTCACTGGCGACACGATGTGAGCCCAGTTGATTCAACCTAAGGCGATAGACTGGCGAAGCGAGTGACCTTTAGCAAGTCACTGGCGAGACGATGCGAGTCAAGTAGAATCAAACCTTAGGCGAATGGCTGGCGAAGCGAGTAACAGGCGAATCGAGTCACTGGCGAGACAACGCGAGTCAAGTTGATACAAACCGAAAGCGAAAGACTGGCGAAGCGAATGACTGGCGAAGCGAGTCACAGGCGAGACGATGCTAGTCAATTACCAACGGCGAACAAAGGCACTGACGGAAGGTATGACTTAAACCGTGCGAACCGAGCAGTTCCCCGACGAAGGTGAGAGAAAAACAAAAGACACGAATTGCACGTGCAAAGCATGCAGCCACCCCACCAGGTAGCACACAGCTAGCACATGTCAACAAGGCCCCTTGTAACTCAACACCTAGCTGAAACAGATTGTCTAAACAACCTGTTAACGACGAACGTAGATTAAGGCGTTGAAAACTATCTCTTAAATAAATAAAAGATAGAAATAGCAAGTTAGCAACAAACAGCGCTAAAAATACCCAGTCTCAGAACAAAACACGTCTGTCATGTCCTGCAACTGAAAGGAGAGTGATTTATCCCGGTAGTGACGTCACGAGACCAGCAGACTTACCTGCCCTTGGATAAGGGATTTTACGCATCCCTTACTCCACTATTCAAGTTTTCGTCTGTGTTAAGGTTGAAATAGCATACCTAGAGAGGAGGTAGGCAAAGTAGGTCTAGTCAACAGATAGGTATTTTAAATAAATAATAAGTGTTATCAATGACTGAATAATACGCTTCAATCAATAAAAAGAGTTTCAACACGAATGTAAATGGTTCGGTTAGGTAACTCGAGTCCATTTCCCATCGAGCGGCCATTTTAAGGTGTTCACATTAAAACGGCTGTTCAAAGGGAGTTCAAGTGATCTGACTGGTTAAGCGATACCTATAAACACTCAAGGTATAGTTTAATTATGGTACCGTGATGAAATGGTCAACCATCATGCTGTCTGAACTCTAAAATTCGCATAAGATCTACAAATGTACCTCTCACACTGAAGAGATCCACACCACTGTGGTGTTATTTGTTGCATCATGTTCTTCCAATACGGATAACCGTTTACTATTGATATGATTAATCGGTTTGTGTAATGTTTTACCCTCTTACTTAACAGTATAGTGTATGAACTTAAATAAAAATGGCAAATTTGAGAAATCATGTTTCGCAAAAAAACTTACTACAGCGCCTTTAATATGCTGAAACCGGTTGTATTGTCGTGGAGGTGAATATTGTCATTAAATTTCAAATCACATTGAGAACATAGTTCTACATTAAAAATTAAATGTCGGGAAACATGTGTTCTTGATTAGTCATCATATATGTTTCTAAATTACATAGCAACTAGAACTGAGTCAGAGTGTTTTATAATGCATCGATAATATTGATAATCGATCATATTACAGTGACGATATTGAGATTGCATAACGTGTAAGTGTTGTGAATGTCGAAAATATTCAAACCATATGTATTTTGCGATTTATTCACTTGCGAAAGAGAGCTGGTATATTTTCGATATGCAAACATGACTGTACTGGGCCAGTACTGGCTTGGTACTGGCTGGTACAGTTGATAAAGGCATACTGGCTTACGGTAAAGAACCAGTACTTGCCCAGTTCAGTATATGATATATTCACTATTTACAACAGTATATGATCAATTCACTATTTACAACAGTATATGATCAATTCACTATTTACAACAGTATATGATCAATTCACTGTTTACTATTAGTTACATGGTGTTTTGACAGGGTATACGGGAATGTAAGACCCTTGTATATTCCGTATTTTCCTGAGGCGCAGCCGAAGGAAATGCGGAATATACAAGGGACTTACAGTCCCGTACACCCTGTCAAAACACCGTGTAATGAATGTATTACTCTAAATACTATTATTTGTACTTATTTCAACCATTTCCGATAAATATATAGGCTGCATAGCTATTTCCGTTTGTGATAAAAACTCCACACAGTGTGAAACAGAAAAAAACACCGAAAGAGGGTACCGCTCCATAGCAAGGGAGATAACTCTGCGGCTAACAAATAATCGATTTTTAAATTATTATTACCTGATGAATAATAGAGATACACATGTTTTTCTTGAATTAGTTTATTGACGCAAACAAAATAAATAATGTATATAGGTTGAAATCACCGTACTTAAGTTTGTTAAGGTAAGTTTCGATTCTGAAATTCCGAGTCGAGCAACCTATTAACTTCCGTCAAGGTCAAGGTCACCCGTAAGATCTGTGTAGTTAGTCACATGACCTGTCTTCACGGGTCATACGGATGGTACAACCCGGCAAATCCACCACGGTTTCGTATGCATTGGCGTTTGACCAATCATAATTCAACAAATTTATCTAAAGGGCAATTCAGAATCAATAATTTAAATAATGTTTGCACTAATATACACATGTAAATGAACAAACTTTCGGTATTCAGCTGTATGATTTATCCATTGCTTACAGGCATATCTGTTTACAGTAGAATCTGTTGTATTCATTTCTTACAGTAGTATCTGAAATATTCACCGTTTATATCCATAGTATATATCCAATGCGTACATCTGTATATGACATTTTCAGTTCTTACAGTTGCATTTTAAATATTCAAGGCGTACAGTTGGATATGGTATAGTTACTGTTCAAGTAGTTTAATTATCCCCCGCTAAACATAGTTGGGGGGGGGGGGGGGGGGGGGGGGGGGGGGGGGGGGGGGGGGGGGGGGGGGGGGGGGGGGTGGTGATTGAAATGGGCTCATGTCATCATGTTTAGATGTGCCTTTTGGGATTTTCAACTTCTTCGAGTTATTTTTTTTGACCGTTTCCATGGAAATGTAACTTAGAATTTCGTTTCCGGAACAGAACTCGAAAACCATAAGACATATCTAAACGAAACTTGGTGTGTGGAACAATCATCATGTGTAGATGTGCCTTTTGGGGTTTTCAACTTCTTAGAGTTATTTTTTTTTACCGTTTCCATGGAAATGTAACCTAGAATTTCGTTTCCGGAACAGAACTCGAAAACTATAAGACATATTTCAACGAAACTTGGTGTGTGGAACAATCATCATGTGTAGATGTGCCTTTTGGGGTTTTCAACTTCTTAGAGTTATTTTTTTACCGTTTCCATGGAAATGTAACCTAGAATTTCGTTTCCGGAACAGAACTCGAAAACTATAAGACATATCTCAACGAAACTTGGTGTGTGGAACAATCATCATGTGTAGATGTGCCTTTTGGGGTTTTCAACTTCTTAGAGTTATTTTTTTTTACCGTTTCCATGGAAATGTAACTTAGAATTTCGTTTCCGGAACAGAACTCGAAAACTATAAGACATATCTCAACGAAACTTGGTGTGTGGAACAATCATCATGTGTAGATGTGCCTTTTGGGGTTTTCAACTTCTTAGAGTTATTTTTTTACCGTTTCCATGGAAATGTAACCTAGAATTTCGTTTCCGGAACAGAACTCGAAAACTATAAGACATATCTCAATGAAACTTGGTGTGTGGAACAATCATCATGTGTAGATGTGCCTGAAAGGCCCGATGGGCTTATGGCATTTCACGGTGTCCAGCCGTCTGTAAACTTTTTGCATTTTGTCTTCTTCTCCAGAACCACTTTGTCTAAGGAGCTGAAATTTTGTGTGTTGTGTTTAGTTGAAAAAAGGTTCATAGTCACTGTTATTCAACAACTATTCTTCAATAAATTTTCCCAAAGGCGGGGGATATGGCCGACTCTGTCTGCTTGTTTTAATTTAGTCGATATGTTCAGTTGTATACGATATATTCACGGTTACAGTTTAGATACGTGCACCAAATAACTTAATACCAACCTACACGATGAAATAATCTTGAGCTTGACAAATTCCCATAAAGTATTCCATATAGTTCCATTACTTACGTACAATCTATTTTTTTTTTATATTTGTAGAAGTGACACGTGTTAACTGTGATTTACAAACGACACGCTGCTTTTCCAATGGCTTATTTGAAGGTATGTCAGAACATTTATTAATATTTGGAGTGTTTCATCATTATTGGTGTCCCCTTATTTCGTTTCTTAAAAAGTTCTTATTGTTCTTTGATCTTTGGTGTATCATTTTCTCTTTTAGTGGGCTTTAGCTTCCTTTTTATTGCCCTAATCATTGTATCATTTTCCTCTTCTCTGTTTTTTTCTTCTATCCATTGATTCGTTTTTATTAATTTCATTTCACATTGATCATTCTTAGTTTTCCTGATTCTATTCTATAAGCTCATTAGAACTAAAAGGCTCAATAGGTTTATGGTATTTTTATGGTATGTAAAAGCTTGTGTGTTGACTTTTTGGCCAATGGGGATGATAAATGTTAGTTTAGATGACTTTGTTGTCCCAAATAAGGGTTACAGTGGCTAAGTCCTAAAACCAGACTCTCAAAAAATATTTATTCCGGGAAACTAAAGTTTGTTCATTTGGTCTAAAAAGCGGATGACCTCGACTGTCCGTGTGATTAAACGTTCTTTTGTCTGAAGAAATACGATGTACTCACTCAGTACAAAGTATTTATCTATTCTCGAGTCAGATCAATACTCATAAATCGAAATAAATAGTTTTAAAGCAATAAAGGAAGTGATGAAATTGTTCAAAGTAATAAAACTGACATTTTAAAACCTACCCTTGACATGTGTGTCCGCCGTTACCCCGAATCCTTTCCTCTTAACCGTGATAACGCTAGTATAACTTGTGTAGTTAAATTGGTGGTGTTTTATGATCATATGGTGTAATAAAAAGTTTCAATCATAAAGTATTTAAAGGTCACACAGTTTCAATCAATCTTGCATTTATCTGATAATTTATCTTGTGGCTTAGGGGGTTTTGTACACAATTTGATAATTTCGTATGGTACACTTTCGAGTTTAGGTATGTCTTACAAATTAATGCATGTCATTTTCACATGTGCACATATAGCAGATGTGACACTGCATCAGTTTTGTTTGTCTTGTGTGTACTACACCTGTGTTCATATTCCTGCAGTGTACAATCAGTCCGGGGGAGGAGCGAGAGGTCACCATGAGAACGACCGACCTTCTTAGACGGCCTTTGAAACAAATAAAGGATAGCCTTCACCAAATCAAGAGTCATTTTGTAAAACATAGTAAGTGGATATAATATAGTTTAAACATATTTTCATTTCATAAAATAGACGGATATTACATAGGGAATGTGCTTTGTACTGCTTTCCTGGACTGAAAAGACTTTTGATACAGCCCTCATTAATAATAAATGCCACTACAGTATATCTGTTGCTTGTTACAGTCACGATGTTAGTGGTTTGCTGAATGACAATATATATATATATATAGCACAAAATTGTCAAGAAGCACAAAATCGTATACTCCCCGAAACTACATGTTTGCTAGAAATGTCAATTATGCAATTGATACAAATGATCAATTCATTGACTGTGGGCCAGGATGTGAGACCTGCAATGAATCAAATTTTAATCCCTCGTAAATAGTTTATTGTGTGCTAATCAAGCTAACCACTTGTCACTTACCAATCAATCAACGTCTATTGTACATTGTTTAAGCTACCTATATATTCGCCATGTTGAAAATGCTCCACACTGTTGAAAAGACTTGTAAACAAGTCGAAATGCGACGCATCCAGTCATTATTAAAATGACATCTACAGCAAGTGTTGTCTGAAGTATTTTATTTATTTATATATATATATATATATATATATATATATATATATATATATATATATATATATACACACAAACATATATACACACTGTTTTAAGTATTCTTTACATACTCCAATGACAAGATCGTCCTGCTCAAACGTTATGTTCGTCGTGTTGTGTAAGTCTCTCCTGTGAAATCATAACATTCTTTTTAGAAATGAATGTTTATCCTTCAATTGTCACTGCCACAGTCAATGCGTTATCTAACTGAGATAAGGCGATATCTATGTATAAGGACTATTGTCGATGACGCTAGCTTACTATATTTCCCAACAAAGGAACAATGCGTCGGTATGAATTATTCAAGCTCTTAAGTTACATCTTACTTCCAGGTGGTCTCATGACACGTAACCTTATCCAAAACGTCTCTGCGGTAACTTCGTCCTGTAGTTAGAACCTGAAAGCCGATACATCATTTATCATTGTGTAAGGTATCTAACTCATGCATCATACATGGGCTTGTGGTCCTATTTCATATAAACACAACTAAACAATAAACAATCCTCAAGATAGCGTGTCGGACACCCGGAAACATATAGTTTTGCTACCGACTGCGTAATACTTCATACCTCTGCAACGTTAAGATTGTATGGAATATTGTCTCTTCTTTTGAAGCGACCGCGGGTGTTAGTATTTCCATATGATTATCTCGAGACTACATGGAAGACTTGCTCCACAGAATGAAGATATTATCGTATATCAGTTTAGGGTGTAATCTAAGATATTTGTCCTTGAGTGATATTGAAAAACATAATAACCTTTGTTTATGTTGAATCATTGGAAGAATGGTCTAATGCACAACGAATACCAACATGAAAATGTACCACTCTAAAATATCCCTGATTTCAATGAAAAAGGTTGAATGAGATTTTCATGATTTACAGGAATGGTTTGAAGGATGTCAACCTCCCTGGACTTCAATACAAGTTTTCTCATGCTACTATTTATACTGAAAATATCTGATCAAAGCGGTTGATATCTGAACTTATCTGACCTTTTTGGCATTAGACAACATGTTCCAAAACTAGAAAGGTTTCGGTTATTTTGAGAAAATTTACTATGTGGAAAAGGGTATTAAAACTTAAAATAAAACATTCACAACCAATAATAAAGCGTGGCCCACCCAGGATACGTATTTCCAAATCTGATTGACAATATTCAATGCTAACTTTAATTTCATTATAAAATCAATAAACAAAACACACACACTTAACCGCCTTTATTTATGTTCTTGTCCAAAGTGAAAATGCTAGGAACCGAAATCTTTCATAAAAAAACCCCCATTTATTCTTAAACCTGATGGACTTGATTTTAATTCAATGCATCATTTTGTATCCAATTATTAGAACGAATAGTTTGATTGCATTGCTAATATTAAGACTCAAATAACTCTCGATGAACTAAGTAAATAAGATTTTCTGTAACTTTCAGGTGGCATTTGTGTTGTTTCAAGGACCTCTGTACCCTCTGTCGAGGAGCTGAAAGGTGGTCTCATCGCCCGCTTAAAGAAGAAGTCATTCCTGTTCCAGAGGAATGTTATCACCGGCTATGATATCAAGGACTGTGAACATGGACGTGCATTTGTGTTTGTGACTGAATGTCTAGGCCCTGTTCTAGACGTCCAGATAAAGTCGTGGACTTCTCAAATAATAGGTGACGTTTTTCTCGCTATGCCCTACCAGCCGTTGATGGTTTTCACGATAGTGTATGGAGAGAGTTGTGAAGATGCCACTCTCTACAATACCCATCTAACATCAGGTATCACCCAAAGACTTCACAGGTTCAGTGAGGACTGTGTTCAGCTCATTCGAGGTGTGTTCACCCGGGCAGACATCCAAAATGATTCTTCGTTCAAGACTAAGATTGAACAGTGTGCAAAATCTTCATCCTTCTTCTTCAATTTAAACTCATTCACAATGGATCTGTCCAAGTATGAAAGGATTTTGCTTTCATTTTGGGCAGCAGTGGCAGAGACGAACTCTGTCATAACACAGGACAATCAAGAAAGGAGCTTTGTGAGGTTTCTGACCAAGGAGCAGTGTGTTGTCCTGGTGGAGCACATTGATGAGAAAGACAAGGAGGTTGAAGTAAGGTGTGGATCCAGGACAGGATCAACCACGCTGATGGTGGAGGTTGCTAGGCGACTCTCAAGGATCGGACCAACCCTGCTGGTGTTTGAGACGAAGGAAGAACAGAAGGAAATCAGGTGAATATTGATTCTTTAAACCAACAGCCTTGTTTTGTAAGTAGGCCTATCGTCTGTAGACCATGCCCGTCTTTCACAACCCCCATAAGCTAAGGTAAAAGCAACTCAATGTTATATATGACTATATATATGTCGCTTAGAGTACACCGAATGTAGAGGGAAGGGGTGTGTAGCTGTGCATCTTTCTTTGTTCATGTAATATAGACTGATAGCATACTGTATGCATAGTATATCCAGGTTGATGATCCTTAGAGAAGCTGGTATACTTAGATGGTCTGACTTCCGGGATGATCAATAACAGCGGAGGCATTAAATCGACATCCTCTGTGGTTTTTGGAGTCATATGCAAAACTTCATGATTGGTGTTGTTTTATCGAGATGTAAGGAAAATAACTTCTTGATTGATAGTCGACTCAATAAAGAAAACCCGGGTACTTGGTACTAGCTGTATTACAAATGTTAAAGATCTAATCAAGTACCCGGGTTGTCATGTAGAATTAAGTCCCTGGGTCTTCCTCGAAGTAAGGTATTCGTCGTATTTCAAGAAACCTACATAGTAATCAGAAAATATAATACTCCTGAAAAAAGAAGCGTCACACCCCTTATCTTATTCCTAAGACGAACTCTAGGGGTTGTTACATTACATTATTTAACACGATAAAGGGGCGTTCTCACGGAATATCGTCGTCAAAACTAGTCATCTAACTGACACAGTCGCGTGACACGTGTCGGCCACATGATCAAGTTCATCTTGACATGAAAGTTGCCGTGGTTACTTCCCACGTGTTTCTGTTTTGCTTGATGACAGGAAAGCCATGTTTGACTCGAGATCAATGTTACAAGCAATAGACTGTTTGTGAACAGAACAAACATGAGACATGGTTGCCCCTAGCAACCAGTCACAGGTAATGAATATGACACGAAGCACACCTAGGCGGTTTTTTTGCGTCACTAACTTCAAACGTTTTCAATGGTGTTATTTATATTTGTATTTTTATTGCTAATCGGTTGGGTATAGTGACAATAAAATTGTGTGGAGTCACGAATTTTGAATTCAAACAAGATTACGTACCACAGTTTGCGCGCGGCAAATAGTATTTTAAATTTGGAAACTAATCTACAGCAAACAATCCTATTTTGCAATTGGATTGTACTTTGTTATAGGTCATTTTACGATTATACGTGTAAAGGGATGTGTAATTTCATCTTCTGCATATTACAAGGTGGATCGAATTTCATTGAAAACTATATTATATATTAGCCATTGAATGAATGTGCAATTGTTTGAACATACATCAGAACATATGATAATTGGCACGAAGCAAAGCCAAATAAATCATGTATTGAATATACTTTTTGAGCTTTAATGATCGACCGAGAGAGGCCAAAACAATAGTTAACACCCTTGACAACGTATAACATTACATCTAGTTTTAATTACACTGTCTTGGCCCTAGCTAGAACTAGCGGGGCATGAGTAGTTAGATGAAACGATCTCAACCAACGAAATAACGTTTTACATTCCATAAAATAATCGTCATCTTGTTCGACTTTGTTAATTGTGGAGAACAATTCTCTCCAGTGAAGAGTTCCGTTCATGCTTTACAGGTTTGATGAGAGTTTTTTTTAATGAAATTCAATGTATCGAGAGATGTGCTCTACAGCGTCTTCCTTCTGTTTCATATTGTGAAAAAGGCATTAAAACTTTATTACTTAAACTTAATTGGCGGCATAATCAGTTTATAACTTTTTGGCGACATAACCAGTTGATAAATGTAGAACAGTGTGTTCATTGTTATTTTTTTGGGTAATATCCGGTTTCCTGAAAGGTATATGGCCCTTAGATTTAACGTTTCTTGTGTTGTAAAGTATACTAGTTTTCCCAGAATTTTCTCACATGAACCAAAGGAGAAATTAAATCTGAACTCTTGAAGTAAGATAGTCCAAAATGTCGTTACTCACATTAAAAACACTAAGACCCTAACGGTATCTAGCTTTCTCGTTTGTTCAATTCATGCTGCATATACAATTTTCTATATAGTTGTTTCTGCGTATTCTGGAGGGAAACGAACGTTAACTTATTAGTTTAGGTTTTGTTTAAAACAAAATTAAGAGCTTCTTGTTGTTGATGATATCCAGTGCCATTTACAAAGGAGAAACTGCGGTGAAAGGAGCCGTGTCCAAGAATCTATCAGAGTTCATCAACGTTGTTGACGCATCAAACACCGTGAAGAGAAGCGGCCCAGGACGTTTTTGGAGGTTTATAAAAGGTGAAATACGATTCGAGGTATAAAATATAGTGCTGGAGGTATGGAAACAATTATACATATTTTTTAGAGTAAACATTACTGCGGGGACTGTCTAATTGTTTATAAAATCACTGATTACTGGAAAAGACATTTTAGACAATAAACGATTTAATCATCATGTAACATTGTTATATTTTGGATCACACTATTTTTGCACTTTTTGCTGGATGAGTCCAACACCCCCAGAGTCAGTCACCAGCCACACCAAAGTACAACAATGTGCACTATAGAGGATAGTGTGTCCCCAAGTATAACAATGCTATACATTTGTTTGCTATCTGTAAACGGCATGCATTTCTAATTATTGCCTTGATATAACAAACTCTTTGAATATGTTCTTATTTTTATTATCAGAAGATATTTAAGGCCACCGATAGAGTTTCTACATTTTGATTTTACATGTATTTGAAAAATTTAAAATAAAAACGACCTTCTGAACTAAATATGATTAAGCACATTCTCTCATTGGGTTATTGATTTCAGTTTAGCGGTGTGTTGCAAAGAATAAATTGGACATATTGCTTCCTGTAAAGTGAAATAAGGCGGCCCAGCTTCTGTTAGGTTACAAAATTAACAGAGGCATTTGGTTGCTTTAGATGATAGTTAGTGACATCACAAGTTCTGACATCACCAATGATATGACTTGATGCGTGATGTCTAACAATACCTTCTGAAGTACCTGTTATCATTATAGAAGCAAACAGAGATTTATGATTAAATCATTGAAACTAAATCGTTACAAGACAGTCATGTTGTTTCCATGTATCTGACACAGGTAATCTTTAAACATCAGCATACGTCAGAATCTGGACTAAATGTATACTCATCTTGATGAAGCCGCTATAAAACTGCTAAAGTATATTCTAAACAATATACTATACATCAAATACAGTATTCATTGTGAAACATGTTATTACTTTCAATACGAAGTAAGCACTCACTTGATTATCTCGTACAGACACGGGTGGCGTGGAACCTGTGGTTGTTGGCAATGTCAGCAGAGAGGAAATCGAAAAGGAGGTAAGATATCATATATCATTGTTATTTGGAAATATGTACAGGACAAAATTTGAAATCATTTACAGAGCATAATAGTAAAAATAAAAAGAGCACAACAATTTAAATTTCAGTTCAAATATTAAAATTACATGTAATTACTTTACGCCCTGTAGTAATTTTGTGACTGTAATTTCAGTGTTCTAGCAACTTTGTGTTACAATTGTATCAACGTTTTACTTTATGTTACAATTGTATCAACGTTTTACTTTATGTTACAATTGTATCAACGTTTTACTTTATGTTACAATTGTATCAACGTTTTACTTTATGTTACAATATTGTATAACAATTGTGCCATTGTTTCAGTTTGTATTACATTGTTCACTGTTTTAATGTGTATTGCAATTTGACCAGTTTCTGTTTACTATTTCCACTAGGATGTTTCTGCGCAAAAGGAAAACCCTGACTTACCCTCAGGTAATACTTTGCAATATGTTGTCGTTTTCTTGGAACAAATAAACACATTACGTAATATTCATATGAGAAATCATCCTGTACTTTAAACAGAAATTAAAACGCATGGAATGCACAAGGATGGAAAACATAGAAGATTTTTAAAGCTCAGTTTTTAAAAAGAAAGATTCCTTCTTTTAATCTCTTCCATGATATTTATTTATGAAACTTTCTTTGTGGTCGGTCATTTGCCTTTTCAGAACAAACAAACTTTGTTTAGCGTTCATTGAATTAAATCATTTAGCATTCTTTCAGAAACACCTGTTTGTTTTTAAAGGTAGTAACATGTTTACCTGTGACGTGTGCAAGTCCAGCTTTCCCTCTCAAGAGAAATTGAAGGAACATGAAATAAAAGAGATATCGTCATGTGAGTGACCAAAACACCAATTACATCCCTTGTCTCCTTCATATAAATCTCTTTTTTTCACATAATTGTGTCATTACCACAAATGCACCTTTCTCATTAATCATTCAAGCTTTTATAAAACAAATAATTCTATTCTAACTTATATATATTAACTATATTCCATGTTTGAGATTTTTGCCCCCTTTTCACGTATGCATATTATGATACCAACGTTTATTTAGATTAGACGTGTTAACGTTCTACAGTTAACTCATTCATTTAACTTCAGATGTCAAATCAAGACCTCATATGGAACCTCCGAGGGATTGTGGTGGATACCAACCTGACCACACCCACTATCAATTACCACCACGCACTCCCAGGAAACGAGTAGCTAGTCCTTCTTCCTTTACGTGTCCGATGTGTTCCAAATATTACAAAACCCAAAAGGGCTTCAGGGAACATATGGAGAGGCTCCATAACGGTACATTATGTCTTTCATTGCGCTACGTATACTCTGGCAACAATTTGTTTACGTGTTTTAATGAGGTTAAGATTTCACGTACGCTTACATTTTCAGCGGCATTATTTGAGTTTAATTTTTGGATAATATATTTCAGTTGAAAGCTGAAGTATAACACATATACATCAATGAATGACATCGTATAAATGTCCAAGAAATATTCATCCGTCGCAAAACGCAAAATGAAACTTGCAAGAATACCATTTTAAGATGTTCGATATAGAGGTATTATGAAATAATTTAATAATGGTTTCTCGTGTAGCTAAAAGATCGTGTCGAGTTGCCAAGGACTCGGAAGTGCTAAGTTCAAGCATAAGTGGAGTGCCCGGATGTAAGTAGATTCGGCTTCTTCAGATACTAGGGCAAAACAGAATCTTTTTTATGTTGTAATGTTCAGGCCCGTAGCACCAATTTCAGGGGGGGGGGGGGGGGGTGTATTAATTAGTATTAATTGTTATTCAGATACTTACAAACGCTATGTCACCTTTTTGGGAATGTTGAATACTGTATACAGCTTCGTACTTAAACTTACTCATACTATAAAGGTACTTTGGGTAAACTTTGCAATACTTGTCTACGCAGTATGCGTTATACTCTAACATCCACTTGCACTATCAGAATTTTCCAAAAATAACATCCTATATTCACTTCTTACAAAGTATATAGTGCCAGTTGTGTTTATTGTCATTGTCTATTTACATACGTCAGATACGATACTTGTAACTTACATGAAACGTTACGTACATCATCAGAATTTTCCATAAGTGAAATTATCACTTCTCTCACGAAATTATTTGCAATGTCTTTCAGGTTGAAAAACACTTTGAAACAGACCGCCAAAAAAAAAATTTCTCCCTAAAATTTGTGGGCTGAGCCCCCCCTAGCCCCCCATTGCTACGGACCTGATGTTGCATATTCATAAGCTGACGTTTTTTAACTTTAAATTGAGTAGCTGGTATTAAATGATTGTACATAATTATATAATTAAATTAACTGCTTCAATTAATAATATCAACGTAGCTGTTCAAAAGAGTCGTTTCTATATGATACTGTTCTGACAATGAATCATAGTAGTATTTATGGCATCAACTTATCTTGTTATTTCAGTTACAGTTCTATTTACCGAAGAAGGGCAGACGTATCATTCTCGAGTCGAAAGTAAGGAAGACATTGATCGAAAATCGTAATTGATTGTTAAAGCTGAATGTAATACAAATCCTGTTTCATAATTGACCTGGTAGTAGTTCGCTAGCTCGTGATGTTAATTCGTATGGTTCGTATGAAATGGAAACGTATTTATTTACAATAAGATTGTATACGATACGAAACGGAAGTCCTGAAATGTAGCTTTGTGTATAATTCCAGAATAATAACAAAACACATGTAAAAATGTTTCTGGGTCTTTTAATGGTTATTGCAGAACAAAATTGACAATATATTTTTATTTGTACAGGCCCGGAGATGACCTACAACACTTCTCGAGTTTTCAAAGATCTTCAGGTCAAGAAGGAAATCGATCTGATCAACTTTGAGAGGAGTGGACAACATGACCTGCATCAGTTGCAGCTTCTGGAAGGGGCATGTTGTGACCCCATCCCCCTCTTCCCTTCAAACCCACCCCTCTCCACGACCCACTCCCCTACCACCTCCATACCCTCCAGCAGTGTTTACCTGGAGACTCACTCAAAGTTCCAAACACTCACAGCGTGGGCAGGAATCGCCTTTGGAGTCTGTGAAGAAGGAGCCTTGGACAGTCATCGCGTCTTATCTAAACAGGAGCGAACTTGGTGTGTTTGTGTCGGCAATTGCTCAACGCATAAGAACTCGCTATGCACCAAGGTCTGGGAGGGACCAGGGAATCAAGCTGGGGAATGCTCTATTGATACGCTGCTGCCAAAGAGTCCACCAGAAGGTTCTAAGTCTGTTGTGAAGCTTGCTATGGTTGTTCATGTTCAGAATGGAAGGATAGGGTTTATCGACCTTGATAGGGAAAAGGTCCTGTACAAGTTCGACTGTGAGTTTAAAGATGCTCTCTGTCCGGTATTTTCCATTTCAACCACACCGCACGTTAGTCGAAGAACCATGACACTTGTGACTGGTTCAGACGTGGTCTTCACTGACAAGAAGAAATCTCTCATCTGTGAGGCTCTCTCCGATTTTTAAGAATTCATAGAAAAGAAATTGAGTACTTTTTCACAAACAGATCTTAGCACTATGGTCGATTTGTAATTTTGAAATAAGTGCTAAGGATTGATCTCGTTGCTGCGATTGGTTGACGGAACAGGGACCAATACTTCATGAGACACATACCCGGGAAAAGCAATCAAAGTTTGCTACTGTGTCCAGTGAAAGAAGCTTTCGGAATTCAATATTTTGAATACTCCCGGGTTTTCCATGAAGAAAACTTTCAACTTTCATCGCCAGTTTTATATTGTGTTATTTGGAATGTACTTGCACACTACAAACTTGTCGAGTTCAATTCGTTTTGATTGCAATTTGGTAGAGTAGATTTATATTAGTTTCAAAGTCGTAATAGTTCATTGTCGTCAGATATTGTTAACCTTTAATATCCAATTTATATTGCTAAATATGATAGATTAGATTAATTTCAAAGCAGGTATCTACTAAATTGTCAGCAGAAACTATTCAGCTTTGAAATTTATTTAGTATTGTTAATTGTTGAAGATGTATGTTTAGCTCATCTTGCCTGAAAGGCCCGATGTGCTTACACCATTGCATGGTGTCCGACTGTAAATTTTGCACTTTTCGACTTCTTCTCAAGAAGCTGGCTCTAAAAAGTGAAAATAATGTGTACAGACCTCCTGACCAATGGGGATTATACTATAATTGTAGATTTGGTGACCCTATGACCACAAATAAGGGCCACACGAACCACGACTTAAAACCCTATTATCATCTTCTTCTCCAGTACGAAGAGCCCTACAAAGCTTGTATACAAAATTGCTCAGAAAATGTAGATAATAATTGAATATTGGTGACCCTGTGGCCCCAAATAAGGATTACAGGGGCACGACCTAAAAACGTATTTCCATCTTTTTCCCCACTACAAATATACCTAGAAAGCTGAAATGTTGTGTACAAACTCCTCAGCCAATGGGATTATACATTGCAGATTTTGTGACCATTTGGCTAGAAAACAGCCTCAAACAAGAGCTAAAGAGGTTTGTCGCCCGAAACTCGGGCCGTAGAGGCTACATGCTTGAAATCTATTACATGTATCTTATCTTTTCAAGAACTTAACTCCTCAGAAAGCTGAAAGGTTGTGTTCAGACGCCTTGGCCAATATGTATTATTACGGTAATTGTAGATTGTTTCAACCCTTACAACTGCTTCTTGAACGGTCAACATAATATTATGTATTATCATTAAACCTGATGAGCTACAGAACTCTTAAAATCCAATCCATAGTGTTCAATATGTTGTTATCAGAATGTTCACCTTTGAAATCCAATTTAATTTATTTAATTTTCTAGATAAGATTTATTTTTTAAAGTAGGTAGTACACCCTTTTTATCCCACCGGTATGTAATACCGTGGGATATAGTCATTACCCTGTCCGTCCGTCTGTCCGTTCGTCCGTAATCATTTCGTTTCCGGAGCAGAACTCGAAAACCGTTCATGTTATCTTTCTGAAACTTTCCATGTGTATTACCCACCAACTGAAGTGGTGCCTTTTGATATTTTCAGATTTCTGAAATTTTTTTTGTTTTCGTTTCCATAGAAACTTGTTGAATTTGAACTTTGTTCAGAGACAGGTTCGTTTCCGGAGCACAGCTCCAAAACTGTTCATCATATCTTCCTGAAACTTTGCATGTGTATTACCCACTAACTGAAGTGGTGCCTTTTGATATTTTCAGATTTTTTCTGAAAAATTAATTTTTTCTGTTTCCGTAGAAACATGAGAGGGATGTTGGTTGTTGTTGATTTTGACTGCTTCTGGAGCAGAAGTCTAAAACCCTTAACATACCTGAAACTCAGCATCTGTAATACCCACTAACTGAAGTACGGTAGTAGATACACAAGTATCTGTCAAAGATGTGTTTTACAAATTTTGTGGAACCGGTGGGATATGTCATCTACTGATGACTCCTGTTACAGAACCTTTTTATCTTTAAAATACAATTTCTATTTTTAATATTGTAGATTAGATTTATTTCAAAGTGGGTAATACGACATCATCAGATTCAATTAACCTTGAAAATCTAATTTAATTTGTTTACTTTTGTAGATTAGATTTATTTTTCAAAGTAGATAATTCATCATTTTTACAGAACCTTTCCATCTTTAAAGGCGCTGTAGCAAGTTTTTTGCAAGTTATTTTTTTCTCAAATTTGTCATTTATATTTAAAGTTTATGCAATAAAATCTTACGTTAGAGGGTAAAATATATTATTACACGACCAGATAAGCCGCGACATAGAAAACAGTTATCTGTATTGGAAGGAAATTAAACAACGTATATAATGACACTTTTGTGGAACTCTTCAGTGTGAGAGGTAGATTTGTTGGTCACGTGTGGTTTTGAAGTTCAGACAGCAAGATGCTTGACCATACCAAAATTGTACCACATTTAAAACTCTACTTTCGAGTGTTAAGGAAAATTAGAACCACCTTCGAGCGGCTATTTTAATTTGAACACCTTAAAATGGCCCCTTGATGGGAAATGGACTCGCATGGATTAATCAAATCATGTACATTCATTTTAGAACTCTTTTTATTGATTCGGGACTATTATTTAGCCGTTGGTAATTCTTATTTACCTTTTTGCAGTGTAGGAAACGACTGCCCGCCCGAACACCCGTGGCGGGCTTATTTTGATGGGGGCTGGTAAAATTTAAACCTTACCAGCCCGATGGTCGGGCTGATATTTTACTTGTAATCATTTCTGATATGAGTCAAATTAATGTCTGTTATTGAAACAAACCATTTAGGTGAATATAGTTGATTTATTGGTTGGGAAGCGAGTCAAGTGTATTAATTATGTCCAATTTTGTTCAAAATTGATGGCAATGATATTGGTCAAAATAATAAGGTGGACAGCTGTGTTGACGTCAAAAACGTAACGTAAAAATATAGTCGCATAACGGATTCAGGGCATAAATGATTTAATTATTTGAAATATATAATGAAGTAAGATATGTTTCCAATACTATTGCGCATCTTATTAAAAAAAAGTATCTAACATGTCTATAAGATTACCGGGTATTGACAAAATCGTCCAAATCGAACAATTGTAAAAAATGACTGCTAAACCATATCTTTAAAAATATGTTCAAGTCTCTATGTGGATTTTGAATATTTTCCCATTGTTAATCTGAAACCTTATTTTCTGTCATTCTGGACCCTTTCTCATGACCGGAAATGACTGTTAGAGATTGATTTTATTACTGATTCTTATACACATAACATATTATCTAGTATATATATAATCATGCAATTGTAACTCACACGGTTTTTTAGTTATTCGCTTAAAAGTTGATAAAATGTTCAATGTTACCAGACTTGAAAGGTCACTGTGAAAAAAGTAAATGTATAAGAAGGTTGTCAATATTTTTGTTTAAATTCAAAAGCTACAACAAGTGTTGTATATACATACACAAATGTCTTGAGAGTTTTAAAATATCAAAATGGCGTTGAAACATATTACTTTTGACTTTGCTGTGATGTATATTCTTGCACCCATTGTTATTGTGAATCTATTTAAAAAGTTACAAACGTTTTCTCCAATCAAAAATCGAATTTAAATTCGAACTGGACCTTTAATATCTGGGGCGATTGGAGCCAAAAGCGTGTCGTCGCTATTTCATAGTAAGGGCTATCACCATGTAAAGTTTGGAATTTATTTCAGCTGTTGTTGCTGAATGTGGATGACTAGAATGATAATAACAAAACTCGTTGATTCAGCTAATTGGTCATTTAAATACACATGAAATCAAACAGGGGTGGGATGCAAATCTCACTTCAGTTTCTAGGAAAGAATCTTCCACTTATACTGTGTTTTCGATATTGCATTGCCTCAGAAATTGTGTAAGTAAAGTTTACTTTCTTTGAGCCATATATCAATCGAAATTTGCTAAAATATTAATTAAGGATGAATTTAATCTGAAAAAACGTACCAAATTAAACAGGAATAATGAAAATATTAAATGGTATGTGTATACCATGGCATGCAATGGAAGAAATGACTGGTTTTTATTGTAAACACAACATACATTTCACTTATTAATGTGGGAATAGAAGACAGATATTGCGAAATATATGCGTTACGTTAGTATATATAATTTTAATTAAATAACAAAGTTATGAAGACATTTATATTTTGACCCTGCATTGGTAATAGAGGGTAATCAATATCTAAACGTATATACAATGTAGATCAGGATATCCCGTCCACTAATCATTTCATATATATGTATGGGAGGGGATGTAGTATGTACGTTTAGATAATGATAATTCTCAATTTCCTGTCTGTCGACATGGAATTATTGACTTGATAGTTTCGAGTGTTCACTGCAAGTTGTGACAACGAAATGCACAGTGAGCACGTGACGTTACTCCCAACGGTACTAGTGTTAAATTGACTTGATTGAAAAAAGTCAGTAACAATTTCTTCGTCAATTGATACAAATGACATGGATCTGTTTCCGTTATTTTCCACTTCAAAAACCGACAAATAAAGAAACAGTAAGGATATTCATATATAAGGTATAAGCCCTCGTTTATCCCTGATATTTTTATAATCATTGCTGAGCTGAAATGTGACCCCAGGTAGGACTGGCAGCTTTTGAGAAGAGCTCGTAAGTTTTCAAAGTTGCCAGCCCGAGTGTCTGGTCATATTTTCAGGTAAGTTTCCTACACTGCTTTTTGTGAGAGCGCTTTATTTCAGTAAGAACAGCGTGCTACTGCGCCTTTAAAATCCTATTTCTATTTTTAATATCGTAGATTAGATTTATTTTAAAGTGGGTAATATATGACATTGTTATCAGAATATATTCACCTTTATAATCCAATTTATATTGTCTACTAATATAGATTACATTTATTTTTGAAAGTAGGATATATATCATTGTTGTATTTGGAGGGGGCGCTACAGAAGATTGAGTGATTATTGTTGGGGATGGGACACAAATGATTATGTCCCCCGAATTTTATTTTCGGGAGACATAATGTTTTTGCCTCCGTAAGTTATTCCGTCATTCCGTTATTCCGAAATGCTTTCTTTTCCGGGATATATCTAAAAAACGTTCAATATTTTTTCACGAAACTTGTATGTTGTT
Organism: Gibbula magus; assembly: GCA_936450465.1. Classification (NCBI taxonomy): domain Eukaryota; kingdom Metazoa; phylum Mollusca; class Gastropoda; order Trochida; family Trochidae; genus Gibbula; species Gibbula magus. Next base: position 11,342,609 of record OW388306.1, read on the forward strand.
AGACCTAGTGGTGGAGTGGTGCCTTTTGCTATTTTGGTTATTCTGAATTTTTTTTTTTTTCTGGTTTCCATGGAAACAATTTGAACTTAGTGCAAATTGGGGTTAGGGACCTTTTCCGGCCTCTATTTCAAAATCTATCTAGTATTTCTTTACGAAACTTGGTATGTGGTTAGACCTTATGGTGGAGTGGTGCCTTTTGCTATTTTGGTTATTCTGAATATTTGATTTTTTCTGGTTTCATTGGAAACAATTTGAACTTTGTGCATATTGAGGGTAGAGACCTTTTCCGGCCTCTATCTCCAAAACCGTTCAATATTTTTTCACCAAACTTGGTATTTGCTTAGACCTAGTGATAGAGTGGTGCCTTCTGTTATTTGGCTATTCTGATTTTTTTTTTTTTTTACTGGTTTCCATGGCAACAATTTCAACTTAGTGCATATTGGGGGTAAGGACGTTTTCCGGCCTCTATATCAAAATCTATCAAGTATTTCTTTATGAAACTTGGTATGTGGTTAGACCTAGTGGTGGAGTGGTGCCTTTTGCTATTTTGGTTATTCTGAATTTTTTTTATTTTTTCTGGTTTCCATGGAAACAATTTGAACATAGTGCATATATGGGGTAGGGACCTTTTCCGGCCTCTATCTCCAAAACCGTTCAATATTTTTTCACCAAACTTGGTATTTGCTTAGACATAGTGATAGAGTGGTGCCTTTTGCTACTTTGGCTATTCTGAATTGTTTATTTCTTGTTATTAATGCAGTATTGAACTTAGTGCTTAGCATAAGTGAAAAATTAGGGTAATATGACTAGGTTGGATTGAAAGTTGGAGCGGGGGACATCACAGTGCATCACATGCACATATTTCTAGTTTTGCTATTTAGCTAAACATTTCTATGCCACAAATTTTAAAGAGGCAGTAGCACGTTTTTTGAAAATTTTATTTTTTCAGATTTCCCATTCATAACGATAGTTTGTCATTTTTTGCTCATCAGGCATGGTGTCCGGCGTCCGTCCAATCGACTTCTTCTCCAGAACCAATGACTCCACAGAGCTGAAATTTTATGTGCAGACTCTTTGGCTAATGGGGATTCTAAATTGTAGATTTCGTGACCCCATGACCCCAAATGGGGTCACATCCTTAAAAACCTATTTTCATCTTCTTCTCCAGTTCCAAAAGGTCTAGAGAGCTGAAAAGTTGTGTGCAGACTCCTTGGCCAATGGGGATTCTAAATTGTAGATTTCGTGACCCCCATGACCCCAAATGGGGTCACATCCTTAAAAACCTATTTTCATCTTCTTCTCCAGTTCCAAAAGGTCTAGAGAGCTGAAAAGTTTTGTGCAGACTCCTTGGCCAATGGGGATTCTAAATTGTAGATTTTGTGAACCTGTGACCCCCAAATCTAGGTCACAGGTCACAACCCAAAAACCTATTTTCATCTTTATCTCAAGTATGTAAAGCTCTAGAAAGGTGAAATGTTGTGTAGAGACTCTTTGGTCAAAGGTGATTCTTAATTGTAGGATTGGTGAACAAAATGTGGATCACAGGGGTCATGATTTAAAAACCTATTTCTTGCTTGTTAACAATATATTACTTGAGATAACTTAGATATTCAACCTTAGATAATAAATCAATGAAATCCTGATGAGCTACAGAGCCCATGGCTCTATTTTTATTTACTTTAGAGGGTAAAAGATCTTATTTCACAAAACAATTATCCGTAGTAGATATAATAGTGTTGCCTATAAAGCAAAAATTGTATGGCGGTCATTTTATTGTGAACACGAGTCATTATTTCGAATGACAAAAACTATTCCCGTGGCTTTATGGAACCAAGGAATTAGTCCTTGATGGAACCATGTACACTCATTTTTTAACTTGATTTTCCGAAGAGAGAAGGGTGTATTACTTATTGGTGAAATTAATTTTCAAATACATTTCATCAACTTATTTCAGTGAAAAAAAAAAGTGCTACTGCCCCTTTAACATCTTTGGGTTATTGTTAATCTCTATCATTTTCTTTAGTTATTTTTGCAATTATCCATAATCACTCATTCAATTGTTCATTTTATAATTTCTTATGTATATTACGATTTATGAGGGACTGGTGAGACATGCCATCTTCTGATGGTTGCATGCTAATTTTGTATTTTCATCTGTGTTTTATATCTTTTTCTTCTTTAACCTTTAGCCTGCTGGATTGTTTTTAGGTTTTTGCAGAGAGCGTCATATTTGTAAATTTGTAACAATTACGTCACATGGGTATCCTTCATTTAAAGTTCTTCTCGCCTTAGTAATTAACATAATTTTAAAATAATTAAAATAAATATCTGAGTCACATTTTTTTCTAACTTATTATTGTCATGAAAAATTATTAATTAATGTAATATTTTTAAAATATCAATTATTTTTACACTTGTATATGGAAAAAATGAAATAATACAGTTTTTAGTTCATTTGTTTCAAAATGAAAACTTCCAATTCATAAATGCGAGATGTCAACATGTTCATTCATATATTATTTACTGTATGTATTTGCAAGAATCATCTGCCATCAAAAAAGAATCTTTATTGTCTTGCAATGATTCAATATAGGATAAATATTTGAGGGTGATGATTCTAAAAAGCTGGCCATAAAATGTTACACCTGGCATGTGTAAATTTCTTTCAAAAGAGAAGAATTTTGAATAAGGAGTTTCATTTAAAAAAAAAGAAGCTTGTTTTAGAATACCTAAAGGAATAAAGTGAACGATTTACGCAGCTCCGTAACAGCTTTTAGATGATCCAGCTTTCTTTACACGCTTATTTTTTTAAATTATAGTTTTTGTTAAGATATCATAACTGAATAAAATATATTCAATAAATTTAATGATGTTAGTTATCTATTAATTCATTTTGTACTTATTTCTTAAATGTGTGAAGCATTTGAAATGGTTTTAATGAAGAAAAATATATATGGGATTCAAGTCATGATCAACTTGTCAAAGTTATCAAAGATACATAAACCAAGTCTATTTATATTTATATTTATTTATATTTTGTTTAAAGCAAAACAGCTTCGTTTCAAAACATCTTTCTTTCACATTTGCGTGATCTTAAGTCAATAGTTCGTGATGATCTTTTTAGTCATGTTTAAACGTTCTTTTTTTATAAACAGTTCGTGTCAATCTTAGTCATGTTTAAACATCCTTTTGACTCAGCCTCTGCAATTTTCAGACCATCCTTTTGAAGGATTTTGGAGGCGACAATCATCAATCTTACGATTATTAATTCATGTTTTTTCACTTAACTTGACATACATTATAAAGAGAATCCCCCTGACTGGCGTCAAGACTAAACAAACTCCAATCTTTGAGCTGTTATTGATCAAATTATCCACAAATTATGGTTGTCTCTCTGAGCACTAGCAACCTTGAACTAGCCGAGTCAACCCTGCAAAATCAATGACACTTTGCTGTCTTTGCAGACTATCTGTACATCACGGTTTATTAATCATATCTCAAAGTAAAATGGTGAAACAATAAAGAATCACATCATTATTTGGCCTATAAATGTTGTATGTTTACTTTCACATACATAAAGTGTCTTCGGTAGAGGCACAACTTAGTTAAGGCAAAACTTAGTTCGAGAGGTCATATTTGCTATTCTTACAAATAGTAACAATGTTTTTTCGATAGTAGATAACTGAATCTTTTAGTTACGGCCTGTGAACACATATGAGAGCCAGTCAGTCAGCACTGGAGACACGGTTCTGAGGTTACTGCAAGAATACAGGGAACAGATCAAATTTGGAATTTCTTTCATGCTGTCTGCAATCAGAAAATCTGAGGGCCATCTGTGTAATAAAAAAGATGAGTCACCAAACCAACACTCATTAACCTCTAGTGATGTCATGTTACTGTTCATGGGGGACGCCATTTCTCAAAATGATCTTTTGTTCACACGGCTTGGATATTATTTGAGTAATGTCCCTTAGTGCAGGATATTACTAACTTAATCTCCCAGAGGGTTTTTATCATGGAATGTCGCTCTTCAAATATCTACATTCAAACACTGGGATGTGAATATTAAGGTGAAAGTTATTATATTATAGACAACTTTTCCCTTTTTCGTGGTAATCAGCTTAATTGACGTAATTTGTAATCCGTTAATAAGTTAGATAAAACATGGCCTGTTTATTGAAAAGTAAGCCATCCTCTCTTTGGAAATGCATGTGGGCCTTTCAAGCGGGAATCAGGCTTATATTTCGTTATTGTCTGCAGGTCATTTTCATCTAAGACATATGATATATCATCAATGTAACAATAACACAAGCATGATGTGCAAGTTTTACTTTTCCATAGACACATTAACAAAAGCTTAAAATAGTTTCCTGAAGCAATGGCTGATATCACAGACATAGTAAAGTGTTCAAATCCAAAACTAGAACCAATTGATGTACAAGAAACACGTTACACAAACTCTCATCAACAGGCTTTTATACAATTAGTTGTGAAATTCCTTCATTTGACTTAAACAACAATGTTTACTAAATCAGCAACTAGGATAATATTTTGTACACGTAAAATCAGGTAATACCTTTGTAACAGATTCACCTTTTTAACCATATTGGCTGAGCATCAACTTGCGTGTTTCAAGCTGACTATTCCCAACATTTATAGGCAAATTTACAAATTGCAATGTTGAACCAAATATTTTAAAATAATAAAGTAAGAACCAACACTTCAGTAATACATGTTGTTTGGCTAATAATATGCTTCAAAATTAAAGAATATTTATTATTTTCTAGCTTTACTAAAGAGAAGTAAAACCTTCGGTTGTCATAAAGCTACTGACTATGAAATAATAATTCATGACTTCTTTTGAAATGAATTTTGGTAATGTTTCAATGGAAGTGTTTACCACTCTTGCCTTCTGCATTGCTGCAACTATAGACGTTTAACCATGGTCATCTGTGGTGACTGGGGGTGTGGAATATTACTGGTGAGGTGACTATTTCGGAGAGAAAGCCTGCAATACCACTATGGGTATGTACTGTGGTGAAACCTGTGAGCACTGACTTGAACTACAGCTAAAACCAATGATATAAGGGTACTGCACTGAATGTCAATGTAGAATTGCACCTTAACTTCACCCTATGTTGAACAGACCTCTACAGCAGTTGTCGATACCCTGGTGGAATTCAACCATCCAATTGCAGAAGTACATTATGCTTACTTGTGTTACCCCTCACCCTATACTACAGATTTCTTCTCTACCAAGCTATTTCAAATTCAGCTAGAGTTTAACAACCTGACATAGGATGAGAACTTAATATAACTATAGGCTATTTCTAAAAAAAAGTACATGCTCTGACAAAAACTTTTTAACATACATATGACTAATAAGAGCAAAATGAAGACCCTCTATCACTATCAGCCAGGAGGACTGTTATGAATGATCATATCCAGGTGGGGCACTACTAGAATCGATTCTTATTATTATTTTTTGGAAATATTTTTTTTATAAGGCTTGTCAAAATTTTAAATGAATATTCTGAAATTCTTTACCCTAACATGGTACTCTATTCTGATTAGATTGATGTTGTATGGGTACTCGATGCCAGCGGTTCCTACCTGTCACCCAACTACCACATCAGGGTCCGATTGCACAATATTCTCATTGCTTACTGTTTTAATAATGAGCTACCAAGACACAAACTTTATCAAAAAGTTCTTTGTGTAAATGTATCAACATGTATATTCAATAATTTAAGTACAGAACATTCATCACTATTATACAAAACATGCATTGTTCTTTAGAGTACAATCAGAAGTGAACATGAAAGCACAATAGATATCTTAGTCAGATTGTCATGAGATGAAGCTTTACAACATCTGCTCTTTCATATGCATACATTTGATCTCATATTTAATAACCATCCCACTTTTAATTTACAATCAACTCAAAGGAACACCATAAATGGTTATTACATCATCTTGTATGTTAATATCAAGTTATTGACACAGATTCTTTGGAAATGTGTAAAAATATACCCATTATAAATAGAAGTTGATCTATGTTAAGCACTCCAATTCAAATATGCATTGTCAAATCATACATTCATCTTTATAAAGATTATTTGCAAACATTTAGTATTACTGACTACACACAATTTTTGACAGCTATGCAAGGTATATCACAAATTTCAAAGCAAAGTTACAATTTTCATTCATTTAAGTATTTGTTGTGTAGACAAAATAAAGCCAAGAAATTCAACATGGAAATTGAAGTAATGAACATGTTCATTGGTGCAACATTTAACCAGTTGTCACTTGGTGAAGCAAATGTAGCACCTTGACCACCACTGTTAAGTGAACTGTTTCGGTGGTATTCTATCAAGATAACAGGAATTATTGGAGTCAAAGGAAGTTGCCATTTGCCACAATGTTTTGAAATAAATAAACTTGCTTTATAATTAACAAAAAACTAGGATTATCTAAGTTGTTTTCAATGTTTCAAGTTGATACTTGCAGATGTGCTGCATGTTTACAGACCTCAGAGTTAAGTCAGAATTATTGAGTGGCAGCAATCATGACTGTGTTAACACAGTGAACATATCAGGATTGATGCGGAGCTCGTGAGAGGGATATCTGCAATACAACAGTATGAGCAGGTAAAGGATTAATGTTGTTGTTACAGTTTATTGTAGCGCTACAACTGCGGAACAGACGTTTGGTCAAGTATATCACACTTTGTGAACATCAACTTTGTCTGCATCAACATAATATTCCTGCAGGTCAATACTTAAAATTCAGTTTTCTATAACAACAGCCTCAAGTTTAAAACATTTTGTGTGAAATCACTTGACAAAGTAGTGACCATCTCAAACCAAACAGTTTGTGTCAAACAATAAAAAAAATCTCATCCAATTAGTTTCAAGGAAGTTTCATGAATCATCCATGAAGATGTGACAACAATCATCCAATCAGCTCAAAAGATATGTCAAGGATCATCCAATCAGCTCAAAGGTTATGTCAAGGATCATCCAATCAGCTCCAAGGATGTGTCAAGGGTCATCCAATCAGCTCCAAGGATTTGTCAACAATCATCCAATCAGCTTCAAGTATATGCCAAGAATTATTAAATCAGCTTCAAGGATGTGTCAATGATCATTCAATCTGCTCCAAGAAAGTCTCAAGGATAATCCAATCAATTGATATGTAAAATGTTTGCTGTAATTAAAACGGCCTGTAACAGGACGGATATTTGACTAGTACCCAGTTGTCTAGATGCCTCACACAGTGCTCCCATCCAAGGTTTGAATACATCTGAAACAATAAGTACAATGTCATTATCATAAGCAATAGTCCTTGGATTTCTTACTTATACATATCTTCTGATAATGTGTTCATGAGTGACACCAAGAGGAAAGCTGCAAATGTTTGGGAGCATGACACATCAGTGGCGTAGGAACGGTTTTTAGGGTGGGGGGGCCCAATTTTTTTCTTGAGAGCGGGGGGTGGATCAAGCTTTGGTGGGTCAGAATACCCCGTCTGTGTTGAGTGGGGGGGGGGGGGGGGGAGACACGAAAACCTTAGTCATTTTAGATGTGTTTCACCGATTATTTAAATTAAAATCACGTGACCCTGCTTTGGGGATAAAAATAACGTCACGTGACCTTACTTTGGGGCCAAAAAGTCACGTGACCTTGCTTTGGTAGCCAAAAATGTCACGTGACCTTGATTTTGAGGCCCAAAAAAAATCACTTGACAGAGGTGTGGCTGTAAAGTAAATACACCAAATTGTACCTAGATCAAATCAGAAATGAACATTTGAAAATGTGTTTGAACTAAAACATGCACCTGAGTAGAATAAGCACCGTTAACATAATTTTAAAGGCGGAAATTTTTAAAAATTATAATAGAAATCATTCATTTTGAGAGAAAGGACAGTATGTCCTAGCTGTGAAAGGGACAAAGACCTATACTCGCGAGAAAGTTGAAAGTAAGCATGTATCATACTCCTAGTGCTTTTGTTCTTCATATTTCGGATAATAATCATTACAAATGTTTAATCTGCATATGCTGCATTAACACTAGGCCTGGATTAGTCCATAATGTCAACATTTTTGGAATTTTTGAGTGCGTGTGTTAGGGTACTCAGGACCATATAGTTGTAATTGCAAGGGATCTGTTTGAGCTTCAATATTTGCAGCCAAGACAACCGAAGTCATGATAAAATGGAAATAAAATAGGATTGAAATAAAGTTGACAAGTTTGACTTGTTCCAGAGCCTGAGAAAGAACATTCATATCTCAGTTCGATCAGAATTAATCCTGAAATAGCATCCAAAATGATGTCGAAATCAGGTTTGAAATAAACACTAGACATAATATTGTTTATCTATAAATTATAATCCCCACTTGGCAAGGTGCCTGTACACAGAACTTCAACTCTCTATAGAGTTACTGGTTCTGGAGAAAAAGACAAATATAGTCCTTGAGTTTGTGGATCTTATTAGGGATCAAAAGGTCACCAAATATATGAATCAGAATCTCCGCTTGCCAAGCTAACTGTACTAATGATTGCAGTTCTCTGGAATCAGTGGTTCTGGAGAATAAGACGAAAATAGGTTTTAATGCTGTGGTTCCTTGGGCCCTTATTAATCAAGATATCCATGATCTAAGGAGTGACAGTAGGAGTATGTACACGAGATGCCAACTGTCTGTAGTCACTACGCTGGTTCTAGAGAAGAAAGACGAAATAGGTTTTTGAGGTCAGGTCTGATGAGCTAAATACGTTTTCAGGAGTGGCCAATGTTGCCCTTACTAGGGGTTACATGGTCACCAAATGTACAATTTCAATCCCAAATGTCTTAGGGGTCGATATTTCAACTTTCTAGCTCTTACTTCTGGAGAAAAAGCCTAAAATAGGTTTATTGGGCCATGGCATCGGAGGACCACCAGGGCCACAAACTCTGCAATTTAAGATCCCCATTTGCTAAGGAGTATGTACACAAGATTTCAGCTTTCTTGGCCTTTTCGTTCTTGAGAAGATGAAAAGAGAGAGACCACGGGGTCACCAAATCTATGATTTATGACCCCTATTGACGATGGTGTACCTACAACTTCAGCTCGTTGGAGCCAGTGGCTCTTGAGAAGAAGTCGAAGAAGAGAAAAGTTTATAGACGGACGGACGTCTGACGGAATGCCATGCCATTCAAGTCTGTTGAGCTAAAAATTATTTCCAAATTTCGTGTGAAAAGTACCATTTGCTCCCAGGAAACGCTTAAAATTTAAAAAAAAAACTGTTTCTGAAAAGATAGTATGAGAAAAGAAATTTTGAAAATTGACACGTACTATTTGCTCCTAGAAAGCGCTATTTTTTTTTTCGTGGGTGAAAAGTGGGGGGGCCGTGCCCCCCCGGGCCCCCCCTGTTCCTACGCCTATGCACATAGAAGAATAATATATTGCATGAATTTTTTTTTAGCTGGATTGCATAGAAATGTATACATGGTTTCTGAACAAGGTATAAGTATTAGAAATACTTGCCATTTAGATAGTGAGAATTATAAAGTGGTCTGTTGAGGCGAAATGGTTGTGTAGTAAGCTGTTGGTACAGGCAATGCTGGCAATAGTTGCCTTACTCTGAGGGCGTGGGTTCGAATCCCACATGGGACTCCGCCCGAAAAAAAAGTACAAGAATTTGTACTATTGAAGGTAGTGTTATCTCAAATATAACCATGTTATAGGTATAAGTACAATAGTAAATCTGTATAATGAAGATACATCCGATAGTCACAGTGGCCACTGACCCACTGTGCAGAGCCAGTTCAAGCATTGTTCTGGCCTGATAATGCTCGGCACCAAGCAAGGAAGCACCAATTCTCATCTTTTATCATCTTTTGGTACAACACACCATGAAGTGAACTATTGTCGTTTTGAGCAACAGCTCTACCAACTAGGCTACTATCCTTCACATGCAGAAGAAACGACAAATAAAGTATCTGCTCCACCAAGTTTCATTTGGGTTGTTCTTGACAACAATTTTCAATCCACAACTGCTGACACACACATATTACCAAACAGTTTACATGAATCTTTACTTGTCAAGTGGGTCATCTGAGTTTAGCTGAGGGGAAATGAATAAATTTAAACTATTAAGGAATATCCAAACTTTTGATAGTGTAATTTTAGAAGATATTTGTTTTTCAATCACACTTACAGCCCTTATCTTGTGTTCTGTGTCTTTACTTGTCTTATCTTCCAACTGTTTCTGGAGGAACTTGATGGCTCGTCCATAGTGCTTGTGGACTACAGCATGCCGGACACTAAGAGGTAGCACCTGGAAGAAATTTTAAATGGTTTTATCACCTTCATCATTTGAACAGGATGAGAAGTAAGATAGTCAGTTAATTTGGATATATATATCAGAGCTGCTAGTAACATTGAAGGAAGAAAGCCTGCAACACAAGTTTTATTATTGGTATGTAAAGCAAATTTCTATTACAACTTACCGTGACAGAAATTCGCCTTGTCACATGGGTTTTCTTGACAGAGTTGATAATAATTGCAAATATACCAATTTCTGCATCCATGCGTCATTCTGCTGCAAGTAGGTCATTCAAGTTTGGCTTGGAGCACACTTTAAAGCAACCCTGAGTATAACTGAATGGGCAGTTCCTACAAATGTTTCCAGTGAACACTCACCTTCACATCAGTAAGGTCAGTCCATTTCTGGATTTCAGCAAAGGTGTCGTCCAGATCTTTGACGGACACTTCTGGAAGAACTAAAACTGATGAGGATTCATCTGTGACCTCTTGAGCATCTAGGGGGTGCAGTAATACATCAGCCTGAGCGCATCCCAGTCGCACATATGATTCCACCAGGGCAGATTTCTGTTTGTCCATTTCGCTGTGGAGAAAATTTCAAACACTAGTATCAAAACTTGATGTAAGTACGATATGCTAAGACTTGTTATATATCCTGATGATTCTGCAATTTAATTTAATTTTAAGAAGATGTCACTGACTGAACAAATTCTACCTTTGACTTGCTAAACAAATCACTGAAAACTTACTGACTTGTATCTTTTCAAATAAACATTAACTACCAAATTTGGTTGAGTTTCAAATAAAGCTCTGTGACTTAGTGCAGAGATTTTTTAAACCCTGTACAAGGTTAAATGAATAAAAGATAATTGGATCACTTGAGAGATTCAAATTATATTTCTGACTAATAATTCAATTTCGTACAAAGAATTCAGCAATCAATAAGAAAAGAGAATAATAAAAACCTCTTGACAGTAGAAGCTTCCGGTCTTGCATCTGTCTTCATCCCATAGAAAGATAGCAAACTGGGCTGGTCAATCTTGGAGATGATGTGTCGAGATAGAGAGATAATATCTCCTACATTGTTGTCATGTTCCTGTAAAGATGATGAAGACAAGGTACTCTACGAAACTAGGGCTATTTCAAGGAATGTAAGTGATTATAAAGTAATAAAATCATTGATGAGGATATGTCCCTATTGATAACAAATATTCTTTGAAGTTTAAAGTTTAGTAAGTCAATTAGAAGTCTAAACATATCAATCTTTTATGTTAACTGCAAATGAACGACAGCATTAATTTGTAAAAATCTCTTGGAGTAACATTATCATATCTGGACAGATTTTGTTAAATGTGGTTCGACATGGTAATGTGGAACGTTATCATGTAGAGCTGTCTTGAAATAAGGTAATACTTCATCAGTGTCCATGGCTTGGAGTCTAGCTATGTGAGCAGCTAGGTGGTCGGGATGCTCCTGACGCAGTTCATCGTACAGAGAATGGCCCAACTCTAACCTTCAAAACAAGAAGCTTGTAGTTTTATTTAAAACATGCAACTGTAAAACCAAGCTCCATAACACACTTCACAAGGATGATGGTATTCTCTTCTTCTTAACTATTTCCTGCAAGTCACAAATTTCAACAGTCTCCAACACTGGCTAATTTAAACCTTGCCGCATTTCCTTAACTTTTTTGTGTTACCATAGTAGAGTGCAATATGAAGTTCAGCCGCAGAGTGCCACTACACTAGTAGAGAAAAGGAAAGGAAATGCGGAAAACCATAAATTAGCCAGTGATGGAGACTGGCATGAGTTGAGACTTGTGAGGGAAGTTTTTTATGAAATAGAATAAAAACAAGATAACAAAAAGGGTTTGAAATTGAAGTTCCCAAATAGAGACATTTTTGTTAAATACAAAGCATCACCACTATTAAAGAAGAAATTGTATTGATACACTCACAGCTAAACCAAGCGTAAACCTTCATCGTCACTCAATGCATTTTGAAACTAAAGTCTTATATACTTCTCTACATATCTCTTTATTGGATTAGTCCCTTGTTTCGACTCACTTGCTAATCCAGGACACTTTCAAGTCACGGAGAGCCTCTGAAAATTCCTCCTCCTTTGATTTCTTCTTCTCTTTGTCCTTTTCTTTACCATTACTCTTGTTGCTGTTGGACTTCTTGGGGTTTTCAGTCAGCACGTATTTGAAAGGCATGGAGCTCTGAGAGAAGATAAGTGTGAGATTTGGCATTATATTGTGATTAATAATAGCTTTAAGCAATTTGGTCTCACATGGAGAATATACAACAATCTTCATAAATTTTTAATTTCATTGCATTCATTTCAGCTCAAAAAGTTTAATCAAAAGCATGAAACTTGTAATTTGTGAAGAATATCTGTTTGCTTAATATGAACATTTATAAAAGCGTTCATGTCCTTAAAAACAGTACCTGAGTCACCAGAGTCATTAACTATTTGTCCTCCCTATTGTCCAAAGTATCAGTACATAAAATGTTTGCTCTGTAGAGTAAGAGATAAAAGTTGAAAATGCAAAATGTTTTAGGCTCGACATTAGCACTGCGTAACACCTTGTTCGCAGCAAGTATCCTGTTTGTAACATTTTAGTGTTCACAAGTGTTTACGAACATCTCTGGACATGTTGTGATACTGAGTACAGGGCAGATTTCCTAAATAAGCCCACAGAGCCTTTATTGCCTGAGAGACCTAAGAGAGACTCAAAGTGTTGACAATCAAAGGGAAAGCATCTATTCATAATTCTATGTGAACTTACCGCTTTCTTTGATGGTTCATCCTTGACAAGAGACAGAGTTCCCGTTAACATGTAGCCAGCTGAGGCACCTTTAGGCAATCTGAAGTAGCATAAAAAGGAATAACTGCATGTGTATCAAACCAAATTCTGGTCAACTTTTCAAGTTATTTCAGAAGAAAACACCAATGTGCTGTTGCATAAACTAAAACTAACGACAACTTAACAGCAGGGTCCACCTTTGCCCCCACTGTCATTGAATAGAACTGAACACTAAAAAGCTTTTTACATTTTAGCACTAATTAAGAAATTCAATCAAAAAGATTAAAGCTGACTTTTAACAAATTGAAAAATGTGGAAGAAAATGTTCTCAGGGCCAAATCAAAATGGAAGAAAACATCAGACTTTAGGAAAATTTACATCTATGATCATTAAAACCTACCTACGTTATCTGAAATAATTTCTGTATGAAATTCAGAAATTAGAATTGATCATTATCTCAACATCGACTCACTTGTCTTCTGGTAGAGGTGCCATGTACAGTGGATAGATCTGTCCCTTGACCAACCCAAAGGATGATGACTTCTTTCCGCTAGTGAGAGCATTCTGCCAGTGGGTGTACACATCGAGTGAGATGGTGGCGGGCAGCTTGTGGTGAAGAAGGACCATCACATCCTTGATCTTATCCAGACTCTCCCGAGACTCGTGTCTCACCTGCAGCAACAGCTGGTAGTCTCCCTTCTCCAGCTTGCAGCTGTACTGAGAGTAGAGAATACATAGGGTTATTTTACGTTAACTTTCTAAGATCAATGTACTGAGAATCAAGGTATGTCAAGATCTCCTTTGAAGAAACTACATTTTGAAGTTTTTATATTTTCAAGTTTTTTTTTTTACAATTAACAATAAGCTTACTTATCATAGACATTCTTGGCATGTGCATCACAAAAAGTGTGTAGTGGATTGATATAGAAACATTCTGGGATGGGAATGAATACCAGTAATTAAAGGAAATGCTGAGAATTTGAGAGATAAGGGTGGAAGCCAAAACACTGAGGGTAGTTTTAAAACTGCAGATTTCAACAGATTTAAGGGAAATTAAGGTCCTACAATTTATGCTTTACATTTATAAACCTCTATTGATGTCACTCTATTGAACAAGAGTCTTCTTTTACCGACTGAGGGCTTACTTTCCCTAACTCAACCTTGGGGTCAGTTTTTTAACATCAAACAATGTAGAACAGAATGTGGGAAGCTTGGCCAAAGGTTAGACGTAAGATCCAAGTTAATACAAAATTTACAATCTTTCACACATATTGAACATATTAATCCAAAGAGACGCTCTAGGAATGAAATGATTTAACTTCTTACTTCACAGAATTTTTAACAATGATTACATAGAAACCAGAATTACATCCACATAGGAAATAAAAGACTTAGCAAGTAAGAATTTAATTGACCAAGAATTAACTGCGACCTGTTTGTTTTATTACCTGGGCTGGGTATGCATCTCCTGACGCCATGAGTTGTTTGTTGTTGTCGAAGATCATCCAGATCTGACTCTCGTACTCAGACTCATACAACAAGTTACTCAGCAGAGAACACTCCGGCATCACCTCACCAGCCTTACCCTGCAATATAACATTTCACATGTCATTCTCTCTCACTCTGACATCTTTTCTAATGATTCTCTTCACTTAAACTCAGGAGTCCTGTATTAGTGCAGTGAGAGAGTCTGCAATACCAGTGCACTATAGATCTTTAAGACTCTCTTCTTATAATTCTATTTCACAACTGTGTATAACTGCAGGGGGAGGGTCTGTAACACCAATGTGGCTATTGTGTGAACCCTGCAAGAATTGGCTGGGCCTTGTGAACCATAAAGTGTACTGTAGTGAATTACATGAAACATTGTGTTCATCCTTTACTTTACTTTTCCACAGCAGACGATGATGTGAAAAACTTGTAAGATTCTATTGTCATAAAGAAATCATGGACATTATTGCTTGAAAGTTGAATGTTTTTTTACCAGGTGGAAGTTGTAGGAGAGCTCTAGACTGTAGATCTGTCTGTTGTCTGGAAGACAATCTCGAGCTCCTTGAAGACACCGAACACGGTGTTCCGTTGGTCTAACAACATGAGAATAAATAATTTTTATTGAATTCTTTATCAAGGTTTGTCAACAGAGTAAAGAACAATGATCAATCAATCATTTTACATTCAAGACATTCAATCATTAGAATTATAAAATCATTAAAGAGGCATTAACAAAGAAAAGAGCATTATCAAATATATCACAAGAATTTTGTTTAAGCATAAGTACTTCAAAGATTATAAGATGCGTTTAAAGACATATTTGGCACATACCTTAGAGGCTGAACCATGGTCTTGAGGGCGATAGACGGACAACAGTCTTCATTCTTGAGCAAGGAACGTACGTTGAATCTGGTGATTCCTTCTGCTACATGCTGCCAACACATGTCAAATAGGATTAAAACTATATCAAATGTGAACGACATAAAGCCCATCCAAAAGCCTGTTAACTGGCAACTTTTGTTATGGGCTGGGCACTTTGGATGTTTTTCATCAATTATACTTAACGATTTCAGAAGCTAAAACTGGCTACTTTTCAATCTTGTCCATTGGAAGCAATAGTTTCTCACATGAGAAAGGTTGAACATACATCTTGACTGGACAGAGGTTACCTTGTTTACAAAGAAATTCCACACATCTGGAAATAACTAAAAGATTTCTTTGCTTTTTAATTAACTTCAACTTTCCTTTCTTGCTTATACTTAAGTGTGATATGTAGAAAAGCTAGGTAAATAGTTTCTGAAAAGAAATACAACATAAGCCAAAGACAACTTACCATCACTGGTTGCCTGACATCAAGCTGAGCTCCAAAGAATGTGATTGAGTAGTCAAGAGTTACCTCCCCTAGGTTAGCCCACCACTTGGCTACACACAACTCTAACGTAACACCGTCCTATAACATTGAACAATACAAGACATTCAATGTGTATACATTCCAAATATAGAAGAATGAAGTAAATCATAGGTACTCCGGAGTTCTTGTTCAATAACATGATAAATAAATGCCAAACCACTATATTTCCATTTCTGTGAGCACTAAAAGCGTGTATGTTCTTTGTTTAATCTTTTTTGTGTGTGTGAGACAATCACAATGCTTTGTGTGGGAAATAAACACAAAAACATTCATAATCATAATAAATGCGATCACACTGCATATTTGGGGTTGAAAAAATCTTCATGGGCTTTATCTTATTGAAATAGAATTTCAGCAATACTCATATACTTGTATCAACATTTAATCAGAAACAGCTTGTATTCTTGCAGAAAGAAAGCCAGCAAAACCATTGCAGTCTAACAGTAGAATGATGTGTGTGTATGTGACTTATCAAGGGGTCACCATTAGAGGCGTGATGTGTATACGTACCAGTACTTGGAATGCTTGAGTAGTATCACCGAGATCTGTGATGGTTATAAACTTCTCAAACTCATACTTCTTGTACTGATGTTGTGGCGACACCTGCAGCGTGTGGAGCAGAACGCGACAACTCTTCTCAGCATCTTGGCTCTGTACTCGCAACACTACATACAACAGAAACAAATCACTCAATCTGTCAAAATACTTGTTTCATTCAAGGAAATGCGATTTGAGTCAACTTTTACAGATCAACAGGAATCAAATGGTGACAAAATAATTTTAATAAGACTTATTGATATTACTCATATTACAACATGCATTTCCATGTCCTGTTGGAAGAAATTCTGGAACATCATAATTTGTATTGAATGGATGAAACCTGTTAGCATCAGCTGAACCTATTGAACCGTTGATAGCACAACATTAAATTTGAATCAGCTTTGTGCTCAAACCAGAATCCATGTAAAAAGTTTTTCTACATGAAGCTACGAAGTCCTCTTTTCCTGATATGAAGCCCAACTGAACTCCAACCCATGTGTACTCACGAGTCATATTTTCTATGTGACATTGATAAATCAAGTAAATGTTAACAGTTCAATCAAAGTAAACTATTACAAGTATTTCTGGTTTACAATACTTACCTGCGTATGAAGCCCCTTCTGGAACGTGTATAAACCTTCTCTGTATTTGGCCTGGTCGGAATATCACATTTTTGTAGGACAATGAGTAGTTTACAGTGTCAGTTACTCTGTGAAAATAATAATTTCATATAAATGGGATGATATTACAATATCATATCTGCATAACATATCTGTTTGTTTACATGTTATGTCTAAATAACTTTAAATTCTTATTTCATTCTCTTAGAACATTGTATGGCAATTCCCTCAATACATTTTACCTTTATTCACACATACACACAAAAGATTTTAAAACATCACATGAGTTTGATATTTCAATGGAATTTGCTCAATGTGAGTAGTCAGTTTCAAATGCACAATATTTGACATAAAATGTATGAAACTTATGAAACAAAATATACCTTGAAGGCACTATGACAGTGACAGGAACTCTAAAGAGAGGACCCTTTTGTATATTTCGTACATCGTAACCACACACCTGCAAAAGAACAGAAAGAAAGTCATCAATTTAATTTCTTTGGACAAAAGGCCAACTTACTATGGCAAAATATTTAAAGATAACAAATGCTCAAATATTTGGCTACTTGTAGCTGAACTGTCAACTTGGAAGCATGTAAGCTATCATAATATAACAATTGAGCCAGGAAGCTTTAACAAAGAACACACAAACATTTTAGTTACAGAAACAAACTTAAGAAAGGAAAGTGAATAAATGAATTGATCATCAGATAATCTTCAGACTGCTTAGGACTGGTGTTCATACAGAGACTGCCATTTTGAAAACGTTGCACTAATCCATAAACAATAAATGAATTAAGAAACCAGTCTGTAACAAAATGCAATTTATACTGACCTCCGTGAAGTGTTCTCCCTCCGGCAAACCTCTAGGATCTACTTTGACAGAGAATGTCCTGGCTACGTTCATGAGGTGTAAATGTGGAGGACACTGAACCCACGGAGCTTCACACACTACACTGAACTGCAGGTCGAACTCTATCTTATCTGTGTGTGCTGCAAGTGCATAAAATGAAAACAGGTAAGGCCGTGATATCAGTTCACTTTCTCTGTTGAGAGACAGCATTCAGTGGATTGGACTATGGTGAAACCTGCCATTAATTTGTAGCAAGTATCAAGACCTGATGCTGTTCCCACCAAGCCCTCTTCTAAACATGGCGTAAAGCGCCTCATTCAATATAAGTATCAAGACCAACACTGTTTTGAGAAAAAATTTCAATATTACAATCAACATAATTATCGCCATGAGCAATTACTTTTCAAATTTAACCTATTCAGGATCTTTCTGGAGGAGCAGTGATTGAAAACAATGTACACCACATAATTGCATACAATTGCCTGCCCACTGTGGGTGGAAGGTGATATTCATTCCTCAATTTGGGAAGGGGATGGGGACATGGTAGCCCCAATTTCAATTGCAAAACTATATTTAACAATCAAAATCATGAGAACCTCAAAAAAACAAATGGTAAATATAAGATATAATTACATACCAGTTTTTTCCTCAAAGTGTTTTGGTTCAATGGTTACGGAGACTTCAGATGGTTTATAGTGTTGGTGGAGTTCCCGCAGGTAGATTCCTCGTCTACCACCTGTACACGTCACCTGGAAATCTACATTCACTTCCTGGTCTGTGGCATTGCTACAGAGGTGATCATATGCCTTCTCAACCTAGGAAATAAAATGAATTGTTATAAATCGTTATTTATTATTCTCGAGAAGTGTCACTATGTAAATGTAGATGCAAATGCGATTTGTTTTTAATCTACTATCAACATTTTCTTTTTTGTAAAATCCCTATTGTAACATCACAATCCTTACAGAAAATTTTCATAATGTGTAACAGGTGTGACAAGTATTTTTATGACCCCTTATTCTTATACAATAAGTTTTATGTTCTGTACCAGATCAGTAACAAAACAATGACATCAATACTAAAGACATAATTGATAATTGATCATAGAGATAAGATTCAATACTCTGGGATTTACAAGTTCCCTCGTGTAAATTTGGGCTAGGGCATTATCGTTTATATTTATTGACAACATATCTGACAGGGTATTCACCTGAACCATGCCATGACCAAGAGCAAACACTTCCACAGTTTCCACCTGCTTCGCTGTGTTCTGCAGAGATCGTCTCACACTGTGAGGTGTGTATGGGATTCCGTTTGCCTTCAGACCAGACAGTATCAGAGCTGGAAACATTTTCATATAATAATGGGTCTGCATGGTATGTATACCACTCAAAGTGAGGTGAGGTGAGTTGGGGTTTAACGCCGCTTCAAGAGTATTTCACTTATATCGCGGCTGCTAGTATTATGGCAGGGGGAAAGCCTGCAACACCATATGGCTATGCATTGCAGTGAAACCTGCAAGCATTGGCTGGAACTAGCGAACCATGGATGGTACTACGCTGAAATTCAGTGTAGCATTGCACCCAAACCTTACTGCATGTAGAACAGTTCTCTACTACAGACAAAGTTGCTGTGCCTCTGGCGGGATTCGAACCCCGGACCTCTTGATCCGAAACCGAACGCGCTATCCCGCCCCTATACCACTCAACATAGTTCTTGTACCAAATGACTTCAAATTGATTGCATCTAGATTGCTTTGTGGAATGATTTCCAAAAGTTATGATGAATATAATCATCTTTGCTTTTAACGGAAAGAATTGGTAAAATCCTCTCTTCTAACCCAATTTTGATTCAGAAGTGTGTTTGTAAACTAGGAAGATTGAATAAAATGGAAATTTTGAATTCACTACATTTGACATGGTATGTGAAATGTAAAGAAATGCGGAATAAACTTCTACCAAATTGACTGATTTTCTGACTGAAAGATATGCAAAAGTTTACATGAATACTTTCTGAAATTGACTTTGGCATATGAAATATTCATGAAAAGGACATGAAGTTAAATGTAATATTAAAAGCAATATTAACACTGTACACAAGAGTACCTATAGATCCACAAGCGTTAGGAGAGCTCATGCTGGTTCCGTTCATGAGTTGACTGCCGCGGAGAGTCCAGTTGGGGACTGAAGCTATAGCTCCACCCGGAGCACTGATAGATACTCCTAGAGCTCCGTCTGGGCTGTGCATCAATGAAGTCAAAATGATCAATTTGTAAACATAATTTATCAGGTAATAGCTCTTTGATTCTCAATTCCTAGATTCTGGTCTCATTTCCCATTGAGACCGTAGTAAAAACATGAATAGCATAAGAAAAGCAAAAAACAGTTGAAAAGCAAACTTCTCTCAATGAAAGTTACAGGAGAAAATAGCTATTGTCTATTTATTAGTTTATGAGGTATAGTACAACGTGCATATAGTACAAAGTTTATATTACACCTCATAAGGTACACATAATAATTTTAAGAAGCTAAAATGAAATCACAGATGGTCTTACCAGGGTCCCCGAGAGGACCATGTGTACTGCATTGGAGGTAGTCGTTCCCTGAGAGAGTATTCTGCTGCCATCATGGCTGGTGTCACATGTGCCCCCACACCTGTAACATATACATTATCTTTAGAAAACATCCAACCTACAATATTTGTATGCAACTTGAGGTAAGAGACCGAAAGCATAGGTCAATGTGAGTAAAGGAAACCATTCTTTACATTGCTTAAAGGAATGTCAACTTACGCTTGCAGTTTGTACTGATTTTGGAAAGTTTGCCAGGACCTCCGGATGAGAGTCAGACACTCTACCAATTAAGTAAAGGGATCCCACTAATCCAAGCTAGTAGGAACGCTATTGACGTCACCTTGCTAAACGCACATCATGAGTGCAACTGCATTGAATTACAATGAAGCACTGTATCTGCTCCCCATGACATTAAGAAAACATATTTAAATTTGGATAAGCTGCTTTGTCATCAGAAGGATTTTAACCAAAGAACCTTTTTTCCCAGGATCTTTGTGCAAGGAAAGTCATAAGTGGCATACATAGACACTTTATGTTAGAATTCTTTGAAAATCTAGACCCAGAACCTTTTTATGAAGCCAATTGGAAGCAAAGATAAGTGTTCTTGTAGAAGAGAAATAACATAGCTTCTGCTTCATTGTACACTTGTTTCCGGACTCTACTTTGGTCATTTATTAATTTCACAAGAATCTCATGTGATGCTGATTGAAAAAAGATGATCTGAGCACTATACCTAGAACTGCAGTGGAGGTTCCACCTGGTGTGCCCACAGTGGAGAGGGCTGGCCCATTGTTGCCTGCACTTGCCACAAAGATCACTCCATGTTTGTTTACAACATCGTTGATGATATCACAAACACGTCTGTAAAAGAAGTGATTTAGATCTTATTCACTTTGATCAATAAATACAACTAAAATTCCTTATTCTGTTCAATATATTTACATTCTCCTGATTGTGCATGAAAATATCCCAAAATCTTAAGCTGAATTGTAATCAACAATCTGCAATTAAAATGATAAACTTTCCTTACTAGTCTTTCACTTTATCTAATGAAATCTGAACTTGTCACAAAATATCACTTTACATACATATAAAATATTACTTTACATACAAATAAAATATCACTTTACATACAAATGAAAACTAACTACTATAGACACTAAAATAGATAAATACCAACCCTGAATTAAGCCAATGTGATGCCTCTCCATAGCTATAATTGATCAGGTCACATTTGCGTTCCAGCACTCTGATCATCTGAAAATATTAAAGTAGCTGTCATAAACAATAACATCAACACAAAGCAATTGCTGTGACATGCTTACATTCTACCTACCCCTGTTTACACTGTAAGGCGGATGTGTAATAATTTTGATAAAGCCCTTTTAATGGTACATTGGAAAGTTATCAACAGACTGCCAGATATTGTACATAAAAAAACTACTCACAGCTCTAACAAGTGAAGTCCCAGTTTCCATGGATCCCAGTCTACTGTCGCCAACTTTGATGGACACAACTTGAGCACCGGGGGCCAGTCCATTTCGCTCTGGGGTGTCAGGGAAGTTGCCGGCTGCGATACATGCTACATGGGTGCCGTGTGAACCTGGGGATATTTTGTTGCATTAAACAGCTGAATTCATTGGTTTAACAAGCACAAATTCATGTTTCCTATAAGAAGTACATATATGATGTTAACTCCTGATGATTGATATAGTAAGACAAGGGGTTGGCCTTACAATCGCCTAAGGGGCAAATTATTGCTATGGTGACTAGTTTCGTCCACTGTGTTGGGACTCATCAGACTGAAGTAGCAATGAAAATGTCTCTCCTTATATACTTTTTGGGGGGGGTCACGTGACCTGTATGGGTTCCGCCGGCGGCGGAATGACGACTTCCAGTGGTGACTTCCGGTTTGTGGAATAGTTACCGGCGGACCGCCGGCGGTGACTTCCGGTTCCGGTTTTTACCGCCGGCGGCGGGGTTACCGGAAACGGCGGAGTTCGTTTCCGGTATGAAAAATAGCCCGTTAGAGTAGCTATTTTATATAATTGGAAGTGTAAAGATGTTTTTTTTAACACTGTTGTGACGTATATATATCCTTAGAGTGTTGTCTATGTAATGAACATATTTGTTTATATGTTTTTATAGAGGCAGTGTGGCGGTGCTGAATAAAAAGATCCTGATCCAGCCTGGAGGAAGACGTGTTTTGTTGTCTTTTGAAAAGATACGATTTTAACTTTAAGTGTAAGAGTCTAAATAAAATGGGAAGATAGACTGGTGGTTTCTAGAGAGAGTGTAGAAACTGTATATCTAGGGAATATAAACTGTATTACGTAGATATAAGAAGATGAATCAACTTCTTTTACAAGAGTATGGTCTGATTATAAAGTATAACAAGACTCTGTTGTATAAAAAGAACAACATCTGCCGGTGTTTACTTAAAATTAATGTATTAAGTATAGAAATGAAAAACCCGTTATTTCTGTGAGATAACGGGCGGGGGCCCCTTTACTAACTAAAAATTGAGATAGGAGGGGCCCTCGAATGGAGACAAAGGAGGATTGAAAAAGTATATAAAGTTTATTACAAGGTAATAAAAAGAGAAGCTAAATGGAAGCTGTGAGGTACATGAATGACATGTATAAAGAAAGATAGAAAATAGAGGCGAGACATGAAAAAAAACACTGAATTGTGTTAGAGTATAATCACAGTACTGGAATGTCTAAAGTATCTATCATAGCTTTTGATAGGATACTATCGTTTGAAGCGGTGTAAGAAGGTCCATATTGTGGTATCTTCAGATTGCGTGGTATGTTGTGCTTATCGAAACTGGGTAGAGAACTTCCCAGGCTTCTGTGATAATATCTGCCGGGTCGATATTATGGTCCCAGTTATTGAAAGGCGGCATTGGGACTTGTCCAAATGAAATGATGTAGGGGCAGCGTCCATGACCCTTGACCGGTAGCGCAAAACTTGAGTCATTCCTTGAATATCTCAATTCAGCCCACCCCACAATCAAGTTCACAGCGGAATTTTCGCGTGAACGAGTATCATTCTTAGACACTTGGGTTTCAAATGTGAATCGAACAAACAAGTTAGACTTCACAGTTTACAGCAAACCCACAGATACACATTCCTACCTGTTGTACACATCATGTCACCCCAGACATATCAAAACAAAAGGCCCCTACAGCCAATTTCTACGTCTGAGACGCATCTGCACAACTCAGAGTCAGTATGAGACTCACAGTTTGAATCTCATAAACTATTATCTTAAACGAGGCTATCCCCGTAAGATCATACAACAGAACAAACAAAAGTCAGATTTGAAAGACAGGAGCACTCTCCTGTCAACCATACCCAACACACGGCCATACACACCGAGGCCGGTACTGGTGTGTGATTACAATCCCATGAACATGGAACTCAATAAAATCATTAAGAACAGATGGCACCTACTACAAGGTTCCGACACCTGCAAACAAATCTTCCCTGCCCCCCACATTGCTGCCTACAGGAGAAATAAAACTCTCCGGGATATGCTAGTCAGAGCTAGCATCACATATCCCCCTATCAAACCACAACTCAGTGGTAGAGAAGTATCATTTGTCGACAACCTGTGTGACAACTCACAATGCAGACTCTGCCATTCTATTAACCTACAGAACCACTTCAAAAGTTCTGTCACAGGCCGTAAATACACATGTCATCAATACAATTGCAAATCACGCAATGTTGTATATTTACTGACTTGCAAAAAATGCAAGAAGCAATATGTAGGGGAGACAAAACGGGAGTTCAAGATACGCCTATCTGAACACTTTGCAGATATCACCCACAAGAGAGACAAACCAGTCTCTAACCACTTCAACCTCTCTGATCACTGTAAGGGCGATTTGAGCTACAAAATCATCGCTCAACTCAAACAAAACCCTGACACAGAGAGCACCACCAAATCTAGAAGATCTCTAGAACTTAGGTGGATATTTGAGCTCCAAACGTTCCAACCGCAAGGCCTTAATGATAAGATCGTGGGTTAAAACTTTCCACCCCGTTTTTTCATTATCCTGATGATTGAGTTTGCCACACCTTTGCATTTCAATTTGACTCTTTATAGGACTAGTGGGAGGACTATCATATAAGTGACAGGAGTCGGTCTCTATCTGTGTATCTGTTTCAGTAGTTTCCATGTTGTGCTTTTGTTTTTAAACAAACAACTTCTACTTACCTGCAGTTGTCACTATTTCTAAGACATTCCCATCATTGTAGATGTTCACAGAATAGTTCATCATATCTGAAAATAGAATGGAGAAAGAGATCAATTATTTTTCAACAAGAACAAACTTATTTCACTTAATAGTAGAAGCAAAAACAAATTATTCAAAATGGATTTCAGCAACACTGAACTTCTCCGTCATGACGACTGACAGGGAGCACTGTATCCTACCTGCTGCACTAAGCCGAGAACTCTGTAGCTCCTCGTGGTAACAAGACAGCAGCTTGGAGGACGATAAGTCTCCCTCTTCACTTGTATCAACACATGCTCTGGAAAACAAAGAGACAAAGAGTCTGGTAATTTTTTGACACGCATGTTATTTTGAGGATAACCTTTACTTTGCCATTTATAAATATTTTCTGGTTGGCTAGTTTTCAAGTTTATCTGATACATCGCTATAACTTAATGTTTCAGGGTGTATAACTAATAATAACTCTTCATATTATAATCAAATAACATTTTTCAATGTGTATTGTAAAAAACTTAACAAATATAAAGGGATGGTAAATAATTTTCAAAGAAAACAATTATTCACTACAGCAAGCATTGATTCTGACTCCAAATTTTCAGGGTCAAGACTACACGAAAGAAAATGATAACGGAGCAAAAAATAAAGACACCTAATATCAGTGGATGTGCTGAACCATATGTATACAGAGTAGGTTTCATTAACCTTCACTGATTGAAGAAGTGACTGGTCTGTAAATCAATTCATCTATGAAATAATTGTAGCTGTAAAGACATTTAGAATAAACAAGTGTAGAAGCGAGCACAGATCACATGTGTTCCAGCTAGCTTTTATATTTGCCAGTGTTAGGGACCGGTAGCAACAAAAAATACCAGTCCCTGTAATATTTGGCCAGTCCTAAAATTTTACTTTGAACAATTAAACAAATTTCAAGATTTGTTTACCGGGGTAGTTGTTTTGGACTTTCACTGCAGTATCGAATAATTTACAAATAAATAATGGGGAAACCTACCGTACGTACATTCTCTTTGACATTGGCCAGTCAAAAAAAAACCCAGAACATCATTTTTAACAAGTTTTTCAAGTGATGGATTATTTCAGCATGTAATGTTAGCTCAGGATTCTTGATAAGACATGAGATTGGACTATTTTCCCTCTTGGAAAGCATGCTTACTGTAGGAAATGGTTACGTTGCATCAAACAAGTCACTAACCGAGTCGAGATTTACATATCCTGTTTGAAAGAATTTCTCTCACAGTTGCTCCAATAATGCTTTATTTTCTTGAAACTGTTGATATATTGGTAAAATATGTCATATAATCTACTTCTCGCTTATCTTTGTTTGTATAAAGAGAATAATATTTACGGTGAAAGTCAACAAATTTTCTCCAGGCTGGAAGGCAGGAAATCATCTGTTTATATATACTGATTTAGGGCCAGTATTTAAAACCTTTGCGAGCCCCAAAACTCTATTATAACAATGACTAATAGTCGAGGGCAATCATTTATGCTGGTTTCGGGCACACCTATAAATAAGCAGGCAACCAAAACTGAATTTTAAACATTGCCACTTGGAAAGCTTCGGTTTGTGTGTTATACAGAAGAAAAATTAGGATTCGAGAACCTAAGATCATTTATGTATGTTCCAAATCATACTTTGACAAATGGTTCATGTCGTAAGTGAACACATGTTTACTTGCATTCTGGAAATGAATTTCATATCTGTATCTATCATAAATGGATTACATTTCTACATCTAAGTTAATTTGAAACAGCCGGTCCCAGGGACTGGCAGTGTTTAATTTTACCGGTCCTTGTCTTAAATTTACCGGTATTTGCCGGTTAATGGGAACACTGGGCTATAAGTGTAGCAAGGTTGGTGAAGCTAGCGTGTATAGTTTGAGAAATATGCTCTGCACAAAGATTTGTGACGGATGGACGGACAGACGGACAGAATTAATGTTATATACCCCCGCTTACGCTGTAAGGCGGGGATATAATTATTATGGAGTGCTTGTGTATATACCTCCAAGTGTTGCCATCATGAAAGACAACACAGTCATACACTGGTCCACAATCAGAATATTTCTTGTCCATGTTCTGAAGAAGGTCAACCTGTGCTTGTAGATCCTCCTTTTCCATTTTATCCTCTGGACTCTGTTGATTAAAACATGATTAAGTTTTATCATAGTCAGGCAAATAAATCAACTGGAAGTACACACTACAGCTATCGTTGCAACGTCACATGCACTAGCAGGCTAAGTATATATATTTTCAGTTTGGATAAAACACTTCTCCTTCATGTTGTTTGTAATAACAATAGAAGTTTCAACAGTTAAAACTTTGTTATGGTGAAATAACAGTATACCCATTGCAGATAAAGCTTTTCAACTTTTCATTTAATTCTACATACTCTTGATATCCCTTTAAAAAATCAGAACAAAAAAAAGAAAATACATGACTTCTCATTATTTAAATAGTAACAACAATTTATATTTATCACTGAGACTCAACAATATAAAAAGAAATATATTTTCTTGAAACTGATCAAAGCTTAATCACAAATAGTTCCTAACAACTAAACTGACCAAGTTTGATCCACATTTTGATTCCAGTTCTTCTAATCTTTTGGCAACTTCTGCCAATGCTGCTCTCTGTTTTGGGTCCCAATTATGTTCTCTTCGTTCCCTGGTCATCCGTTCCTTCAAACCCTTCGGGAACAGATCAAACACATTCTTCACCCCAATGTGGTACTTTCCTGACGGATTCTTCCATGATGCTGGTACCTGAATGAATCAAAAGAATTTGTTTTAAAAATCCCAAATAAATTTAAATATTTTCACCAATTAGAGCAATGAAAGTATTTCAACACCATACATTAATGCTAGCTTAGATAATGATGTTTCTAGAAAAATAGAGTCATGGGCTCTGTAGCTCATCAGAATTTCATTGATTTACTATCTAAAGTTGAATATTTAAGTTATTGTTTACAAGAAAAAAATAGGTTCTTAGATCATGACCACTGTGACCCCATTTAGGGTCATGGGGTCACACAATCTACAATTTAGAATCCCCATTGGCCAAGGAGCCTGCACACAACTTTTCAGCTCTCTAGACCTTTTGGAACTGGAGAAGAAGATGAAAATAGGTTTTTAAGGAAGTGACCCCTGTGACCCCATTTAGGGTCACGAAATCTACAATTTAGAATCCCTATTGGCCAAGGAGTCTGCACACAGCTTTTCAGCTCTCTAGACCTTTTGGAACTGGAGAAGAAGATGAAAATAGGTTTTTAAGGATGTGAATCCTGTGGCCCCATTTGGGGTCATGAAATCTACAATTTAGAATCCCCATTGGCCAAGGAGTCTGCACACAGCTTTTCAGCTCTCTAGAACTTTTGGAACTGGAGAAGAAGATATAAATAGGTTTTTAAGGATGTGAATCCTGTGACCCCATTTGGGGTCATGGGGTCACGAAATCTACAATTTAGAATCCCCATTGGCCAAGGAGTCTGCACATAAAATTTCAGCTCTGTGGAGTCATTGGTTCTGGAGAAGAAGTTGAAAAAAAGAAAAGTTTACGAACGGATGTACGGCCGGACGCCGGACACCATGCCATGCCATAAGCCCATTGGGCCTTTCAGGCCTGGTGAGCTAAAAAGCAAAGAAAACTTTTTTCCCTTTCCAAACAGGAAGTGAAAAGTGAAAACAAAATTCCAAAGAATAGATTCAATACTTCTCTTTTTTCAATTTAAATTACTAAAGCAGTTATGGAGATAAAACTTTTTCGAAATAGCAAATTAATATCATGTTAGTAAAACAAATTTAAATAATGTTATAAAAGTAAAATATTTATAACTTCATGCATAATAAAGTTATTCAATGATAACGTTTGCTTTCTGTCTTTGATATTTCATTGGAATGCACCTTGAGTGTTCTTCCTGTTATACCAGTTATCTCCCCTTCCACTGCTTCCACCACCGTAGACGTGTCAACATCGCCAGATCCGGTTGCATCAACAATATCAATGATCTTTGGCCGCCCATCGCTTGTCACCTGTCATAGAGGTAAAAATGGCTTGAAAAACCATGCCAACAAATCTCAAAGAAAAGAAAGAATTTCCTGAACAACTAAAATTCACAATATCTACATACAAACTACATATTAAATATCATCATAAACACAATTATCTATTTAAAAAAAGACATAGAATAAAAGAAAATGAAGTATGAAGTCTGTCCAGCATCTGATAATGTGGTATCTTTTTGTAAAATCATTGAAATTTTTAAGGATTCAATTTGATGAAATAGAACTATTGGGCATGCCTTACTTTCCCATTTATTTCAAATTCAAACTCTGATCACAGTAAATTAGAATTTATAGCCTCATTTCAGGGCTAGATGCTTGCTAGAAATCTTAACTAGAGCGAAGTGCTCTTCAGGCTAGTGACATTTGCTTCAAACAAATTTCACTATCCTTGGCTTCTGAATTTTCACTGGCCTCGAGTCAGCAGACCAGTACGAGTGTCGAGCCCTGCATTTTAAGACCCTTGAATGATAAGTCTATGGTTACATATTGAGATCTCACAGATAGCATAGCATATACTGAGACAGGACCCCTTAGACATGTTAGATGAGAAGATTACGTACACGGCTGTAGGTGAATTCGTAGACCAGACGGGTTTGTAGACGTATATTTCTGGTGGATTCGTAGACGGATTGGTGGTGGATTCGTAGACGTAGAATTTTAATAAAGCAATCAGACACTCGGTGTTGTTATTTTTTGTTGGAGAATATTTGTGTTTGAAATAAATAAATAAATATGGTAAGTATAATATATAATCCATTTTAGAATACCCATATACAGCATCAATCAACAACAAACGGGAGATTAGCAGACGTCGGCGAAGATGAAGTACAGTAAATCCTTGACAATCAAAACACATCATAACATCCTGTTTTTATAAAGTCGTTAATCTACCGACAACCTAATTTACTAAGATTACATTACTTTCAAGTTGTGAATTACACCGACTACAATCAAAGCAACTCACAACATATTGTATATTTAGTTGTTTTATACTGAGAAGATCCACTTTCAGAATCACCTTCGTTAATAGCCAATTGTTAATTGTATACATCAATCTCATATGATCTCTCAATTTAATCAGACCTCCTACCACTTCATTTAACCCAATATACAGTGTCTATAGTCGCAAAACATCTTACGAATATACTATTAGGGACATCGCGACGATTTCCAAACTCACAAACGCTGGGGTAAATTGTTCTGAAATACGTGGCGGATAATACTTCTTATCACTATGAAGTCATTGCATACCTTATTGAGTGTTGAATCCCAACATGGAGCTTTCAATCCAACGTAACAACTGAACCTCTCGAGTATGTAAAAAAGAGTTTCAAAACAATGCCTGAAATGCCCTTCCGGCTCTATTCCGGAAATGCTAACTATAAGGTGTTGTGTAAAATCCGAACTCGGTGACGAAACGAAATATTGTTCTCACTGATTTGAGCCAACTTTGGTATATACCATAAATCATTTTGCTATAAAAATGTTCAAATTGACCAAACAGTGGCGTACCATTTACATTCCTTCCGTGACAATTATCAAATCCCACAGTCATACATGACACAATATCAATTTTATCTGGTTGATTCAAATGATGAACTTTTTTGTAAATCATCTAAACATTTTGTAAATACTTACATCACACAAATTTACATATTCTAAAAATTATTGCAATTCGAGAAAGAAACTCTTATCAAACTATTCATTTATAAATATTGTTTAATTTACATTACTCCTCCGAACGCCCGTTGTTTGTTTTGACAGTGTAAGAGCCAACTAGCGTACATATAGTCAAGGCGCTTCCGCAATACTGGCACTGTTATTAAATCACAGTATTACATGACGCCGTGTAAAACTACACAGGACAGCGCGTGATAGCTATAAAGTCAACGACTCGAACGTGTATCAAGCCAAGAGCACACAATTGCAATTGGCTCGCTTCTTGTTGTACCAGCGGCCATTTCTACTCGCCTGGGTGTCACTGCATATGAAAATAGGGGAAAATAAAGTATATCACACTGTAATGAGAACAACAAAGACAATCACATCTTGTAAAGTATGATTCCGATAAAGTGATGAAAAATTATTACACATACGTTTGGTTTCAAGTGTAAAAAAACACAATTGTTACCCTATATTATCTTCACATTTACCTTCATCCCATAGAAGCGCATAAAATCTCATTTAAGGGAATTATGATTTGCATGTCATTCATTTTGTGGAATCCGGAAGTAAATCGACATTAGTCAAATTGTTAAAAAATCCAAAAGTAGACGCCGTGGCGATTTCTCATACAATGCATAAATAATATAGTATTCATTATAATGTACACAAAGCCTTCATTTTGCCGCTAGGTTTCGACTTTACGAAAAATGAAATAAAAACACAAATTATGCTAATCAGGCAAATCAGATGAAATGTCACCCAATGAAATGGAGAGTAATCAGTAACTCCGTATAAAATAAATGAACAAAAACTGTATTTACTCATGTTTCTTGGATCGAAGCAGTCGAAGGATCTTCCCAAAAAATAAGAACAATTCCAAAGTGAGCAAACATTTTATTTCACGCTTGGTTTTATAGCCGAAGGTACGGCAATATGCACGTGCAAATCGAGACATTCTGCGAACAGGTAAACCACGTGACCATACCCGATCTGTCATTTCAGTGGGATCGTCTTGCCGGTATGTACCTTGTTCGCGAGCTCCCTAATACTATATATATACTACTTCTACGAATCCACCGGTTACGAATCCACTGCGTCTACAAATTCACCGCATCTACGAACCGGTCTGGTCTACGAAATCACCGCATCCCACGTACACTGCTGCAGGTAATGCAGATCGACTTCCTGGAATGTCACGATTTTAAGAATAAAAGTCAGACCCAAGTGATTGACACAAAAAAGTTTACAACAAACCCAAATAAGTCATCATTCAAATGATTTTGATTTCTAAATACCCTCACAGTTAAATTAATTTACAATATTCCAGACTGTCGCCGATTGATTGATCATTGGGACCAGAGAGGTGTAACGATTCAACAGCTGTCAAAATCAATCAATTCTATTTTCTAAATGAAGGCTGGCGATCTTTTACGCGTATATCACTCAAAGCAGGAGCATGTTATCATCATACTGACATTTGTTCTTTAGGTTTCTATTTTTATTCTCTAAGAACTTTTCAGTCAGAGGTGCTGAGTCAGAATCCATTTCGGAACTTGCAAGTCTTGCGAAAGTAAAACCAAATGGAAAATGAATAACCGCACCTGCAATCCAGGAGCCCCTGGGTCTACACCAGTGTCTAAAATTGCAATTACAACTCCTCTGCCGTCATAGTCGGGGTATTTTGTCAAAAATACTGTCGCCCCTGTGTCCTTCTTGGGCAAAATACCATCAACGGGAAAGTCAGCGTCTGCAGATGTCGCCATGTTGGTTTGACTAAAGTCTCGTAGTCGTCCTCACGTGATTTCGCGTGGCTTTAGGGTAATACTATCTTCAACAAAACACATTGTTGTCAACTCGAGGAATTGATTACGATAAACAAAAGAAATCCATGACAAAATATATTTTAACATTTAGGTATTAGCATAAAAATGTAATAAATACAAACAAACCTGTTTCAGTTAAATCTTAATTAATTAATCAATCTTAAAAAATCTAAAAATGTCAAAAAAGTATAACTGATTAAACTTTAATTTCAATAGACCTAATTGACGATCATCCATTCTTTTCAGTTGCTCTTTGCCCCTACATCTATTTGAACACTGAGTTATTATTGAGGTATATTCCATTGACTTTAAACAAACCAGTAGTTTCACACAAACATAAGACTATAACGACCTCCATTTCAGCAAATATGACTACAAGTACATATGTCATGTAGTTAGGCCTACAGGTGGGATTTGTGTATAACATGAATTACCGGTATGATAAAACCAGACAAAATTATATCTGAGTATACGAAATAAGGTCAAACAAGTTCTAAGCCAACATAAATTCTATAAAGCATAATTGCTTCTATCCACTATCACTATCCACTGCTCCATTATCTTGGCACGGAAAAGTCAGGGAAATACTGCAAAACTTTTATCAGCCAGTTATATGGAGACTGGCAAGATAAGATAAGATAAGATAAGATAAGATAAGATAAGATAAGATAAGATAAGATAAGATAAGATAAGATAAGATAAGATAAGATAAGATAAGATAAGATAAGATAAGATAAGATAAGATAAGATAAGATAAACTTTATTATCCCAGATGGGAAATTTGTCTTACACTCAATGAGTCTTTGGTAGAATACAATACAAAATAACAATACATGAATACAATATAAAAAACCAAAACAATAATAACATACATTGTGTTGATTGGTACTAAATATGACATATATATACGTATATGGCATACTTTAATCAACCGTGTCGTGTTTCAAGAGTTACATAATTGCTATTTGGTGTGAAGGTTTAGAATTTTTATACTGTATGGGACAAACGATTTTGATGCTCTGTTAGTTTTTAAATGCCAGATTTTGAAACGACTTCCAGATGGTAGAAATTCATAATACTCATGTTGAAAGTGCGATGGGTCTGATTGAATGGCTAGAGCCTTCTTTTTAACTCTAGAATCAAACTGGAATGAAAGATGCTCAAAATTGAAGCCGCAAATTTTACTGGAGGTGTTTACAATTTTGTCAATTTTGTTTTTTTGTCTTAGAGGAAGATTTCCATACCATGCATAGAAGCAGAAAGTCAGAATGCTATTGATAAAAGTTTGGTAGAATAATCTCAGAATACTGCAGTCTACATCAAAAGATCGTAATTTTCGCAGGAAGAAAGGGGCCTTTGTTGTGCCTTTGCATGTACACGTTGTGAATAATATTTCCATGAAAGTTTGTTGTCAATTATCGTACCCAGATATTTATACTAGAGGTATGCCTTGCGCAGGGAAGATGCCTGTCGGAAGTACATGCACGTTTGTTGAATGTGTACTGGGATGGTTGTCCTTTACATTCAATTGTTAACCTCTCGTCTACTCTTATTCAAGCCTGGCATGAGCAGCCTGGGAGTTTCAGTGAATGTGGAAGAATGTATTCTTGCAGACCGTCGTGTGACTCGTGAGGTGCGTGATAACAAGAAACTGGTCTTCGTCATAGGTCATACTATCTTTCGTGACCATTATGTGCATGAAAAAGACATATCCGCGTGAAGTGTTATTTCTTAATGATTATATGACGAGAAAGAGACCAACTAAATAAATTAAATTATTTAGCATGATTTTGATC
Organism: Gibbula magus; assembly: GCA_936450465.1. Classification (NCBI taxonomy): domain Eukaryota; kingdom Metazoa; phylum Mollusca; class Gastropoda; order Trochida; family Trochidae; genus Gibbula; species Gibbula magus. The sequence goes on from OW388306.1 coordinate 11,376,828, forward strand.
ATTTCAAACATCTGATACGTGACCACCTCATGAATTTACCCCGAAAGTCATAAGTCGCACCTGTGATCCATGTCGACTATAGACCCGAAGACTATGATCCGTGTCGACTATAGACCCGAAGTCTATGATCCATGTCGACTATAGACCCGAAGACCATGATCCATGTCGACTATAGACCCGAAGACTATGATCCATGTCGACTATATGCATGAAGACTATGTTTAACGTCGACTATTGGCCTGAAGATTATGATCCATATCGACTATAGACCCGAAGACTATGATCCATGTCGACTATAGGCCTGAAGACTATGATCCATGTTGACAATAGACCCGAAGACTATGATCCATGTCGACTATAGACCTGAAGACTATGATCCATGTCGACTATGGACCTGAAGACTATGATCCATGTCGACTATATCCCCGAAGACTATGATCCATGTGGACTATATGCCTGAAGACTATGATCCATGTGGACTATAGGCCTGAAGACTATGATCCATGTGGACTATAGGCCTGAAGACTATGATCCATGTCGACTATAGACCCGAAGACTATGATCCATGTCGACTATGGACCTGAAGACTATGATCCATGTTGATAATAGACCCAGTCTATGATCCATGTCGACTATGGACCTGAAGACTATGAGCAATGTCGACTATGGACCTGAAGATTATGATCCATGTCGACTATAGACTCGAAGACTATGAACCATGTTGACTATAGGCCTGAAGACTATGATCCATGTCGACTATGGACCCGGAGACTATGATCCATGACGACTATAGACTCGAAGACTCTGAGCCATGTCGACTATAGGCCTGAAGACTATGATCCATGTCGACTATAGACCCGAAGACTATGATCCATGTCGACTATGGACCCGGAGACTTTGATCCATGTCGACTATAGACCCGAAGACTATGATCCATGTCGACTATGGACCTGAAGATTATGATCCATGTCGACTATGGACCTGAAGACTATGATTCATGTTGACTATAGACCTGAAGACTATGATCCATGTCGACTATGGACCCGGACAATGATCCATGTTGACAATGAGCCTGAAGACCAGCACTGGTTCCTACTGACATGTCTCGTCTCACACCTCCAGGCTGGTTCCTACTGACATGTCTCGTCTCACACCTCCAGACTGGTTCCTACTGATATGTCTCGTCTCACACCTCCAGGCTGGTTCCTACTGATATGTCTCGTCTCACACCTCCAGGCTGGTCCCTACTGATATGTCTCGTCTCACACCTCCAGGCTGGTTCCTACTGATATGTCTCGTCTCACACCTCCAGGCTGGTTCCTACTGACATGTCTCGTCTCACACCTCCAGGCTGGTACCTACTGACATGTCTCGTCTCACACCTCCAGGCTGGTTCCTACTGATATGCCTCGTCTCACACCTCCAGGCTGGTTCCTACTGACATGTCTTGTCTCACACCTCCAGGCTGGTTCCTACTGATATGCCTCGTCTCACACCTCCAGGCTGGTTCCTACTGATATGTCTCGTCTCACACCTCCAGGCTGGTTCCTACTGACATGTCTCGTCTCACACCTCCAGGTTGGTTCCTACTGATATGCCTCGTCTCACACCTCCAGGCTGGTTCCTACTGACATGTCTCGTCTCACACCTCCAGGCTGGTTCCTACTGACATGTCTCGTCTCACACCTCCAGGCTGGTTCCTACTGATATGTCTCGTCTCACACCTCCAGGCTGGTTCCTACTGACTTGTCTCGTCTCACACCTCCAGGCTGGTTCCTACGGATATGTCTCGTCTCACACCTCCAGGCTGGTTCCTACTGACATGTCTCGTCTCACACCTCCAGGCTGGTTCCTACTGACATGTCTCGTCTCACACCTCCAGGCTGGTTCCTACTGACATGTCTCGTCGCACACCTCCAGGCTGGTTCCTACTGATATGTCTCGTCTCACACCTCCAGGCTGGTACCGGCCGGCTGCTTTACATCAACATAGGTTCGACGAGTTTCCTTTATATACTCCCATACTCTCCTGACCTGGGCCAACTGACTTACACCTTTTTCAAAACTGGACGAATACGATACCAGGAAAATCTGTTGTAAACGTGTATTTAACATGAGTTTTAGATCAGCAATCAAAAGTAGGCCTACTGTGTGAAAAAATTATTGATGATATTTGACCAGAAAATAATCAAACATCGTTTTTTTTCGATATTTGTATTCATCTGTATTTACAGACAATACACTATGTTATACCAACCTTTAAAATACTAAATCAAACCTATTATTTTAGATCTACAGATCATTGTTCTTTATATATAAAATATATTCATCAACATATTACAATGAGACACAACATATTCTAATTCATGTATTTCTACGTAAAATGTATCTTTATGTGTTTTTACCACTTCTTTTCAGATTCAAACGTAAATCTGTGCTAAGACTAAGGTTTGCTCGCCAAAGGTTAGCTCGCCAAACCGACCTTGTGGAGAGGAATCTTCAGAACCTTTTCGTATCCTGGCAGATGCATTATTTTGGGAAGTTTATTCCTCGGAACAAGGTCTATTTTTAATCAGACTGATTCGAGACCCTTAATTCTTGGTTAGCTAATAATCTGAATCAAAATACATATAGCCCCTGGCAGGAGTTTAATCTCAGATAAAGAACAATGTCTTAGGAATTTGAATAAAACACGAATCATATTGCGTTGAAACTGGTATTAAAATCAGGAATTTAACTTTTGAGAGAAGTTTATATGCGTTATCTTTGGGCTCATATTACCCACGTTGAAGAAAAGGAACATGTATTCCTAAAATAACGTGTTAGTGTTTAAATAAATGGCAATTACCACGCTGGTAAGATAACATTTTAGAAACTCATTAGAGTATTCCTAAGATCCGAAAGACAATATTTAAAAAAAAATATCAAATAAAAAAAATACCACTCACATTATCACCAAACACAAAAGAAACTTATTCTTAAAAATAAGATATGTATACGGGGAAATTTATTGAAATAATTCTTTGTAATGAAAGATTAATTTTTTAAATTGAATACATGATGATAACCTAAAATCGAAATTAAAAAAAAAAAAGTCGCAAGAGAGCGAGTAATGACATTTTTATCTTATAGCTCCTCGTGATGAAAATAGTATTCTGCAGTCGCGTGAAAGCACCAGGCAACCGTAAACTTCCGGCTGTCATTTATCACTGCGGCGAAGCTTTGTGGCCGTACACAATAGTTAATGTAAAGCCGCGTTCCGCCCGTTAGCGGTTCAAGATGTCGACTAGGATTATTCGACAAACTCGGGACCCGTTCGAATCACTCGAACGGATGCTGAATCGGACTACGCTGGTTGCTCAAAGAGTTGCACATGGTCAAATAATTGGTAAGTTCGGACCTCGAACGGGGCTCATATTCTAACTGGACGGTCATTGATTGTTTATCGTTCGATCTCTTCAAGTGTTAGTTCAAACACATACTGTATTTGGTTCCTGACCCGAGATAGCGGGAAGTAATTTATCAATTTATGGTTGATGTATTCCATTATCAACCTGCACGCGAACAGGTAACCTTAGACGTTGCGACTAAAAGAAAACAAGCCCCACACAAAGACGGAAAATTGGAAAATTACTTAATTATGAAAAGAAAAATTGCTTGTATTTATTATGGTGCTTTATCTTGAATTAGTATTTTAACGGGAGAGTACGATTTTGTGATTTTTGACCCGATACTAAACCACCACGTAGAATCCATACTATAATTTTTGTTTATGAAACTTTAAATATTTCAAGGCTTGGAATCTAGGCCCTACTTTGTCCTTTCCACATTTTTTTCCAATTTTGAAAATGCTAAGTCATTACTTTCATTAAAACAAAACCAGTTTTCATTAAATGTTATTTCCTTAAAATGTATTAGACCTACATGTAATTATATTCCAGGAAATGTTTTCTTATCAGTCTTTCAATATATGTTTTTTCTCACCTAAACTAGGCCTATTCATTTGTCGACATGGCGTGAACAAGACAACACGTTCTAATAACATTTTGCTTTTGCTTAGCTTTTCATATTAATGATGAACATGCACCATTAATCTTTGTTTCACCTAAAACAGATTCTTTGGATAAATCCATATTATATGGAAAGATGACAGAATACAGAAAGTATATTTGTTAAGACAGTCCTTCATTCCTGTGTTCTTACATTCTCTGCAATACATTCTCTGCAATATCATCATTTTATTGGAAAGATCTACCTTTTTAAACTTGTTTAAAAATCAAAATTGCCATATGCCATGTTATGTGCCATTGCCTAATGTTGAGCTATAAACTTATAAGCGTAAGCCGTTTGAAAACAATTATCCATATCGAGTAGTGGCTTGTCTTAAATTATCACACATGAATACATTAATACGCGCAAACCATGACGTACAGTATGTTGATCCAAAGAGAGAAACTCTTTTTGTAATTACATATTTGCATTAATGAACTGTACTAGTTTTTAAGTTATGGAAAATAACACCCATACAATAAAGAATGATGTACACATGCAAATGTATTGTCAATATTGTAAAAGTTTAAATACTTTGATTGAAACCCCTTTGTCACATCTGTGCTGTGTGTGTTACCGTACAGCTCCCAGTTGGGTGTGACAAACGAGACTATTAAATACCAACTAAATCCACAAGAACACTCGAGTAGATAACACGGCGTTTGCAAATAGATATGAACATTGGTTGGGCCGCAGGAGAATTCGTTACGGACAAGCCAGGCTTTACCTGTTCAAACAAACAGATAATGACGTATGGCGTTTAGCCAGGGGCTTTTGGTCTCTATCTACAGGCTGGTATACACTCTGAGTGAAGTGCTGTAGGCTTTTAACAACACGTTGTTTATCACCATAATGGTTTGTCTTGCTCTTGTTGATCTTGTTAGATCAACTATTTCAAGATTACGCTCATGCTATCTCGAGTGAAGATCTCTGGAGACAGCCTACGTACAGCCAGAATGTTAAAGATTTACGTTTTGAAAATATCTATAAAAATTCTTTCTTTGTTTCACATTTATTTTCTTATCTATTGAGGCATATTCAAATTGTGATTTCATTTAGGTTTAATAAATAATTATTGATGACAGACGTGTCCCAATATTTAAAAAAAAATATAAAAAAAAAAGATCAGCTATGATCGTGTCTAAATAGTTTTTGTCGTTGTAGTTGACAGGATCGAATAATTTCTTCTAATGGAAACATTGATACGTTCGTCATTTTGAAAGACATGTTAGCCCAAAGCATTGATCAAGGAACGATTGGATTTGCGTTACAATAGTTATCTCAATATCAAAGGGAATTTTATGAATCATGTATTGACAAGTCTATGCACAATCGATGAAATCAAACACAACGAAGTTATTAAGAATTGACATTCCGTAAATATACGGCACAGTACATTGGTTTTAAATTTTAAGATCTGATTAAAGGCCCTTTATCCTTTTTAAAACATTTGTTAATAAGTAAAGAAAACATATGAGTGACTTCATGGGTCCGATATCTGGTAGCATATATATATACGTTGTATGGAATGCTATCTCGATTATTAAAGATAGAAACTTTTTACTAAACCTAAAAACTCATAAAAGTGTCACTTCAAGACATGTCCCAAATCAAGATGCAGTCCTGATAACTATCAAATGTGAAATTGATATTGGTTTGGTGACGTAAGAGATTATAAATCAGATATCTGCATTGATTTATGATCAATATTATAATGGGTGTGACCCCTGTCAACTGACATATTTATTAAGTCCGAAACGTCGCATTATCATAATTTGAAAAACTTGGGATAATCCGATATGCGTCCACTAAAGTCAATTCTTTTTCAGAAGGGATCCTCCTTGGGGTACATATAGCATAAAAATCCTTATTTTTAACTTGATGACAGATTGTAACTTAATTTTTATAAATAACAGTAAAAATAAGTTCAAAAAACACAAAATAAGTGTTTTCCGAACGTGTGACCACCCTGCGTAGAGCCCCATCCCGGTGCAAACCAAGGGACGTAACTCTAATCTCACCACTTATCAATCTGTCATTGACCAGACAAGACGTGGTTTTTGTTTGAGAGACCTTTTGACTTGAGTTCGCTATTTCTGACGAAAATGGACAAGACTAAGAATACTGTATGTGTGGTAACCCCTTTTTATTCGTAGAGGCGAATGTTTAGGTTACTTATATGGTTTTTGTCGCGTTGTAACTTCGTTTTTCAATTCGCACGTGCTTTGAATTGAACGAGTAATGGCGGATGGAAAACGCTCAAAATGGCGGATCTCAAACAAAATGCAATGTGTTAGTACTTTGCTATTCTTGTATTGAGATTTGTTTGTTTTGAAGGTTCTTTATCGTGCTTCGCATTGTAGGGCAGCACTTTACTGACGAGGATTTCTCCCTGTTTGAATTTTTCATTCTCGGGGTCATCGTCTCAGTCGGCAAGATGTACTAGGTATATTCATGCTTTATTTCTTTCAGTGGCTTACTATTCATTACTTGCCTAGTGCTTAGTTATTATAGTATCGCCTCTGCGTTTTGTTTGTATGATGCACTTTTATGAAACATAAACATTGCACTTACACACATGCATTCCCCTAACATTCTGTGTTTGACTTGCAGTCATTCACCGAATGTACGGGGTGTAAGGCCCGGTTGCCCCCGGCCGACAAGCACGATCGTTGTTTGGTTTGCCTCGTCGAGGATGAGCATGACGACCAGGCCTGCGATTTGTGTCTCAACTTCACGCCTAGAGCCAGGAAGGAAAGGGGTATGGATACCCTGTTCTACAGGAACCTCCAGAAGGCGGGCCAGGAACTTAAGGGTTCGATCCCTCCCTCTAAAGAAAAGAGGAAGGGTGGTAAGGGCAAGGGTAAAGGTAAAAAAAGGGTGAGTTCCTCTCCTATCCCCTCTTCGTCATCAGAGGAGGTGGATATGGAGGTGGGATCACCTGCTGTGGGGGATACATCACGCCCCCCAGTTCTTTCACCACAAACTCACACACCTGTTCGCACTTCTACTAAAACTAATCCTAATTTGGATGCAGAGACTATCTCAGCTCTCATCCAGGGGCAAATGACGGGGATAGTGGGGACGATGATGGCGCAGCTCCGTAAGGAGTTGTCTGTCGTCGCCCTGCCTGAACCTGATGCTCCAGGGTCGGCCGGCACTAGTGTTGGTAAAGACTCCGGGACCGTTACTGAACCGGGCGCAGGCCCCGGCAAGGTAGCGGTACCCGACGAAGGCATCCGCGAGACTGCTCCGGCTCTGCCTCGTACTCAGGTAAACAAAGCCCCCTCGTCGGTGCAAGGCACTCCGGTACCGAGCACGTCGAGGGGCACCGGTAACCCCAAGGGTAAGGGCGCCGGCGCTTCGGCGTCGGTGCAGTCGCTGCCTCGTGGGCCGGCTCCGGTTGGGGAACGAGCACCGGTGGGTGGTACCGGGTTTCGCATCCCTCTCAAACGGGCTGTCCGTGATCGGTCTCTAGACACCGCGTCGCTATTGAGTGGCTCCGGTGACGGGGATCGGTCAGAGGATGGCTCCGATTTGTCCGAGGAGGATGAGGAATCCGGTCGTTCAGTATCGCTCGCCGAGCTTCTGAGGGAGACGCGGGATCGCATAGCGATCGCTATCCCTCAGACGCTTGTTCCCGTCCCGGAGCAGGTCACCGAGGAATTCCGTCTTCCGGGGGAGGCTTTCGCTCTCAGCAAGCCTCCGGCGACAAGGCTCCGCATAATTGATAGCTTGTTGGTTGAGGCGATCAATCCTCTCCTATCTGGTTCCCGTACGAAGGCTGATCTGCCTGAACTGAATAAGAGGTACCAGTTGGGGGAGAAGGGTCTCTTCGATCTTCCGGTTATTGACGAATGCGTCCTAACTTCTGTCACCCTGTCTAGCGCTCAGGCGCAGCCTTCTCTAGGCAAGCAGGGCCGGCGACTGCCTCCATTTCCGGTGCAAGCTGCCATGTTCAAGGCCGAGTTCCGTGCCCATGAGGACACGTTCAGGAACGGAGCCCAACAACTTAAGGTGGCGGTGCACGGGGCCTACCTTGCTGCTATGCAGGCTAAGGACCAGGCGGAGATGCAGGAACTGGGCACTAAGGTGACCACGTTCCAGAAGCAGCTGGCAGAAGTTTCTAGCTATCTGGCCCGGGACTCAATTCGGAGTGCCGCGAGCCAGATAATGGGCGCAGTTATGGGGATGCGCCGGCTGTGGCTGTCGACGTCGAAGTACTCACAGTCCACACGCCTCACACTGCAGAACCTGCCTTTCAGGTTGGGGTCCACCCTCTTCCCTGGATCGCAGGCTGTAGTTAAGGAAGCCGCCGAGCAAAAGGTTGCCTTCGAGGACTCTAAGGTGCTCCTCGAGGACCCTGCTCCGCAAGAAAAGCGAGCGCGGCCTTCCCCCCTTGATGGTCTCTACCCCGCGCCGGGGGGTGCGAGCCAGGCTTCTTGGAACGCTCCTATGGGTAACAAGAAGAAGTACAAGGGGAAGGGAAAGAAAGGGCACTTCCGTGGGGGCCAAAAGGGCCAGCGGAATTTTCGGAACCGAGGCAGGCAAAACAAGCAAACCTAGGTTCTCCGAAGCCCGTGTCACCACCCAAAAGTCCAGCAGCTCGAATGCTGCCGGAGACGGGGGTACACTGTCTTTCCAGAGATCTTCCAGTGGGGGGCAGACTATCTCACTTCGTCTCAGAATGGGAGAAAGTCACCTCGAATACCTGGGTCCTGTCCACACTCAGGGAGGGCCACTTACCACTTTGGAAGTACGACCCACCGACTTTCTCCGGGATACGGCACACGAAGGTGCCCGAGTTGCCCGAGAAGGCGGAAGTCCTTCGTGCCGAGGTGCAGGCTTTGCTAGACAAAGCAGCCATCGAGGTAGTACCACAGGGTCAGGAATTGAGCGGTTACTATTCAACCTACTTCCTGGTACCCAAGAAGGACGGAGGGTTCAGACCTATCCTCAATTTGAAGTATCTCAATCGCAGTCTTCAGGTTCCAACGTTCAAGATGGAAACCCTGAGGACGGTGATAGCATCAGTAGAGAGGGGGGATTGGCTGTCGTCAATAGACCTCAAGGATGCTTATCTGCATGTTCCAATGCACCCCGACTTCAAGGAGTTTCTTCGGTTCTCCTTCGACGGGACGTGCTACCAGTTCCGGGTGTTACCCTTCGGCATTTCGACTGCTCCGAGGGTATTCACCAAGCTGATGTTGGTACCGGCACAGGCCGCCAGGTCGCAGGGCAGGTGTTGTCACCCGTACCTAGACGACTGGCTGATCAGAGCCTTGTCTCAAGAACTAAATCAGGAAGCCACCCAGCAGGTGTTAGACATCTTGCTCAAGCTGGGTTGGATCATCAACCTGAAGAAGTCAGACATCGCCCCCAGGCAGGACCTGGTCTTTCTGGGCGCAAGGTTCGATACGGCCTCCGGTTCTGTATCCCTGGCCCCGGACAGGGTGTCCAGGGTGATCGGGGCAGTCCACTTGTTCCTTCAGTCGCCCACCCATACAGCCAGGACTTGGCTGCAGTTGTTGGGTCATATGGCGGCGACAGTGGACGTGGTTTGGAGAGCTCGCTTGAGAATGAGACCTGTTCAACAAGCGCTGGCACGAATGTGGTCACACTCGGACAGCTTCGAGAAGGTTCTGACCACACCGGTTTGGGTGCTAGAGCACCTTCGGTGGTGGGTCTCCGAAAGCAACCTTCTCAAGGGTCTATCGCTAGAGCCTCCAAAGCCTTCGGTCATAGTCCAGACAGACGCTTCCCTATCAGGCTGGGGGGGGAGTCCTGGACGACCAGACAGCCTCGGGCCTTTGGTCGCAGGAGGAGTCGAAATTGCACATCAACGTGCTGGAGCTCAGAGCAGTTCGACGTGTGTTCGAGTGCTTCAAGGAGCGGATCAGGGGGCTTGTCGTGCGTCTAGAAATGGACAACCAGACAGCCCTATCCTACATTCTGAAACAGGGCGGCACAGTGTCTCCATCTCTCCTTCAGGAGTCGTGGCAGTTCCTACTGTGGTGCGACCAGTTCAGCATTCAGGTGGTTCCTGTTTATCTCCCGGGAGTGGACAACGTCCGTGCGGACGCCTTGTCTCGGCGCATCCTAACACCTCACAAGTGGATGCTCGACCGGGGGATATTCGGAACTATCTCCCTGTTGTTCAGGTCGTTCCAGGTGGATCTGTTTGCGTCAGGGATGACGAATCAGATACCTGTGTTCTGCTCAAGAATACCAGATCCAAGGGCTCTAGCCAGAGACGCCTTCGCGATCGACTGGTCGGACAGAGTACTGTGGGCGTTCCCTCCGGTACCTCTGATCCCCAGGGTTCTTTCTCAGTTGACCAATCAACCAGCTCGCCTCCTAGTGCTTGTGGCGCCACTTTGGACGGCTCAGAGCTGGTTCCCGTCCGTTCTCAGGTTTCTCGTGCAGCCTCCTGTACTGTTACCCTCGAGACGAGACATACTATTTCAGGAAGGGGCACCACACCCGAATCCCAGGATTCAGTGGGTGGCTTGGCCACTGTCCGGAATCGCCTCCAGGAGAGCGGTATTCCTGCACGAGTTGCAGACACAATACTGGCTTCGAGGAGGGATTCGACAAACCTTCAATATGAAGATCGATGGGCCTGTTATGCGCGCTGGTGTGGCGATAGAGGGCTTCTCGATCCCTTTTCTACAGATCTAGTCACTGTTTTGGAGTTCCTCCAGTCCAGGTTAGATGCTGGTTTAGCCGCATCGACCGTCAGGGGATACTCTACGGCTATTTCTGCTTTCCACATACCGGTGGACGGTGCTCTTTTGGGATCGCATCCACTGGTACAGCGTTTCCTAGCAGGTGTGGACAGAATACGTCCGGTTGTCCGGCGTATCAGCCCTACCTGGGACCTTTCTATTGTTTTAGATTGGCTCTCAGGTCCGGGGTTCAGAGATTTGAATTCACTGTCACTACAGCTTTTGACGTGGAAGACCGCCTTTTTGGTGGCTCTGGCGTCGGGCAGGCGGGTAGGCGATATTCATGCGATGTCTGCTGATCCCGAACTGACTGTCTTTCATAGAGACAGGGTCAGTATCAGGCTGCCCGACAGCTATCGTCCCAAGGTCGACCACTCGTTCCATGTGACGGCTCCTATCGAACTGCCGACTCTTATGCAGCCGGCCTCTTCGGGGTCCACTGGGAACCAGGCGCACATTTTGGATGTGCGCAAGGTTCTTAAGATATATATCAAACGTACCAGGGCTATCCGTAAAGATCAGCAACTTTTCTGTTGTTACGGAGGTAGCAAGCCTGGTTTGCCGGCATCGAAGCAGTCAATATCCAGGTGGATAGTGTCTGCAATTGTCATGGGCTACGTTCACAAGGGCTTGGAAGCCCCAGGTCAGTTGAAGGCTCACTCGGTTAGAGCAGTTGCGACGTCTAAGGCGTTCGCTGCGGCTCTGCCCATCGAGGAGATCTGCTCCGCCGCTATCTGGAGCCGGCCGAGCACGTTCATTCGACATTACCAACTAGACAGGCACTCTAGGGAGCGCGCTCGGTTTGGTCAGTCGGTTCTCTCCGGTGGGCAGAGTTGAAACTCTCTAGCTGATTGAGCTTTCGAGTTACTTGTTGTTGTTACAAGTTATGTTCAGTTTGGTTCAGTTCAGTTGCTGTTTGAAAGCTAACTAACTAACAATTGTTCATTTTTAATAACCAGTTATGTCACTGTTTTGGGCATTTTTTATCCCTTACAGCAGGTGTCCCTAGGTCACTGCCTTGTTTGGGAAGTACTTCCTCCTATTATTCCCCAATAGTCTTTTTGGAAAAAAAAAGAGGGGGGGGGGGGGATTTGGCCTGGATAACGGTAAATTAGGCTGGTTAGCCAATTTGGTTAGTCCCCAAGGGATCACCCATCCTCAGCCCTCGGCGCGGGAGGTCACGTGATCTGGTAAGTGTGACACCTTTCTTGGATTGAGTAGAGCACTGTTAGGGGGATTTTAGTGTACAGACAGAATCCACATCCTAAGTCTTCTTTGGGAGTCTGCCTTATGCTATATGTACCCCAAGGAGGATCCCTTCTGAAAAAGAATCGAACCAACCTGCAGAGGTTGCAGATTCTTTGAAGGGATCCTCCTTGGGGTACGGCCACCCACCTCCCCTTATTCTGTCTGACTGGGTTAGATTGATAAGTGGTGAGATTAGAGTTACGTCCCTTGGTTTGCACCGGGATGGGGCTCTACGCAGGGTGGTCACACGTTCGGAAAACACTTATTTTGTGTTTTTTGAACTTATTTTTACTGTTATTTATAAAAATTAAGTTACAATCTGTCATCAAGTTAAAAATAAGGATTTTTATGCTATATGTACCCCAAGGAGGATCCCTTCAAAGAATCTGCAACCTCTGCAGGTTGGTTCGAATTTATTGTCAGTACATAGTAAGGACACGGGGTTAGTGGGTTTTTAAAAATTTTTTTTATTATAGAAAACCATTAATCTTATCTACTAATATATATAAAGACATTCATTTAATGGTTCATGTTATTGGTCCTTAGCGCCAGGATAATTCCATTTACTTATTTTGACGAAAAACCTAATGCTTAGCCTTTGATTCTTCTTTTACTGTTAAATGTTCATCTTTGTGTGATATGTATTGCTTTGCAGAAGAATTTCTGAATGTCCGTTATGTATATGTTGATTGGATCTCCTTGGGGTATAATATATTTTTTAATTGTAATGATGTAATTAACTAACATCCACTCAGCAAGAAGCTGACCATTTCAAAATTCCATATCAGTAAGTCATCCTCATGATTCCGTTAATAATAAACATCAACAACACTGCCATATTTCGACAATAAGTACCATGTTATATGTTCATTGTTCAATTGCATCCATCTTCAACAAAGAGGGGACCATCCTCGGTTACCCATGGGTTTATATATGCTCCGTTACTCTCCACTATGGGTAACCGAGGATGAGAGGGGACATGAATGATCAAATGTTTAACATCCCTGTTGATGAAAACGTGGTGAAAATGAGTTATGAAACAAAGTGAGTTTTTCTCACTACATGTACACTAATTATAAAATTCAGCATGAAAAGCCTCAACGTTACGATACATCAATATGTAGATACATATTATAAGGACTGTCGAAAGTCAGGGACAAGAAAAATATGAAGTCGACGATAAAGTAACGCGGGGATCGGCGACTTCACATTGTGTCTTGTTCAATATTATCGACGACCCATGCCCTTATGTATCAATATTCATGGTGAGGGTAATGGCGACTTCTTCACTTACATTGACTGAAGTGGATTTCATTGAGGAACTACTAGTATCATATGCTATCCCATGGAGTATATGCATTAGAGAATCCTTGGCTATACCAAGTCAATGGCGTGCTTTTAACACCATTAGTAATTTAGTATAACGCCAGTGGCACATTTAGATCACGATCTTGTAAATGTATATCATCCAATAATTCTCTTCTATGACTCTAACCTCTTCTGTTCACAAGGTTTTATTATGTGTGTCACCAGCTTTAAATCTTCTTGGTGTTGTTTTCCGCTCTCCCCTTGAACCGCTTGTTTGGACTGTGAGCATTCCGCTTCTTCCTCTTCTTTACCCTGGTGTCACTGATACACGTTGACCAACAGCACCTATATCCTCACCAACAGCAACTGTATCCTCACTGTTGTGAATTAGTATTAATCTTATATGTGGTGCTGATATTGAATTCCACACTAAAATATAATAACTTTCAAGAAATTCTAATTCCATATTGTATGTGTTTTCAATATAAATCTTCGCTGAGTCAACATTTTGAACCTAATCAAATTAAGCTGAAACTTGAACTTCACTTTAGATGGGGTTTTTTTATATTCCATCCCAAATTACTTTTCGTAAATAATACATTGTAAGAAAGTCACATTTCAAATCGTCCGTGTAATCTATGGTCAAAACTGAACCCCGATATTGATCATAGTGTCTAAAATGATCAGCCTCGTTCACAAAGCACGCTCTGCTGCACTTTGACCTCCAACCACTCTACAACTCCATGTTTCAGCCTCCCCTTCAAGTAGTCTTCTAATAGTGTATTTTTAAAATTTTTAACCTTTACCTTCAAAACTACCTGAAAGCAGCTTTTGAACTTTTCTTTTATCTCGCCCTCGAAGCACTCAATAAAAACAACGTGAACATTCACTCGCTGACGATTAATTTTTAAACATTTATCAAGTTAACAGTTTGTGAGATTTGAAAATTAAACACTATTGCTTTTTGTAGAATTATTTCAATCGCATCTTTGTTTTCCTTTTACCTATAACGTCACAACATCATAATTAATTAATAATTCTTAACTAAGTCTGATGCATGGCACTTATGAAAATCTACCAGTACAGTCATTGCTGCGAATGTTTTAAGGGCGGTCTTTATATGGCACGACACCCGATCACTATCGTTACAGAACTATGTTTCTTTAACAGCACACGGCATCACTCCATGAGCACTGAACCTAATCCCTTTATAGCACTTCAAAGAACACCTTCCTGATGCTCGTCTACTCTACTTCTAATAGTCGCGGATTCAGTTCCTCTGGCTTATAAAAGAATCGTAGGCAATACAACTCTCTCACAACGCACCCTTTAACACCTAACACCCCAAACGCAAAGGCACCGGTCACTTACCCAACCACGTGCCCAGTTGTCATGTCCAGACCCTGATTTCAGAGTTAGGTGGTCGTATGCTCACGGTTCAGACAGACGACTCAAAGGAAGAGCGGGAAAAAGCTATCCAGGACGCAGTTGAGGCCGCTGAAGCGCGTGCAACACGGGAACTCCGTGCAGCACTCAGACGTATGAAAGAGCAAAAGGATGCAGAGCGGAAGCGTGCCTTACAGACCCAGAAAGAGGTTGGTATTCTGTCCTGTGGCCTCCTCCAGTTTATGTTCCAGTAACCGGCCTAAGCCTATGATCAATCTTAGCCAATGCTACAATATTGGTAAAAACAAACGGTAACACTTTAGTATGGAAGGTATCCAAATATATGTTTTCTCAACGCAACTGTAGGGCAATGCTTATGGCCTTTTGATGCATATCATCACGGTGAGTATGATCGAACGCAGCTATTTTGGTCCTCAATGTAATGCAATCGTCGTCCCATTTCCAGGTGCTATGTGCAGTTTTCTTCTACGTTAAGCTCCTGCACGCTAGAGGCCACATTTGCGCCCACAGGATTATTATATATTGACACGTCACTGACGTTTGACCCTTTGACATGCATACGACATAAGTGTGTGACAAAGTTCTGTGATACATGAAAAAGTTCACATTTTCCGAATCAGAAATCAATGGACTTTCACGTGTTGTAATTAGTATATCTGTAAAATTTTATTTTATTGAGAAATGACGAATTAAAAATCTTGAACGTATTTTCAATCACAAAATTGCCTGCAGGTGCGTGTTTGACGTCGTTAAATAAAATGATTGCAAAACCATTGGTAAAGGTACATACAACGACTGTTTTTGATCAGAGATTACGATTGGTCAGTACAAGTGTACAAGTGTGCTCGTGTTCACCAATGAGGTCCTAACTATGTAGGCCGTCACATGATACGATTACAGCGCTGCAATTGTTTTGTAAGGACGGCTATGTTGCTGTTTCCTAAATAAACCATTAGAGGACAAATCCGTTCTTCATTCAGAATAATTCTCTAACGATTATTGCCTTGCTGCTGTTGTGTTGTTAACTCGACAAGTAGTTTCTCATAGCTTTATAACAGTTGGGAGCACTATTTTGTCTTCGTTTTAGTGTCAAGATTAGTTTTTGAGAAAGTGAAACTTTGAAACCGTTTATACTCGTACACTAGTTAACGTGTTGGTAACAACAATAGACATTTTTTTAAAGTTCGGGACAGGCTGTACGACGCCGGGCAAACCATAACAAAGGTGTCAAAGCTCTAAAGTTTTCATAGACCAAAACCGACGACATACGGCTTTGGATATATTATTTCTTATTTTAGATAGCTAATGATTAAGAACATACAATGGAACAAGAACAAAATGGTACAGGGTTGCTACTTTAAAAACGGCCATAGCTCTACGAACTTAGTACTTCTAAAGTATGTTAAAAATAATAAACGAGCCCCGAAGGGGCGAGTTGATTATTTTTAACGAATCCACTGCTCCGAATGCATTCTCCATCTTAATCCATGTATGACTTCACGAAACATGCATATGTGATTATTTTACATTCGAAACAATAAATTTCAATTATGGAATACCAAAATCAGTTATTTTGCAAATTTCGGTGCTCATTCATCGGATATGGTACAAGTAGCTGCGGCAAATGGATTCTTCCACGCACGTGCAGCGCAAAACTTGATTGACAGCTGAAACTCTGCCTTTCCATGCCTTCCGTGCCTTGAATAGAACGTTGGATTCTTACTGACAAACATTCCTAAGGTTTCTAACAGCGTCTTGTGGCCTAATGGTTAGAAGCGCTGACTACCAAGCAAAGGGTTGCATGTTCGAATCCAGGTTCATTCATTACAAAATTAACTTGTCTAGTTGAGAGATATTTTAAGATCCTATTCATGTACACTAAGACAAAATACATCAGTCTCGAAAAATGTATTCGATTAGCCATTACTGAAAATGTCTAAACCTAACACCCCTCCTGACTGGGACAGTCAATGAACAGTTGATTCCTAAATAATAATCAACTGAAAACACAATAGAGTGACGTCATGACCATGGATTAAATTATGTAAACCTTACATATTAAAATGAGCGTGGTGACTGTGTTATAGTACTACGACCGCCTGGCCCAGAGGGTGGCGGAACAAAGAGACAGGGCGGAGGAGGAACGAATCAAGGACCTCACCAAGAAGCTGAACAAGGAGAAGGAAGAAGCGCTGAGACTTCAGTGGGAGGAATGCGAGAACTTGAAGGAACAGGCAGTAGCTGACGCATGCGCAGCGCTCACGAAAAGACTGAGGACAGAGTTTACACTGGAGAAAGAACGGGCTGTCGCTCATGCTTTGAAAATAGCAAGGGTATGTTTAAATGACTGAAGTTCTCGACTATTCAGGGACTTTCCAATTGGTAGAGTCCAGTGGAAATGATATTTTAACGAGCACGAGTTTCATATCCCTGATTATATAGAGCCCCATGACCTATGTAAGCTAAATATAAATAGGCTCATGTTTGCTGTAGCGGCACCTTTGTCCTGTTATGATTGACAGTGTCAGAATTTACTAAGGAACATCATAGATTCAAAACCGAAACACGATACGAAGTAAATTTAGATTACACATTAAGCTTTTGCAAGGATACGTCATTGGTGCCATGCTGTCATTACATTCCGTCGATCTCGTCCCTGCTATTGAACAGTATTGTTTGTTGGTTAGTAATTTAGATTTTAAAAGTGCTTCATTGGTTCCATTAAATCCATTTTAGGTAAGCAATCCTATGTCTGCGAATGGTTTGGTAAAAGGTGTTGCATGACGGTTAACGTGTTATCACATCATTTTCAAATAACACAAATACACATTCTGAATATTGTTTGTTTGATTAAACTTGTGAATATCCGCGGACCGTAGGAAATTGTGAGTTGGTATATATATTTCTGATGACAGGAGAAGTTCAAGAAGCGCGAGGAGGAGGTGATAGCACTGACCACCCAGCAGTGTGAGGAACGCGCTAGACAGGAAGCAGAGAGAGTCGCGCGACTACACCAAGCGGAAGTAGACAGACTCAACCATAAGTAAATATTTATTAGTTTATTGGTTCTCTCTTTCAATATAATCATGTTGATATGTACTACCAGAGAATGAAAACCGATTCATTTAATATGTTTACATTTTTCATTTTCCAAATAAAAACGTAGAGATAACACCACCAGTGAGAGTGTTTAGTTAAACAACCCCTGACAAATGTTTACAGTTTCATGGTATCTTGCTATCTCTATTCAGTAGAATATTTAACATTGTGTATACTGTTACTAATTGCCATATACTCGGCATAATATTGTTTATGTCTTTATGTAACTGTTATAATATTACATTGTGATAAGACATATGTATATAATGCAGACTACAGACTGATGTTATTCTTTGTCAAGACCGAGTGACAGGCAATGCTACTTTAGTTTACCATATCTCACTAACTTAGATGGTGTTTTACAACTTACACAGTGTTTGTTCCTTCCACAGATATGACATTCTTGAGACAAAATACCAAAGAGAATTGGCCCACAAACAGAGGGTCGAGAACGATTTTCGGGTAACAAAATTGTCTTATCTAAACATGCTTCGGCATCTGAACTGGTGTGGAATAAAGTTGATCATTGAATGTACTATCAGTTGCATCAGTAGCCTCAGACAGTAGGGTCTGATCTATGTTTTGCTTTACAGCTGGAAACACCTACAGCTCGTCCTCAACCTCAAATACAAGAACTAGTCATTCTGTTACCGTTGATGATATCCTAGCTTAATATTATTCATTTTAGTCGAATAGCAGACTTACGATTATGTATATTTGATAAACTCTATAAAGCAGGCTTCATATGTTTCGTTTTGCAACATTTTGGTGTGAAATGAATATGTACATGATATATGGACATTTTTGAAAAGCTCTAATTCCCCCATTCTTTGGATTTTTTTCTCTCACTTGCCTACGGCTGTACTTTTATCCTATGACGATGTAACCCTTGCATGTCCTCCACACAGGCTTTACAGGATGACTACAGACGCTTCATGGACTATACCGACGGCAAGTTTCACTCCGACTACCTCATGCACCTACGGTACCGGGGCATGGTGGTGGCGGAGAAACGCCTCAGTGAAGTCACGTATGAAGATCTGGAGGAGGAAGGGAACAGCAGGAGAATTGTCTTCCCCTGATCTCGGACACGGTGCTCTACGGTGAAGTTTGACTCTCATATTGAGGGTCTGTATCAAGAGAGTCAGTGAAGCTGGAGACAGATGCTCTGAGTACAGTTCAAAGCTCAGATAACGTTAACTGACAGGCCCCGGCATGCTGTGGGAACAGCTTGATATATCCTGTGTCGGGATACTGATTCTTATGCTGAAATGAGAAGCTCCCATTACCCATGTACCTGAGTAGTACATGTGTATTATTCATTTCTTGAAATTCGCCCCGTCAGACGCTCAGTAGATGGATTTTGAAGATCAACAAGGAGACTGTGAACACTGTGATACCAATCCAATTGTGATACCAGTTAGGAGGCAAGATAATATTTTATTGAAATATATTTTGTTCTTTCAAGAAAGGGATTGGGCAAAAGTTATCCAACTTAGAAAAGCACTATCCAAGATCATTCTGTTATATCGTGAATACTACAGTGATGAGGATGGCCCGGTAAAATAAGTTAATTTACGTCAATCGCACTTGTTTGTAATCAGTAGATGTACGGTATATTCAAATCGCTAATGTAAACCTGACCCATCAATACTCGCATGCTGACTAAGCATTTCTAAGATCTCAAAGTATTACGTCGTATGCATGTCAGTTGTCGACGGAGCTGGAATTGCGCTAAGGTTCCAGAATGTTTGATATTAGTCTCTCTGCTCGAATTCTTGACACTGTTTGTTGGATAAATTATATGAATATAGAAACATGACGTCATTTGAAAGTAATGCGTTTGCCGACGATCAAGCCCACCATCTTCGCCCCTGACAATATTAATCATTCCTCTTATCTGTAATGGCTTATAACATATGTATCTTAACTTCCCTCCATGTTTCTGTTAAATCATGATATCTTTTAATAGAGTTATCCACATCGACAACTTTGAAGTCTTGCACAATGTCCGCTTAAAGGTATCGTATAATATTGACCATTTTCAACGAGAGACTATTTTCAGAAGTTGTAATTCACACATATTTTCGTATGCTCATATGTATTGTGCAATAGCACGAAATCAAATCAAAATATTCGATGACACCTGGGCTATCTATAACATCTTTCGCAAGGTGCTGTAGTTCCTGGTCACTCGAATACCTGATTAGGAACATTTTTCACAGATAGACCAAAGAGTTAACATAGTGTAGCGAAAGTAGATGTAGTGTCCGATAACGTAATCCATAGACTGAAATATGAACATAGTGCAGTAAACGTAGATTTAGTGTAGAAAGTTGGTGTACGAGGTATTTTTATGCTGATGCATTATAAACATGTATATACTTGAATATCCAAAGAAAGTGATATATCTATATATCGATATGACATTTAGATGATGCCATGGTACTCTTTCTTGTCTTTGTTTTGTTATAGTTATAGCTCATATCGTGACACGTCCGATCATATATTTTTTTCTCATTTTCGACCTTACCATCTTACATTAAATCTCCATGTGAGAATCATTGTCAAGATGAAGTAACAACATGATATATTTCGACGTGTTCTCCGATTAAATATTAATAAGGAAATACTATGAAAAATAAAGTAATAACTTTATAATCCAGTCAGTATCTGAGAGAAATTACGAGTAGGTTGTAAACCCTATCGTTTGATACCTACTGTGAATGGTAAATGGTTCGGCTCTTAACGCTTATCTTAATCTTGGTGAAAAGTGTGCTGGTAATATTGACGAAATACGGCAGTATTTAGGTGTATTGTTTCTTGATCTCACTGTTTACTCATTTAAATGGATTTTATTGTTTATATGTCTATTATAAAGCTACCTCTGTACTCCAGTTCTTGCTCTGACAGAAAATCAATGTTCAAGTAATCAACACAAAATTTGGATTTTTGTGTGTCAACTAATATTTTGTCATACCTATTTAATACCGTTTTATTGGCATGTGCTGTTGTGGATGTCGTTTGATCAATATTAGAGTATATTTCAATACCATATACAATATTTTTATGCCTTGGCTTTCTAATATACCAAAGTGAACAATTTATATCAACTTGATCTGTCTACCCAACTGAGTGTTGTTTTTTCCTTCAAAGGAAGCCAGATATAGCTTTGTAGATGGTAGATAATTGAACTTTCAAGTGTCTCATATCAACGTTTACTGTGTACATTACAATATGACTATGTTGTAGATGCAGTTCAGTATGAAATGTCTTGTATCTTTCAGTAGTATACAGCTGTAAACCTTCCAAATATTCCAAAGACAACACTTTACATTAAAAGTCTTGTTCCTTATCAGTTCTGGCTTTGTCTATGCATAACAATAATAGTAAACATTAACATTGTGTCTATTGAATACTTATCAATCAGATGTAAACATTGAAACGAATCTTCCAAATATTCAATGCAGAAACGTTAAGCGCCCCCATGAATGTTGCCATTGCCGCCTTAAAAGACGCATTATTTAGAACTAAAGCATCGAACGTCTACAGACGTCTGTAAAAGAAAGACCATTGACAGGTTTGTCGTTGCACAAGTGATGTTTATTTAAGGTGAGCATGTGGGCAACAAGAAAACATGGGTGCAATTTGAACTAACTGACATATCCATTGTGTATGGTAAGAACACGTTTTTTTTAAATGTGCCATCTGAGAAAACCATATTGAATAGAATTAGTCATTGTATTAGGAACAACAAAATGTGAATAACATGTGCTGTCACCTCGTGCCTAAATGACTGCAGCCACTCTTCTCGGCATACACCCACAAGCTTCCTGCACACGCCTAGTAAATTCTTCTATTGGGATTAGCTGCCACTCTTCATGTAACACTGCCTCATTTCCCTTAGATTTTGAGGAAAAAAAGGTTCTTTCTCCCAACCCGTCAGCCAAATTTGGCTAAGACTTGTTCAATGGAGTTTAAATCAGGGGACATTGTTGGCCAGGGGATCTGTGTAACACCATTGTTCTCCAGATTTTGGATCACAACTCGAGAACGATGAGGTCGAACATCTTTGAAGAGTGTCCTGGTGGCAAGTCTGCTGTCATCACAATGATCGATACCAACTGTGTCAAACACCTCCATGATATTGCGAGCGCCTGTCCCTCCTGTAGTGTGACTATATCCAGCTTTCAGCCATGAGATAAGAGACAGAATTCACATCATAATTGATCATCCACCATATATTACGGCTTGCATGATGTTCCTGGGCGTGTAACGGGTGTTTGAAGCCCTCCATTCTCTGATTCTCCAATCAACCGTGTTTATACAAGAGCGGGGGTCGTATCAAATGAGTTGAGCTCACTCCTTCATCAGGTTGAATGTAAGGACATAACAAAATATGATACATTTATTTAGCAAACAAAATGTATATACTCCGAAACGTCGTCTATTTTCACTTTAAAGAAGTTGTTATCCAGAAAATATTCCTGTTTTGTGAAGCAATACAAGATGTAGCTTTACTGCACACTAATTTAGGAGTAAACACAATTCCATGATAATAATAGAATGAAACTGTCTCTATTACATCACCATTATAAAATCACTTCTCGTATGAGCTCAAGGGACCACCATTTCTAAACACAATAATTTTGGTTTTATTAAAATGTTAGTCTCACACCACAAAATGCTAAAATGCCCAAATTTACTGTCATTAACACTCAAGTTGAAAGCGCTGATATGTAGTTGCGATTATATGATCACATTATAAACCACTCATGCATAGATTTAATTTGATAAGATTGTAGGCACATTGGGATGTAGGCACATTGGCAACCACCCTTACATAGTTATATATAAGCATGCTTGTCAAGATATAAATTTATGCATATACAGCCTTGTATTAGTGACCTAAAATCAGCAAGGCGTAAAAGGTCATTTCTCAAAAAGCTTTATTTTGATGCATATATATCACTTCATTATAGACACAGTGAAGCAAAAACGATAAGATAAGATTGTGTTTCCCTGTTTCAACTCAAATGGACTTGGTACAAGGAGACAGTAGGATCCACGCAGGACACAAGTGAACAGCAGTGAGGTAAGGTGAAAGTAACTGAGTATCCCGAGTACGGATCTGCACAATCTCATGGCTATCTCAGCTGTAGGTAGACTGCTGTCTCAAGATAAGATAGCAGAACTTTTGAGCAAAAATGACTGTGGTAAAACAAATGACTTTAATGAAAAGATGACTTTCATTATTGAAGAAAGTGACATAAATAAAATAATGACTTAAATGAAGAAAATGACATTGATGAAATGACAACTTTGCAAAGGAATAATGAAATGATAAAAGGGGAGTTCCTTACTTGTAAGTACTGATACTTAAGTCACTGGTGTACTAATGAAATGGAATACCTTTGGTGAAATATATAGGCTTAGGGGGCTATAGTGGTGAACTATCCACAGTTGGGGAAGCTACTAGAGGTGCTTTAGAGAGAAGTCGGCCTCCAGTTGTTTTAATGTTTTAAGTTTACTCTAAGTATCTTTCAACCTTTTTAGTTCTGTTATATTTCAATATCATGATTCACAAGTTGTTTGACGTTTTTTAATTTTACCATTAAAAGGCATTCAAATCAGCAATAAATTTGTAATGATGTGTTTAAACAAAGTATTCAAGTAGGTATTAAAGTGTGTGAGATAGGTCGAAGTTCACTGGAATACATTGTGGACGTTGATGTACATTAAAACGGGATATATAACTGCATGCATCTGTGAAGCTTCTGTCCTCTTTATACTTAAAACAAAGTCACGTAAACATTAGGATAGTTTTGTGATCGTAGTTTGATGATACAAGTCTCCAATAGTTTACTAATTTATGAAAAATCTCTAATAGTTTAGAAACCGAGACCAAGAATTGTTCCCGTCAGACTGAATGCGCTTGAAAGCAGCCGCCTGAATCCTGAGAAAATCGGTTTAGTACAAAAACCCGTGCTAAAATATTCACTGTGTACAGCCTGATGACCGTAAGATATTTTACGGTCATACCAAAATGGCGAGTTTTTATGTATAGGATAAAACATGGCAAAGGGTGTTTATGAGATATAAAACCCGAAACCCGAGGGATAAACACCAGGGGCGTTAAGGGTTTTAAATCTAATAAAAAAAAATTTGCCATATTTTATCAAGCTTACAAACCGACCCCGTGGTTAAATTTTATGTTTAATCTATTCTTATTGATAGTGCGAAAAAGTAAAGGAGTAAAATATCCCCTTTGGTGAAAGGCAGTAGGGTATAAAGGGACCTTAGGAAAAAACTTCATTAGCCCAGTCTCTGTAGCACAGTGGTATCATCGCTGCGCTTTGTGCAGGATTTTGGAGGTTTCGGGTTCGGGTCGAGTTATTGCAAAAAATCATTTGGAGATTGATGTTTGAATTAACCGTTGTTTTCCAATAGAGTTAGACATAACATACACAAACTTAAACTTAACTTCTCAGTATTAAATACACATATTTGAAGATTGGCATTATTAAGATAATTGCCCTGGGCCGGGTAGAGGGAAATTACGTTAGAATCCCGGGGAGTATGTGATAATAAACCCATCCCTAAATACCGCGAAAACAATTGGCTAATCATTCTCTTCCCCCAGAAGTTACTCCCTTCAGATTTTCGATCATAACTTGGCCTGAATTCGACGGCGAAAATGGACTGTCCTGATTGGTTTTGAATAAATTGAATAAAGATGTGCAAACAGCGACGCCGTTGTAAAAGTGACATTTTCCGATGATATGTCATACTGATATAATTAAACGTAAGGTAAACGTTTTCTCTTTAATATTCCAGTCAGTAGTTTCTCCTATTCTCTCGTATGGCTGTAAGGTATGGGGCTTTATGGAAGCTAAAGCTATCGAAAGGGTACATTTGAAATTTATGAAAAATATACTTTATGTAAAAATGTCAACTCCGTCGACATTCTTATATGGCGAGTTGGGTAGTAAAAGTAAATCGGCTTGTCAGGGTTATTAAATATTGGCTTTAAATTCTGAAAAGTCCATCGGATCGATATATAGTTTTGCTATACAATGCATTATTAAATGCTTCAGTTAAGAACCGTGGGACTGAAAGCTGGACAACTTTATTGAGAGATACTCTTTTCAAGTTTGGATTTGGATATATTTGGGTCGCTCAGTACGTTACTATTAGTGATGTTTTTGTGAGAGAATTTACACAACGGGTTAAAGATATTTATTCCCAAATGTGGAAACACGAATTGTCGACATTGAGCGAAACAAGATTGTATCTTCATATTAAGGAAACCCTTTGTATAGAGAAATATTGAACTAATATTGATGTGAAAAAAACCCAGAATTGCACTTACACGCTTCCGTCTCGGTTCACATATGCTTATGGTTGAAAAGGGAAGATGGAGCGTGCCTAAAATCCCTTTTGTTGATAGATTAAGTCCCTTTTGTAATAACGAAATAGAAGATGAATACCATGTACTCTTGATCTGTCAAAAATATTTAGATATACGTAAACAATATTTGAGTAATGTTCTACTGCAAAGTATAAGTATGTTTAATTTTATTAGATTGTTAAAATAATAATGAAGTGTTTAATGCTGCGAAGTGTATTTATCATATCTTAAAAGAAAGAAACAAAGTTGACTTTTTGTGAGTTTGATTACTTATATCCTCACTCTTGGGCAATACTAACAATACTATTATTATTATTATTATGTCTTTATTGTCTAGAAATGTACCTCGCCATGTGCACAGGCAAATACAAGAGTGAATTTGTATTGGTTTTTGACCTAATAAACTCTTGACTCTTGACTCTTCACTCTTGTAAAAGTGACATTTTCCAATGATATGTCATACTGATATAATTAAACGTATGGTAAACTTTTTCTCTTTAATATGTTTTCCTCAAAATATGTTATTTGATTTTGAGACAACAATTGATCACAAACATGATAAATAAAGAAGACCGAATCAGAAACACAGTCCATTAGTGTATATGGACATATGCTAATAAGTGTCAAATGCCAATATCTTTTAAATCGATCGACATGGCATCTGAAAGATGAGTTTTCATTGGCTAAGAAGCAGGGATACAGTATGAGATTCCCCTTCTCCCGCTGGGGAATTTTGCTGCAGTCGAGAAATTCTGGCCTAGAACAGAGGTTATATAGGATCGGGAATATGAAAGTAACCTCTGTGGTAAGAGAATGTTGGCTAACAAGTCACCTGATTTGATAGTACAGTATAAAAAAAAACATTCATAAAATACAATTATAACTAAAACAGTTCTGTCATCTCAGATATATTTGTTAATCAGACATTGTCAATTATTTTGACCACCTTTAATCATGACGCCATTTAATCATGTCCACAGTACATTTTAATCATGTTCAGGTTAATTCTATTCTATTGATTCATAAATATTATGACTGATGACGGAAATATGATGTCTTTGGAAGAATTGAATGGTAAATATGACTACCTCACCTACGAAGATGTTAAGAGAGCGGTGTCTGAATATATGAACATTTTAATCATACACAATTTATATACCGATTTATGATTTTTCCTATTGTACCATTCAACATTTAAAAAATAGTTATAAGTACAAACGTTATAAATTGCTTAACCGATTGATAAATCAACTGGTCAATTAAGATGGGAAGAAATATTTTACAAATATTTCCAACAGAATGAATGAGAAAACATTAATTTGATGGCTAGTAGATGTACTCAGAGTGTTAATCTAAAATGGTTTTTGTACAAGATGAATCAGAATATTTCAACAAAAAAGATGTGTATATTATGCTGAACTCATCTGTGAGCTGGCCTTTTTTGCCCAATGGACAGAATGTAATAGAAGTCGGTCAGGCCTGTCAGTCCCAGCTTTTCACTTAACATTATTGCACTTATCGTATAAATATTAGGGCAAACCGACCCAGGACGATACGACCCGGAGTGAACCTGTTTCGGCACAAAACACACAATAACTACATTATATCAAACATCAACTATATTTACTAGGGCGAATCAACCTGAGGAAGGTACGAACGGCCACGTAACCGCTGGTACATAGGCCTATCAACTTCCCTCCCATGTGCATGTGATTTCAGTGAGGAAACCCCCTCGAGACGTGTAAAATATGACGTAAGATAGGGATTCCTCCATGCAATTTCGTTTGCGATAAAATAGGTGCAGCACAATACTGCAAAGAACCGCATGTTAGTATAAGATAAAACATGACAAAGGGTGTTTATGAGATTTAAAACCCACAACCCGAGGAATAAACACGAGGGGCGTTAGCGTTAGCCCCTCGTGTTTATCCCTCGGGTTGCGGGTTTTAAATCTCATAAACACCCTTTGCCATGTTTTATCAAGCCTACAGACTGACTCCGTGGTTTAATTTTATGTTTAATCTATTCTAATTGATAGTGCGAAAAAGTAAAGGAGTCGTCCGTAAAATATCCTCTTTCTGTGACAGGCAGTAGGGTATATAAAATGAACTTAGAAAAACAACCTAAAAAACAGCCTAGTCCCTGTAGCACAGTGGTATCATTGCTGCGCTTGGTGTGCAGGAGTATGGAGGTATCGGGTTCAAAACGGGCTACTGCTATTGAAGATTGATGTTTGAATTAATAGTTGTTTTCCAATAGAGTTAGACACAACATACGCTAACTTTCTTAAACTTAACATCTCAGTATTAAAAATACAGATATTTGAAAAGGGGCATTATTAAGATAATTGCCCAGGGTAGAGGGAAATTACTATAGAATCCCGAGCATTATGTGATAATCCCCGGAATAATGCATCCACATAGGAATTATTGAGTAAAATGTCATAGACTGTATAGTGATGTGACGTCACTGGAGGCTTGTAAGTTAAACTAAAATGGTCTTTCTGTGTAAACTTTAACCGTGTGTACTTGAGCATATGAAAGTCAATATGTACATGTCATTGCTTGTGTTTCTTTTCATCGAAAGAACGTGTTAATCGTCCACAACACCTTATGTCTCAATCTAATTAAAAAAATTATAACGGAATGAATTAATGGTTGCAGTTCATTTGGAGTTAAGGTTGTATTCAAGGTATTTTGAAAGTAGTACATATGCGGTTTTATATTTTAATCTTTAATTTCCCATAATAAGTGTTATCAGACATTTGACAATCACACATTCAAAATTCTTTACGAATACATGTTTTTAAAACATCGTACAATCTGATAATGACTCCCGAAGCTACACTGCTCCGCGCTAAACGATCTCTGTGTCTTGATCCATAATTCTTACTGTCGCGATGTGTGCTTTGTTGTTGTTGACAATCCATGTTACCATCTCATGTGACTGTACGTTAACTACAATGTTTCAATTTGTTGCCAATGGCTGCTATATTCATGTTGCTTCCTCATGTCCGCAGGACATCAATCCCTCAATATATATATACATCAATCCCTCAATATATATATACACATGTATATATATACAAAAGATAAGAACACTGGATTAGAACACTGCATGAAAAACATCAAACAGACAATCAAGGCGCACAATAAAACTGTCCTGAAATCAACAAGCCAAGCACCTAAAGAGAAGAACTGTAACTGCAGGCAGAAAGCAAACTGCCCGCTCAACGGTAAATGCCTGATTGATGACGTCATCTACCAAGCCACTGTGACATCCCAAACAGACACAGTCTCATACATAGAGCTAGCAAGTGGCTCTTTCAAGCTACGTTACAATAACCACACGAAATCCTTCAGAAACGAACGCTATGAAAAAGAGACAGAATTATCTAAATACATCTGGCAACTCAAAAGAAAACAACAAAACTACGAAATAAAATGGACCATCTTGAAACAATCAAACACCAGCAAGCGAGATTCAGGCTTATGCAACCTCTGTATTGAAGAGAAGCTGGAAATTCTCAGCAACAAAGGCAATAACATCAACAAAAGAAGTGAGCTCTTGTCAACCTGTCGACATGGGAAGCACCCAAGCCATGTAAGAAAAAAATGGTTCCCACCAGCTAACATTCAGTTTGTCTGATGATTGCCACACAGAGCACCTGTGTTTCTGTTTGTGCATGAAACTCTGAGTAACAAACATGAAATAATCCAGTGTTCTTATCTTTTGTATAATTAACTCCGGTATTCCAAGTGTTGAGCACTCTATACTGAAAAAGAACAACAAATTTGCATATATATATATATATATATATAGAAAATAGTAAACATCAGATGGTTTTGACTGGATCAATCTTCTTTAATACAATACGATGAGCTCATTTCGACCAGTATATCGGTCTTTTCAAGTATGGAAGTCAGGATGTCTACTCTATCCACTAGCATATTAACCGGATGCGTAAAAATTCGTCCTGTGACTTTGTCAATGACATGAAACCTTTTCAAACATTGGACAAAAGAGAATATAGATATACGTAGGCAGTGTATGAAATGGTTTTAAAATGTAACAAGCCAACAGAGCTAGTTAACTCAAAATCTTACAAGCTCTCATTAAGCCCTCAAATTTTAAATCGATAATAAAAAGAACACATTATTTACTACCATGAACTAAGTCAGACTTCCAGGCGATTCTACAATTCACCAGTTACTCGTTTTGTCTAATTTCATTGCAAGTGCTTTAGATAAGGGTACAGAAGTAATGTCAGCAGTAACATAAAGTATGGCATAGAGGACTTTGAACAAACTGCAATCTTTTGGAATTAATGGAACATTAATAGATTGGCTTCGTTCGTAGTTACCTAACTGAGAACTGAGTTCAGAAGGTAGTCATAAACGGATATAACTCCGAATTTGAACCTGGTGTGCCCGTTGTCCCACAAGAATCAGGTTTAGGACCTTTGATATTTTTATTATATATTAATGACCTTGTTGATAACATTGATTTTAACAACTTAATTGTATGTAGTAATTGAAGATCCGGTTTTATCAGCAAACATTCTGAACGAAGATTTACAAAACAATTTGATGTGGGCAAATTAATGGTAGGTGAAGTTTAACCCCGAAAAAATAAGTCAATTGAGTTAAAAAGCGGATCGCCTGTTCCAAAACTCAGTTATATATGCAAGGGACTCCTATAACTGAAGTTGAAGAACATAAACATTTAGGTATTATATTTCAAAAGGATGCTAACTGGGCTGCTCATGTCAATACGGGTTGATAGAGTTACTCCCATGATAAAATCGAGTATTACGCAGATTATTACACAAATTGATTAACATTATGGATCAGTCCTTTATTTTACCGCATTTTGACTATTGTAGTCATGTTTTGAATAACTGTACTAAGGCTAAAAAGGCAGATTTGGAAAATTACTATGAAATGCATTAAGACGATCTGCGAGGCAACACGAGGCACGAGTCATAATACACTTTATACTGAAACAAATTTCATACCCCTTCTTGAAAGAATAAAATTGTTCATAAAATGATAACCGGCAAAGCACCGAATTACTTATTATGTAACCTCGTCCCTGACTGTGTTCAGGCCACCAATTCGTAGGAATTGAGAAACTACAAAACCGTCTGTCTTCATGTCAAAACATATGCTTATTCAAAGTTTGTTTTATCTAGTACAGTAGACCTTTGGAATGCATTACCAAACGACATCTAAATGATACAATCTCAACAATTATTTAAAAATCTTTTTAAATGTAACTCGCCAGTGTGGATACTCATTTGGATTTGATCTAAATTGTAGAAGCTAATTTTGTTAAATTACTCAATGTAGGCCACATGCAGTGATTTAAACTATCATCAATTTGAAAGACATATATCAAACGATCCGTCGTTCGTGCGGGTCACATCGTGAAGACATATCACATTATCTACCTGCGTGTTCAAACTTTTCCTTTTTAAGAAATGATGCATTATACTACAAAAATGTTTATAGTCTGAAACAATTTTGTATTGAAATCGTAAAATACCTGAAGCTAAAAACATAGCATTTTTACAATCTGTTTTCCTTTTCATCAAAGCTTCTTGTAGATTTGATAACAATTAAAATTGAAAAAATGTAAGTATTAGATGCATTGGTATATGATATATAAATTCATTGATAATTGATCACGTTGTGATTGTACATTAGCCTTGTGGTTTGTCATGAGAATGCTTTGACTGAATGTAATTTGTTGAGTTCACATTGTAATTTTGGAGCGGCTTTTAATTAAGTTCTCAGCTTGTTTGCCAATCCATTTGAATGATGAATAAAATATGTTTAAACCATCAAATTCTTACAACCCTTGACAAACAGACCTTTCTTGTATTTCTCATAGAATACTGCATTGTATATTTGTGAAGTTTTCAGCTTCAGGTATTTCACGATTTCAATACAAAATTATTTTCAGATTATTGTGTAGGTATTCTAATCGTTATAGAGCGATGCAGTGCTATATATCTATTTTTTCAACAAGGAAGTAAATGTCCTAACTCCCGACCGCTTAACAGAAAGATTCCATTTTGTAATTTTGTAAATTTCTATTTAATGTTTTATCACTCAAATCTTTGGAAGTCTTTTATAGATAAGCTCAAAAATCCAACAAGCCAGTCGGGCTTGCTTGTACTATTTTCTACAAGCCCGATCGGAAAGCAACCAGCAATTGGCAGGCGGGCAGGCAGCTATTTCGAACGCTGTACGTAGGGCAACTACCTATGGGATTAGAAATTGTAGATTTGTTAAAGGGGCAGTAGCACGTTTTTTTTCTCAAATAAGTCGATGAAATGTATTTGAAAAATAATCTCACCAATAGTAAAATACCATTCTCTCTTCGGAAAAATCAAATTGAAAATGAGTGTACAATGTTTTGTAAAGCCATGGGAATCGTTTTTGTAATGCGAAATAATTAAATTGTGTTCACAATAAAATGGCCGCCATGCATTTTTTGCTTTATACGCAACACCGTTATCACCACTACGGATAATTGGTTTGTGTAAAAAGATGTTTAACCATCTAAAGTTAATATAAATGACATAAACTAACATTATAAATGGGAAATTTGAAAAAAATAAATTTGAAAAAAAAAACGTTCTACTGCCCCTTTAACCCTCTGAAAAGTGAAAACTGACGAGTTACACAGCCAGACATACCGCAGTATTCATCAACAGCACAGGTGAAAAATGCAGGATTCAACTACAGCGAATACAAAAGATTCCTTAGCAAGAAAACGGACATGCAATGCACGTGCTTTCCTTGTGATAGGGGCGTGTGCAACGATAAACCTCATCCTCGGCACGCAATATACATATGGTAAGTATCAGTATATGTGTGTATATATATGACTCATAATTTATGGCATATCAAATTAGAGTTTGCAATGTGAACACCCGTTCTCACGATACCATGTGTACGAGAAGTTGATACGAGAAGTTGATACTACAAGTTGATACTACAAGTTGATACTACAAGTCGATACTACAAGTCGATATTACATGAGTAGATATAAACTCATTAAAAAAGGTGATGGAGAATAGCGAATTTGAATAGAATTTAATCCCCATTTCTAAAGCCATTGTCCTTGTCTGGGTGGAGAAACTGTTTTAGGACCGTCTATTGTGCGAAACATTGAGATGAATGAGAAATCACTGGAGCGTGAGTGAGCTATCGAATTCGTGAGCCTGCACCCCGCAGTTAAAGGGGTTTTCCGACTATTTGAGCGAGCGATACCGTTCTAGGGCTTACCCGTGGGAGTAAAAGCGTTGTTACACGGTAAAATGCTCTCCGTGTCGACTTGTAATTAAAAAAAGTCAAAAGACAAACTTAATAATTTATTTCAAAGTTTTTTATTTCTTGAGACATCTGTATTTTTTTTAAATTTTAGTTTCTTAGATATTTAGCAATTGAAAGTTTTTTCGTAAGTTTGGAGGTAACTGAAAGTCATTATTAAGTTTGAGATTGAGGTTGTATCACGTGACCAACGTGTATCACGTCACCAGAGGGGATATTCGAAATCTAGTTTCATGATCCTACGACAGTTCAAGCCAGGCAGACTTTAGACTCGCATGTTATTAAATTTTCTCAGTGTGATTGCTAATTACCTGGAGGAGCACACAACCTTCCTAGAATCATGGCAATGTATCTCAGGACTGGACACAGGAAGAAAACGCTAGATCGAGCTTGGAGAGTGACCAACAGAAAGAAGACATGTTTCATATAGGAAACACTCGTTACGTTAAGAGTACCTACTGGTGCGGAGAAATAGTCAATACTACACGAGGTCTCATTAGATACGAATTATACGAAACGAGTGTACTTCCGACGATATCTGACCGAGCGAAAGCGAGGTCAGAAACCATAGGAAGGTCACGAGTTTCGTATAATTCGTATCTAATGAGACCGAGTGTGGTATTTTATTTATAACATACGTTTTTATACGCGGATTCGTCACACCGCTTAAGTTTATTACCTCTCATAAGGGAAACAATTCCACGTAATCGTAACCGGTTTCAATAACCGAGTGCGTAATAATTGACGTAAACTGCGCTAGAGCTGACCCGAACGCTTATTTGCAACTCCTATTGCGTAAACCTACGACGAAATAATGTAGTTCAATAGATTCAGTTGAATTAATCAAAAGTGGACTGTAAACAATGAACAAAAAGATTTATGCAAATGAACTGTATTTGTTATGTTATGTTGTGCAAGGTATTATTTTTAATGCAAGCATTCACATTAATCTTATAGTCAATTCGCCTCGCCCTCGACTCGACTCGCCTTGCAATCGGTCGGCTCGCCGCTGAAACGACAGCTGACATTGTTAATTTGTGACGCGATGTCATTAGATATTACAATTTCCAAGTTGTATGCAATCTACTGAAAGAATTAAGCAACAGTGCCAAGGTTTGAGGTTTGGATGAACAGCAACAACCGACGCGTTATGACTTTATTCGTGGCCGACGGTACAGAGAACAGTCGGACAGTGATGTTGTCAACTTGCGATCGGCATGATGTCAACATCGAAGGGCAAGGTCAACGCAGAGTGAAAATGTTTGACTTTGACTATCATTGAAAGTATCATTGATTGCAAGCTGTTCATTACTTCTTGGTGATGGTTACATGATGTTTGCATTTGCCATTCGCCGCATTGGAAACTTTTTGACACCGACAATGAATGTGAGATGTGTCCGGATTTCCATACAACCCTTACGGCGAGTGTGCCGAGCTATTCGCGATATCAATGCTGCATATCGGCCAAATGTGGAACATTCTAAAAGCATTCACAATCTATGTTGACGCATAGATATCTAGCATATAAAATTGTGAAAATTAAATGTTACGTGTTTGTTTTTAATTCAAAAGTAGTTCCATTTCAACTTGACCCTAACTGAGAGGTCATTGGTTATCCAATCAGATCGTTGGAATGCGGGGTCACTTCGTTACGACACAGGTCAACGTTTAGAGATTATTATGTCATTAGTTGTACGTTTACCACGTGTGTAATAATGGAAAATAGACATCTGTCAATATTCATGGAGTCCAAAGGTATACTGTACCCTACCACGACAGGAATATGTCTGTCTCTCTCTGTGGACACAGTTGAAGAAGGAGGAAAACAGCGTGTCAGACTGCCTCACTCGATCACAAACATGGAACAGTGCCCCATCTCGCTAGACAATGACAATTAACACAACTGGCTCTATATACTGAAATGAAGATAGGATGGTTATTTTTGGAAAATCCTGATAGTGCAAGTGGATGCTTGACAAGTATTGCAACGTTTACCCAACATACCCCAACATGGACTAGACATTGAAACGAATCATCAGCCAGAAGACTAAAATCATTGCATTTGACCAATCCGTCCTTACTGACGCTATGTTATACACTCGAACTGTGTAAAATGATCAAGCACCTGAGAGTCGAACTGTGTTTCGGTTGCCTTTTCGGACAAGTAGAGACTCAGTGTCAGGACGTGGTTGGTCAATGGATTGTAATTGATTTGTCAGGATCCAAGTCTATGGAACGTGTCACCTCTGGCTATGTTTCGGTATCGCTGTAAGGACTATTTGGACACTCATTATAAACGAACCAGTGGTGTACAGACATAGAAGGTCGTGTGTTGAAAATGATGTATTTAGAAAAAGTCATTTCGTCAAAGATGCAGTAAGGACATGTTCTATCATGATATTGATGTAAAATAGCTTTCAATTCTTATCAATTCAATTGGTGTGTATGAATGTATGTTATTGCTTTGTCTATGTTATAAATACATGCTCTATCGTATGTTACACGTGTCTGTTTTTTAGTTGGATAGATGTCTTTATATAAGACCATGTATACCTATGAAGTCCAGTTAGTTGTGTAGGTAAGAAACATGATGTCTCAATCGCCTTCACAGAAATCGAAGTGTATATTAAGAGTGCAGAAGACATCACACATTCATTTCTGAAAGAGAGGGTGAACGTGTCACTCGTGTTGTGACGTTATCTGTTTCTGAGTTGAGAAGTGTATCAACACTATCATGGAATGTAAATTGTACATTCCCGATACCCAGAAGTTTATAGACTTTTTCGAACCTAGAGATAAGGGAGTTAAGGTGACCAAGGGTGGATCCGGTATCATAACTATCACACTCGCATCAACAAATCATCGCACAGCAGTCAGGATTCGAAACCGAACATCATGTTGACGTCACCCAATCAGAACGTTGTGCAGTGAGCCCAGGCGGCTCAAGCGAACCATTTATTGAAATATTGTTATGACTTTCGAATTTGGAAACATCTTTCAATGTGGAGGGAAAAGATATTCCTCAAACGTCAAACAGAAGGCGAGTAATGAGTCTCCTGTTCGCGGTGAGAGCTTGGCGGAGCCAGATAAAAGTGAGCTATTACCGAATATAATAGACACTGATCGTACGTATTGAGAATGTTAAGGATGGATTTCTTGTATTGTTTCAGCGGGTTGGGAAGTTTGATAAAGGACGAGTTGCAAAATGATGTGTAGCGGGTCACGGTCAGTTTAATGCCGAGAACCGTTTCCAACTTCAAATTAGATCCTTCCTCTTTGTATTCATCTATTCAGGAGCGTGTCGACGTGTTGGTGATACTGTTCGTTCAAACTATTGCTTTGCGTTGCCACAACCATTTTCGTATGGAAAAACTGATTTTGCTTGTCCATCCTCTGACATTTTTGAAAAATTGAGTCTGAAGGCATATTTAAAAGAATGTTTCTCTACGATCTCCTGCCACACTGTCGATGATTGTCATTTGCAATGAACCAAATACATCAAGGGATCGCTTCCCTCTCCTACATCGTCATTTGTTACGTACTTGAAACTTCTGGCCTTTCTGCCGAAAGCCTGTCGCGTGTCGCAAGCATTGGGTGTTTCGCGCTGTCCACGATTGACGCGCTGAACTGATGGACCGGAGGCGGATGACGGCCCACAAAGTTCTGTACTGTTTTTCGCACTGGTTATACTGGTCTTTTTTGTGTTTTCGTAAAAGAGTCACTCTTCGTGCCACAATTTCTACAGAGTTGAAAGAGTTTCTCCACCTAGACAGGGACAATGGCTTTAGAAATGGGGATTTGATTCTATTCAAATTCGCTGGAGAAACTATCCTCCATCACTTTTTAATGAGTTTAAATCTATTTACATGTTGATACTACAAATCGATACTACATAGAGGATATTATAAGAGTGTCTATGTCATACTATGTTTACGACACAAGTGCTTGAATATTAGTATTTTTCGAGTGAGAGCGAAGGATATTCCGATATTCCAGCATGAGTGATAATATAGCATGACATAGACACAAATATAATATTCTGTTTAATACCCAAATCATTAACTTAATGAAAATACACTGAAGGTTACAAAACGTACTCACATTTAACACGTTCAAATGGATGATTGGATGAAAAGTAGCTGAATGTAAAGGTTAACTCATAAGAATAATCTATTATATAATTATATGGTTGTGATGTCACAAGTGAAGAATATCATCTTGTCAAACGAAATATATAATAAAGTATTTGAATAACCCTTGAACTGAAAGGCTCCAATATTTATACAAGTTTTCACTAATACGTGTCCACCACCAGTGAAAACAACGCAAATAGAAATTTCTATATTTATTCATTTATTGGCTAGATGAAATAGATGTGTAATAAGTTTACAACACATTCCATTCGGCAGGTAACATGAGTCCTTACCTCATTTCCTACATCCGTGAAAGATCTTCGCCCAGTGACACCCGCTACGTTGACTTCACTTGGGTCACAGCGAGTAATATGATTGGTCGAGGCATTGTCATGTTTACCGGAGGCATCCTGGAAAGAAAACTGGGACCAAGACCAGCAATTATGATTGCAGGTGCGATATTGTGGTAAGTAAAAGGTTCCATATTAAATTGATTAATAATTAATAATACCAACTGTTGAGCCCTGCTACATCTTTTTTGGTCTATTATTTATATCATGTCATGTCTCATGCGGGCATCCTCCCTATTGCTCGAATATAAATCACTTCATTGACAACAGTTTTTTTAATAACGATATGAGACAAAGGAGTATACCCGTATTGCCAAATTTTCAGATTTATAAAAACCCATACCGCTTAATTATATGAGCTCCCAGACCGCCTAGGAATTACAACTATTGAAGCATAGCGGTTCATCTAAGTACTCTGAATTAAGGTTTAGGAGTGGTGATATTTAAAATCAGTAACATCAAGGCGAAACAATCTTCTTATAAGAAATAGGAACAGCACCATTGGCAGACAATACAGGTAAATAGCAACAATATTAAAACTGCAAATCTAATGTATTATTCTTAATTACTTTCTCATACACAGACCCAAAAAGGAAACACCTACAAGAAAAATCACTTTTTATTTTCATGTTTTGTACAACAAGATTGTACACTAAACGATGAATATACAAGAACACAATTTGACACAGGGCTAGATGCATGTTTACACAGGACAAAAAGTGGTGGAATCCGCTTGCCGGATCCTTCAAGATTCTGCCGGTTTCTTCAAAATTTTGAGAAACCGGAAGGATCCGGAAAATGGATTCCACCACTTTTTGTCCTGTGTTACTCCACAATGTACAGTCATTTAATCCTATTGTGAATATCTGTGTGTGTGGTACACAGCCTCAACACTGAATGGGTCGTGGAATCTGGCGTTTGTGGAATCCTTCTTCACTCATCCTGCAGCGCATGGGTCAGTTGTTGCAGCGTCTGTGATGGATTTTACCGACGTCTGCTCGATGGAGTTGAGGTCCGTCTATTTGCACGGCCTTGGCAGTACATTAACATTGTTGTTGGCAAGATAATGCATGGTAAGAAGTGCTTTATGTGGTCTGGCGTTGTCTCGTCAGACATCAATTACCGTAGAATAAAGCAATTAAATTTCCTTGCAATTCAACCAAACCTGTCCTACCATTCACGAATATGCCTGCCCGTGTCAAAACACATCCTCAACCGTATCTGTCAATTACAGGAATGCAATGTCATTCGATAGTACAGTTGTGTGTAGCAGTCTGAATCGTGACTTATCACTAAACCAGATTGTTCTCCACTGCATTTGGGTATTTGGGCGAATGTTTCTGCTACATCAGGCTACTGCAGGCATACACGACGAGGATGACGTAGAAAAGAAGGCGCAGTATTTTGTAGCATTCTAGTTGTAGGCGATTTCTTATTGTCTGCGCTGATACTCTACGAAGTCCAGGGATGTTGTAGGCTATGTATGTTGCCATTGTGTACGACTGACATGTTGCGAAGATGGAACACCCAGATGAAGCAGTTCTGCGCTGGAGTAGTGACCCTTGGTCGTTCTCTAGTAGAGTTGTGGACTGTGTAGCTCTGACAAAGACGAGATGGTTCTCTGGATAACGTTGAAGTGTCTGGTTACTGCTGACTGCTGACTGACTTTCTCATGTTTCCAGACGTTCAATGGCTCGGTTTTTGCACTCTTCATTTAGTCTTGGCATCTTGAGGGTCGCGTATACTGAACATTCGCAACAGGACTACCAAGCTTTTATACCCAACGATATCCGTATTTGCACATGCAGCATGCTTTCAGATTTTTCTCCATGCAAATTTTCACAGTCTCAAGGTGATGCGCTTTGGCAGCAATTCACCAATTGGTGTGTCCAGGTGCTAGACATTATTGTCAAAGCTTTTTGGAAAATGACTTTTTGAAATTCTTGTTTTCAAACAAAGGTTGGTACAGGATTTTTGTGATAGATGATTTACTGCGTGTGAATACATGATAACACAATGTACATTCTAGGAAAAACTATGTCACTGAAATAAACATGAGTAAATCAGTTCTGCTCTGCGGTTTCCATACTGTTTTCTTTCTACGTAATTTAATCTGTGTATCTGTGGGAAATAATTCTTATTTGGGTTGATATTTTAAGTAGTGAAACTACAGTGGCCAATCACAATAGTAGTTAACATGGTCTCCGAGACTGGGTGTGCCGTTCGGAATAATTTGTTGTCTGTTTCAGTGCTGGCATCTTGCTGTCGTACTTTACCCTTCAACATTCCTACATAGCGACTGTCGTCACATACGGGGTTGTATTTGGAATAGGATCTGGCATGGCTATTCCTATACCTCTTGGGTGCGCTATGAGGGTATGAAACTTTATTTCTCATGTGTAAACTATGCACATTGTATTATTCATCATTTGTGAACGTGTACACACATCATTATCCCCCCGGCATATAATGTGGGGGGATATAGACGTTGGCTCCGTCTGTCTGTGTGTCTTGGTGTCTGTGCGTCTGTCCGTCTTTCCAGAGAAGTACTCGAAAACTACTTGACCAATCTTCACTATTCAACCTCCCAATATCATGCACGTGTGCCTTTTTGGAGTTTGAGCTTTTAAAAAAATTGTGTTTGTTTGTTTCCATGGTAACAAGTTGAACTTTGTCTATTTGAAGGGTAGGGTTTGTTTCCGGAGCAGTTATCTAAACTGCATGACAAGTTTTCAACAAATTTGGTATACTGCCTCCCCATATCATGTAGATGTGCCTTTTGGGGGTTTCCATGGTTACACTTTGGACATTCTTTATTTGAAGGGTAGGTCTTGTTTCCAGGGTAGATTTCTAAAACTACTTGACCAATCCTCACCAAGTTTGGTGTACTGCCGCCCCATATTATGTAGATGTGCCTTTTTGGGATATGAACTTTTTCTTTTCTTTTTTTTCTGTTTCCATGGTAACAACTTGAACTTTGTTTCTCTCCAGAGCAGATGTTTTTAAACTTTTCGACCAATCACCATCAAAGTTTGTATGCTACCTCCCCATATCAGGTAGATGTGCCTTTTGGGGGTTTGAACATTTTAATTTAAAATTGTTTTCTGTTTCAATGGCTACATTTTTTACTCTGTCTTTAGAAAGGCAATAATTTAAGTGGAGGGAGGAGGCATCTGTTTTTATGAGCAAAACACCATATAGTTTTAATAATGTACCGGCCAGAGGATTAGCCATCTCTCCTAATGGCTCTTGTTGTTGTTTGTTTCTGCGTGAGTTTGTATTTACTTGTCCGTGACGTCATAAAATATTGTTGTGACGTCAGTGAAACAGTCATTTTCTTACTGTCACTTTATATTGCTAATGTACAAAGGCAATAAGTAAACGATCACTAGTGATGCAATCTACTGACGCTGATGTACTTTCAGTGGCTTCATGAACGACAAGGGTTGGCATGTGGATTAATTGGAGCTGTGTTCTCTTTGGGCAACGTCATCTTAAACCCTATCATTACAGCTTACATCAACCCGGACAACTACAGCCCTGACAAAGGCACACCCGATGAATTGTAAGTTAATTATCTCTAATCTCAGTTCAACTATATATTTCTACAATGAACATTTGAAGTAATTAAAGGTATTAATTTTGAATTATTATGTATTCATTAATAACAAATGAAAACGACATCTAGTGGAAACCGTTTAACTTTGTCTTTCCATGAGAATGATCCATCTTTGCATTTACAAGAACAATAATCGGGGCATTTAATTTTAAAGAAAACAAAAGGAGAACTTCTCGTTTGTGCATTTATATGTGTATACTTGTGGATATGCAATATCTGTATGTTTGTGTATATGTATCTGTTTGTTTGTGCATATATATCTGTTCGTGCATTTGTATATGTGTCTGTGAAAACGTTTGTGAGTGTTTGTTCAAACGTTTATGGATGTGCATATGTTGCGAATCGTTGTGTATTTGTATGTGTATCATTGTGCATGTGTATGTGTGTGTTTGAAAATATGTACATGTATTTAAATACATGTCTGTATGCGTATTTGTGTATATGTTTCTTTCTTTTTTCATATGCAAGTGTATTCATTGTCATTTGTATTCATCAAAATAAAATGCTGAGCAGTGTGTTTTGAATTAACAGATAATCAAAGATTCATAAAAGATCGTACAGTCCATTAATAAAACCCATCCAGGTATTTCTCCCAGGCCGACCTACTGGACCGTGTCCCCCTGTGTTTTCTCCTCCTTGGAGGGTTGTATACAGGTGTGCTGTTCGTGTGCTGTTTCTTTATCGTCAACCCACCTGCTTATGATGAACAGGTAGATAGTTCTCATTACGTCAACCCACCTGCTTATGATGAACAGGTAGATAGTTCTCATATCGTCAACCCACCTGCTTATGATGAACAGGTAGATAGTTATTATATCTTCAACCCACCTGCTTATGATGAACAGGTAGATAGTTCTCATTACGTCAACCCCCCTGCCTATGATGAACAGGTAGATGGTTCTCATATCGTCAACCTACCTGCTTATAATGAACAGGTAGATAGTTATCATATCGTCAACCCACCTGCTTATGATGAACAGGTAGATAGTTCTCATATCGTCGACCCACCT
Source organism: Gibbula magus (assembly GCA_936450465.1). Lineage (NCBI taxonomy): Eukaryota > Metazoa > Mollusca > Gastropoda > Trochida > Trochidae > Gibbula > Gibbula magus. The sequence continues at coordinate 11,418,533 of OW388306.1, forward strand.
GCTTATGATGAACAGGTAGATAGTTATTATATCGTCAACCAACCTGCTAATGATGAACAGGTAGATAGTTCTCATTACGTCAACCCACCTGATTATGATGAACAGGTAGATAGTTCTCATATCGTCAACCCACCTGCTTATGATGAACAGGTAGATAGTTATTATATCTTCAACCCACCTGCTTATGATGAACAGGTAGATAGTTCTCATTACGTCAACCCCCCTGCCTATGATGAACAGGTAGATGGTTCTCATATCGTCAACCTACCTGCTTATAATGAACAGGTAGATAGTTATCATATCGTCAACCCACCTGCTTATGATGAACAGGTAAATAGTTCTCATATCGTCGACCCACCTGCTTATGATGAACAGGTAGATAGTTATTATATCGTCAACCAACCTGCTTATGATGAACAGGTAGATAGTTCTCATTACGTCAACCCACCTGCTTATGATGAACAGGTAGATAGTTCTCATATCGTCAACCCACCTGCTTATGATGAACAGGTAGATAGTTATTATATCTTCAACCAACCTGCTTATGATGAACAGGTAGATAGTTCTCATTACGTCAACCCCCCTGCCTATGATGAACAGGTAGATGGTTCTCATATCGTCAACCTACCTGCTTATAATGAACAGGTAGATAGTTATCATATCGTCAACCCACCTGCTTATGATGAACAGGTAGATAGTTCTCATATCGTCGACCCACCTGCTTATGATGAACAGGTAGATAGTTATTATATCGTCAACCAACCTGCTTATGATGAACAGGTAGATAGTTCTCATTACGTCCACCCACCTGCCTATGATGAACATGTAGATAGTTCTCATATCGTCAACCTACCTGCTTATGATGAACAGGTAAAAGGTTATCATATCGTCAACCCACCTGCTTATGATGAACAGGTAGATAGTTCTCATATCGTCCACCCACCTGCTTATGATGAACAGGAAGATAGGTCTCATTACGTCCACCCACCTGCTTATGGTGAACAGGAAGATAGGTCTCATTACGTCCACCCACCTGCTTATGATGAACAGGTAGATAGTTCTCATATCGTCAACCCACCTGTTTATGATGAACAGGTAGATAGTTATTATATCTTCAACCCACCTGCTTATGATGAACAGGTAGATAGTTCTCATTACGTCAACCCCCCTGCCTATGATGAACAGGTAGATGGTTCTCATATCGTCAACCTACCTGCTTATAATGAACAGGTAGATAGTTATCATATCGTCAACCCACCTGCTTATGATGAACAGGTAGATAGTTCTCATATCGTCGACCCACCTGCTTATGATGAACAGGTAGATAGTTATTATATCGTCAACCAACCTGCTTATGATGAACAGGTAGATAGTTCTCATTACGTCAACCCACCTGCCTATGATGAACATGTAGATAGTTCTCATATCGTCAACCTACCTGCTTATGATGAACAGGTAAAAGGTTATCATATCGTCAACCCACCTGCTTATGATGAACAGGTAGATAGTTCTCATATCGTCCACCCACCTGCTTATGATGAACAGGAAGATAGGTCTCATTACGTCCACCCACCTGCTTATGGTGAACAGGTAGATAGTTCTCATTACGTCAACCCACCTGCTTATGATGAACAGGTAGATAGTTCTCATATCGTCAACCCAACTGCTTATGATGAACAGGTAGATAGTTATTATATCTTCAAACCACCTGCTTATGATGAACAGGTAGATAGTTCTCATTACGTCAACCCACCTGCTTATGATAAACAGGTAGATAGTTCTCATATCGTCAACCCACCTGCTTATGATGAACAGGTAGATAGTTATCATATCGTCAACCTACCTGCTTATGATGAACAGGTAGACAGTTCTCATATCGTCAACCCACCTGCGTATGATGAACAGGTAGATAGTCCTCATTACGTCAACCCACCTGCTTATGATGAACAGGTAGATAGGTCTCATATCGTCAACGTACCTGCTTATGAAGAACAGGTAGATAGTTCTCACATCATCAATATAACCTATGTCATAAACATGAGAAGCGCAAATGTGTAATACACGTATCACCTACAAACTCATCAGAAGTATAACCTCCCTTATTTTCTTTGGGAAAAACACAGGATCAATAGGGACCCCTCTGCTAGACTGGCTGTCAATAACGACAGGTTATAATTACCCCTGCTGTTAGGCCAGGGCCTGTTTTTCCCCTATAAGGGAGGCTATACTACTAGCATCTGCAGATGAGCTGGTACTTAGTTCTCATAATGTTAAGATAACCCATGTCATAAACATCGAACGTGCAACTGTGTTTGATATTATCACCTATAAACTCGCCTGAACTCACATATGAACAGGTACATAGTATTAATTATACAGTCAAGATAACAGCTGTCATACATATGGGAAGTGCAAATGTGTAAAATCAGTGTCGCTTATACAGCCATCTGCAGTAAATAGAAGCATCTGTTCTCACATTCCGATCACTCATCAACTTCTATTGCTGAAAAAGTAACTGAGTAATTTCAAATGAAAGCAATTGCACATAAATGTCATATTTGAGAGAATGTGTAATAAAGACTTTTTGCTAAATTAAAAAACCTGGTTTGTATTTTTATTCGAAAATGCAAATGTGTATCTTAACTATTTCAAATTCGATTCATAACATACAATTCGGATAACAATAGTTGAAATGGACCTTTCAAATATATCCCTTAGCTTTGAATATATGATTTCAATAATCGGTAAATATAATATGGAATAATTTTTGCTAACACCCCCGAAGTAGGTATGCTATGCTCTAGTGCCCGAAGTTTGTGAACAAAGCTATAGTATAATTTCTCATCAATAAATACATGTCAGTCAAGTACATGTGCACTGTCGGCCATAAGAAACGCCTACTTGATTTTCCTTGAAATGAAAGATGAAATAATTTCTGAAATCGTGTAAAAAAACCGTGATTCGAGTCAATAACGTTCATGAAAAACCTCAGTAACCTCAGCGCTCAGTAACCACTTACATATGTAGCATCATCACCTCTTCAATCAATGCGAATGAGTGCCTGTATCGTGGCTCGTGGTTATATGAAAATCTGTTTCAAATGTTTTTTCTGATCAAGCACTAATCGAAAACTGAACAATTCCGTTGTGTCTCATTTCAACAATCGTCATTCTTTCTAGACATGACAACTTCAGAAATTTAAATATATTATGCAGAAATGGTGCAACTTCATAATGCTATAATATTGTTTCACTGTTCATTATAGTTTTAACGAAATCTGATAATATATCTGGTAGGCATTTCTTTTGGCCGACAGTGTATGTATGCTTATATATGTTTCGCTTCTAGAATACGGTCCCACATTTAGTAAAGTACTAACAAACCAGTGAAGGATACGATAACAAAGGATACATGGACCCTGGAGACAAATCAGAAATAAGCATCGTCAAAACATGTCCAGCTGATAACACTCCACAAAATGGGTATTTATAGTTATCTTATCATTAACAATTTCCTTGATTAACAATTTCCTTGATTAATTTGAACTAAATGTTAATGGCAACGGATAACAGTAATATTTTGTTAATTCGTTCACAAGCATTTGAATATTTTGATTCAAGTTTCTTGGAATATATTTATCGAATACTAATTATTTTTAGTATTCTATTTTTACTTTGTTTTAGTTTGGGCAGAAGAGTAGTGACACCCCTATTCCGTACAATAACTAAAAACCATGCAAAAAAACCCGATAGCCTTTTGCCATCTTAGTTTTATGTTTGAGTCTAATAGGATTGTAAAGAATTTTTTTTTAAACGAAATAACAAATTTGTATACACACTCGAATCTTGTGGAGGGTTGAATCCAGAGTTTGGAACAAACCTTGAACTAACAAATAGGTAGCAGTATTATTATTTAAAATGCTGATTTTTAAAACGTTTTAAGGAAAGACCACTTGCTAAATATACGAATTCAAAAACAAATTATGTTTAGCCCAATCTCTCTTTTAAAACGATATAGAACAAAATGAAAATGTATCAGGAACATGAATAATTCGCATTCCAAAGGTAGCAAAACAATCATTTGAATTTCTTACTTATAAGTTCATCTGCATTTCTTGAATCTAAGTTCGACAGATGCGTTCCAATTTGAAAACATTCATCCTTTAGAGGGCCTTAAAGGAAGAAACTTCTACGTGGTTTGGTCGATATTCATGTTTGGGAGATTTGGTGATATCTTCCTATCCACTCAATATTAGGTAAGATTAGGCAGTACTGCAGTACTCATTTCTCAAAGCTGCTTCGAATCATGCATATATTAACTTATCTTTTCAATAATGTTTGAAATTTTACTAAGTAAACTTACATTCCACAAAAAAAAAACCCACCAAAAAACGGATGGTTGATATGAATTTTCTTTGGGTTTCTTTTTTTTCGAATGAAATTTGTTAAACATGTTAAATGATTGTTTATGATGTTGTCCAATCACTAAAACACACCAAAGTAAACATTAACCTGATAAATGATGTTTATGAGATGTCAATGATTTATTCTCCAAGATAGCAGTTTATATGAAATAAATTGGCGTTATGTTTTGCATTATGTTTATGTTTTAATGGAGGAAATAAAAGAGGTTCCCAACAAAAATAAAAATAAATGAAAAAAATCTGTAAATTGGCATGGTGCAAGTTGAATATGTATTTTTCAAGATTCAAAAAGATAACTTTTTTGTTGTGGTAATTTTTTTTGGGTAAATGTCAGTTTTTAAAAAATGATACAATTCAGAGCTATATTATTGTTTTCTTTTTGTCACAGATCTATTTTCTGAATCTGTTGATGCTGAAGTTGAATATTTATGAAAAGTTATTAACAAAGGGAGATCTTTTCATTGGAAAATTAAAGATTGTATTATGTCATTCATTTATATAAGGTTGAAGAGCAAATATGTTTTTTTTACCGTAAAACACAACCATAACACAATTTCCGTTCCTTATTAGTATCCAAATATAATTTGTTTTCTAATGTTTCTCAGAACAAGCTATTGATGAAAAATGGACTTGACTTATTTAGGTTCTATAAGGCCCTGACAGTAAAACATCTGACAATTGGTACACGGTCGTGGGCAATTGTTGGGAACCTCTTTAATGTGCCAAGATTGTATATGCGCATGAAGATCTGGAGGCTTGAGAGTTACCATGTTACAAAACATAAAGTTATAACATGGCGATTTCCAAGACTCTGATACATTCTTCCTACAGAATTATGGACTGACCTTTGTCAGCGATGACCGCTTCCTCTCTGCTGTTGCCTCAGCATCCTCTGTCGCCAGTGCTTTGGGTTCCCTCTTCTGGAGATTTATCATGGGCAGATTTGCTTGTAAGGTAGGACGCATTTTAATTTAAATAAAAGACTTTCATCGACAGTTGTGGCCAGGCATATCATTATGTTTATAGTTTTACTTTCATTTATTTTCTTAAAGGGCAATTTAATAGGGATTTTCCATATCATGATATACAGATGTACAGAAATTATTCACAATTTCAATGTGATGCTGGACTCGGCATGGTTATTGTTCATCTATCATCTCTCTTCCCAGATGGCGCTACGATTAGCAGTAGGTGGTTCTGTTATTGCGATCTCGTCTCTGATTGGTTGCGAGTACGCTGGCAAGGAGGTGTTCTTTGCCTGGGTCTGTTTCTTCTTCTTCGTGTCAGTTTCTGGAGTTGTAGTACTTGTCCCGCCTACCGCCTCAAAATTGTACGGAAGCAAATACATCTCTGTGTATTTTGGTCTTTTATACTCTTCACAGGTAAGCGATATCATGAAAACAACTTGTTCATTTCACCACTCAACCTTTACTTAGATAAACCTAACCCCATTCTGATACAGTGCACTGAGTGACTTACATTCACCTTATTATAATTTGACAGAAAGACTTTCTTCTTAGTTTCCTTTATTACATACAAGGGCAATCACGTGGAGGTTTATTTTCATACGATGCACTTGGGCAAAATATCACTTTGTGATGATGACGTGATGTTTTTTTAAACAATATAAACTATTATTACGTCAGGTTTCTTCTATGACGTTACGTTTTAAATGTGGCGACGTTGATCAGCAGCCTAAGCTTGAACGTTTAGCATATTTTCATCCATTTTATGACTTCGATAATAAACAGAGTATTATATTCGTGCTATGTCATGCTATATTTACGACACTCGTGCCTGAATATAGGTATATTCAGGCATTCGTGTCGTAAACAAAAGTATGACATAGACACTAACGTAATATCTTCTATCAATGACACCCTTGAATCAATTATCAGATATTGTATGATGAGCAAAACTGGCAAAGTAGCCATGTTAAATCTGAGTATAACATGGCACCGTCTCATTTCCTGGTTCTATAACATGGGTATCAAGTATAAACAAGGTGGAGATTATCCACAGGTGAAAGATGGTGTAGAATAGGAACATGACATTGCGGAATGTCCTGTAGAGCTACTGCCTGACAGTTGGGATATCATCACTGTGTAACTACACGTTTGGTACAAAAAACAAGCCCAACCCAATGACGTTAAATACCGAGTCCGAGACGTCCAAGATTGACATCTGTACGTGAGGACAGAGCATTGATTATCTACTGTTCCAGTACTGAGGGATAAATGGAATACTCACAGGAGGGTTTCCATTTTTACCTCCAGGAATCGTCTTTAGATGGCAGGTTATAGGGCATATTGACACATCAACATATTAATAAGCCCAGGAGTCTGAACTCAATAGAACATATGGGACATTCTTGGACGTCGCAGACGTCGTATATATCCTTCTGTTTAAATATCACAGAGTTGGATGCAGCATTGTACCAAGAGTGGCAGCAGATTCCTCAACAGACCATTCAGAGACTGATACGTAGCTGGTGGAGGAGGGTCAATCCAGTGATCAATGTTCATGGATCATACACTCGCTATAAACCGAACACTATTGTTAGCTCTGCTTAAGAATGAAGGGCGTGTTCTTTCTGTATTACTGACCAATATGTCGCAATAGTATTCCTCGTTGAACAATTGATGAAAAACACATTGTTTTCATTTTAGGCTATAAAGGTTATAATATGCACGGTCATCCACTTTTTGTCTCTTTTGTCAAGCAGACATATCGTTTTCAGCATCGAGTTTCAAATTTTTAATCACTATTATCAACAATGCATGTGAGATGCTTTTATTTGGAAAACTTTATTGTGAAATCTGGTGGCGCTTAACTTATTGTTCTGAGTATATATTGGGTTTATAAACTACACACATTACCGTGTACACTTACAATGTTAATGTCATCGTTGATATTTTCATATATTTGAGAACCCAGATCTTCATTTGGCATCATGTACAAACATACGAACGAACGAACGAACATATAACTTGCCAGTAATCACTTTCTAATTGTGTGAGTTTGCCGTTCTTCTCAGTATTCATCAATAAGTAAATACGTTATTGAATTTCATACAATAATAAAATAAATTCTGTTTTACCTCACAACAGATTGTAACTGGCGCTGCAAGTGCGTTTCTTGGACAGATTTTGAAGGATTCTATCGGCTGGCATGGACTATTCTTCCTGTTGGCGGGCATCACTGCCTTAGGTATGGATGCAAAAATGCATAATGAATGCAGACTGCAGCTTTGTTCAACCGTTATTTAACAATTAAGCAGCCGTGAAAACGAATAAAATTTCCAAGAAATAAAAAGGATGTTTTTTTCAGTGAGAGTTAAGTTGACAATACTGGAAATCTATCATTATGATTCATGATTAAACGAATTCATGATTTAAGTGAATCTATAAATGCTTCATGTCAACTGATGCTTAATAATATAAAATTGATACTAATGTATTTCATGTTGCAGCATTTCTCCTGATATTTTTCCTGGATACGAGAACTCCAGCTGGAAACAAGTTCTAAGACATCATGCTTGGATAGCTAGAACTATTTTACAACGCCATTGACACCAGTTGATTACCCAGGCTTCGTTGGTTAAACCAATGTTCTCTTTCTACTAATATAGTCAGTCTTACAGATATGACAGACCATTCAGAGACCGATACGTAGCTGGTGGAGGAGGGTCAATCAAGTGATCAATGTTCACACATCAGACACTCGCTATAAACTGAACACTACTGTAACTCCATCGCTGCCAGGGTGTACACATATGTACATACACGAAACGCTGTTGAGGTGCCAGGGTGTACATAAATGTTTATTACTCAAACGTGGTGAGATCACTCATTAGATAACAATGAGTTGGTTACACACATGTGTAATCCAACTGCGTGCTGTCGTAACGTCATAATCGACCCCTGACGTCATAGTCGTTTTTGGTTGATGTCACAATGTTTCCCGCATGACTGCAATAGCGGGTAACCTACTTGCAAGTGAGCGTCGCTAACGACGGTTTTCTTGCAATACAGCGCTATTTACATCATTGAGTAATAAATAAAATACTAAATTCGGTCCCGTTTTATAACATGTTTATGAAACTCGTGAATGGCATCGATATTTAACTCGCTTTTGCTCGTTAAAATACCAAACCGTTCACTCATTTCAAAAACATGTTATCAAACGGGGCATCGTTTAGTATTCTATATATATTACCCATACGGGTGAGAAGACACAGGTGATTATTTTTGTGATATTTGCACATGTGCTTTCAAGTGATTCTCAACGTTGATTGGTCGGTTACCCGGAGAAAGAATGACTATGACGTCATAAAACAATGGTCTGACGCGACGAATTATCTTATGACGTCACAATGTTACTGTGGCGACGGGTCCTTCACAGCGGCCGCCCAACATGAAAATGTACTAACCAAGCGTAATTTGGTCAATTTAATTGCATAATGGGTAATATATAGAATAACCAACTCGGTACGAGTGATTACGGGAAATATCCACTCGTCTAAATAATGTTCAGAGCAACTCGCTAAAGCTCGTGGCTGAACATTATTTAGACTCATGGATATTTCCCGTAATCACTCGTACCTCGTTGGTTATTCTCTAAATATCCCATGACATACCCTATTTGAAGTTAAATATAAATATATTCAATGTATAATTTAATATCATTTTTGTTTTTGTCATTGAAAAATTTCTGAGCATAAATTTGGTACCAACATCATTGCAATTGGTTAATTTTTTTCTGGAGTTATACCTATTTTTCAAAAACCTTACTTCAAAGTAAGTCAAACTTGCCGCCATGTTGAACCTTTTGGTATGTGGCGAAACTGTACATCAAATGGGAAAATGTCAACATGGTATTTTTCATGAAAATTGATTGACTGAACATTGTTCCTAGATCAATGAACTACTTCTCATTAGGTTTTTAGAATAGTTATAACAAGCAGGTGTATTGTCAATTCCAGCAAAATCATCTCTTGTGCTAACAAATCCAGTCATATATGAGTGTATTTCACATGAATTGGGGTAACATTTTAAATGGATGGTCATAATCTTAACCTCGACATACTTCTAGTCTGAATCCAAACTGATGTGAAATAGTGTACTGTTTTGTATCATGTATCATTATTTGGGGAACATATCTTAACTATCTGAATTGTATATATAACTTTGAGCATTATTCAGGTATGTTGATATTAAGTCTACCATGTGATCCATTTTCTTTATTTTTGTGTTGTCATGTTGGTCTCATGCACTGACACTGGACAGTATTAGAGGTTTTTGTACAGCAATGAATGATGTTTTACAGCAATGAAATGTGAACTTTTTATTTTAGTCTACAACATCGATAACTATAAAGCATGATACCTACAGAGCCAATGGTTCAATATTATATTATCTGACATGTGCAGATGGGGAAAGGACCACAATGTTCAAGGCTGAGAATAAATATAATACAATTAAACAATTTGGGAAATGAGAGAAATCTATATGGCCAAAGGCCTATTTAGATATTTTTAGAATTTATATGGATTTCACATTTTATGTTTAAATCTAATTGCACAGTATGCATTACAAAAGTAAAGCTAATGCAAATGTATTGGGTTTAAAAAAGAATTCTTTATTAAAACACAAGTTCTCTGAAAATGTATTGACCGAATTATTATATTCATGAAAGTGGGCATATTTATAATCAATTTGTATAATATATGTGTATGAAGGATGTGCACTGCTCGATAACCCTGTACTATTGAAAAAATATCAAACAGGTGAATTGATGCACATTTCGACTAATTAAGTCACTTCAGATTATATTTCGTTCATTTCCCCTAAATATTTTTAAACATATATTTCATACACTATGTAAACCATTGTTTTCTTGTCGTTCCATACGAAGTTTTGTTTCATGCCAACTATATCTCTTCACCTAATGCTTAAACACGACAAAGGCCAGCAAAGCTACCCAAAATATATGAAAATGTGGGTAATTAAAGTGATGTTACCTTGTAGGAATTTGGACATAAATAAAACTCAAGGACGAAATAGCTGATATTTTTGTGAGCTTGATAGAATTAAGACACACTTGAGTAACGTCAGCGCGCACTCAATGTTGTGATACAATGTGTCACGTTTTTCAAATGTGACCATGTACTTTTCACAGACGTCGGAAAAAATATTTATTCATATCAATAGAGATCATATATTTGATAGATTTAAACACTATTTTTCCATGTCCAATGTGCACCCCTCAAAAGCATAGTTCCTATGCAATGTCACTTCTCCGCAAGCCTGGAATTTTACCGTGTTTACCATAAAAACAAACTTTCTCCTTTTGGTGGCACTGACAATCGTCGTTCATAAATAAAGTAAATAAATAATAATAAAGTTTTTTTTACATCTATGAATAGCAAATTAATCTGTGAATGTGTTTTTGTAATTTGGTGAATTTATCTTACCGGACAAAAAAGATACAGCTAATTTACGAAAATGTATCAATGACGTCACGGCAGATTAATGTGGCACAGGGATACCCACAACGTTATTTTTATGAAGCAGTAAGAGGGTAAACGGTGTGTTCTTTCTGTATAACTGACACATATGTCGTCAATGACAAGAGCATTATTCAATGAACAATTGATGAAAAACACATTTTTCAATTTAAGGCAATAACATGCACGGTCATCAACTTGCTTTCAATGCTGTCAAGTAGACATATCGTTTTCAGCTTTGGGTTCCAAATTTTTAAATCACTAGTATCAAGAATGCTTGCAAGATGCTTTTATTTGGAAAACTTTATTTTGAAATCTGGTGGCCTAACTTATTGTTCTGAGTGTATATTTGGTTTACAAACTACACACATTACCATGTACATTTGCAATGTTAATGTCACCGTTGATATTTTAAAACATATATTTGAGAACCCAGATCTTCAATTGGCATCATGTACAATCTTCCTAATTCCTAATGTGTTTGCAAAGGACGAACATATATAACTTGCCAGTTAATCCAATGGTAACTTTGTAACTGTGAGTTTGCCGTACTTCTCAGTATTCGTCAAGAAGTAATTACGTTATTGAATTTCAAACAATAACAATTCTTCTGTTTTATTTGTCAACAGATTGTAACTGGCGCTGCAAGTGCGTTTCTTGGACAGATTTTGAAGGATTCTATCGGCTGGCATGGACAATTCTTCCTGCCTTAGGTATGGATGCCAAAATGCATAATGAATGCAGACTACAGCTTACATTTATGTTCAACCGTTATTTAACAATTGAGCATGTAATGAATTCTGATATGATTTCCAAGAAATAAAAAGGATGTCTTTTTCAGTGAGAGTTAAGTTGACAATCCTTGAAATCTATCATTATGATTTATGATTTAAAGAATTCATGATTTCAGTCGATCTATAAATGCTTCATTTCAATTGATGTTAATAACATGTGAACTAACGATACTCAATCGGTCTCCCTTTCAGCGTATGAGATATATATATATAATATAAAATTGATAATTATGTTTTTTTTATGTTGCAGCATTTCTTCTGACATTTTTCTTGGACACGAGAACTCCAGCTGGAAACAAGTTTTAAGACATCATGCTTTGATAGCTAGAACTATTTTACAACGCCAGTGTAACCAGTTGATTACCCATGCTTCGTTGGTTAAACCAATGCTCACAGGTTTCACTACATCGCAATGGTGCTGCTACTTTCTTTCTGCATTATAATTAACATAAAAAACTGATTTGTAAATTGCAATAAGAATAGTGCATTCTTGATTTTGATTGGCTGAAAATATCCCTATGTTGATACATGCGCTGGGGCTGCATTGCAAAATGATACAAAATGTTTACTAGTATTGGACCCGACTCTCTTTCTCCTAATATTCACGTCTTACAGATCTGACAGGTGTCAGTGGACTTTTCCAACTGAACCATGGAGGACCAAAGTGACACTTGATATGAATAAGAGTTTTTCTTAGGGGCTTTCCGAAATTATCAAGGCTTTATACGAATGTGTAACATTGACTATTGAAAGGTTTGGAAGTCATGAGTGCCACTATTTAACACTGTATATTTTGATGTTTTTATGCCCCCGAATCGGAGATTCCGGTGGTATATTGTTTTTCACCTGTCCGTCTGTCCGTGTGTTTGTCCACAAAAACTTTAACCATGGCCATAACTTTGGATTGCTCAGAGCTAGGGCTTTCATACTTGGCATGTGCATACCTTGTGATGAGAACTTTCAGTTGAGGTCATCATATTTGACCTTGAGACCTTGACCTTGCCGCAGTGGACAATATTTAGAAAACTTTAACCTTGGCCATAACTTTGGATTGCTCAGAGCTGCGGCTTTCATACTTGGCCTGTGCATACCTTGTGATGAGACCTTTCAGATGAGGTCATCATATTTGACCTTGTGACCTTGACCTTGCCGCAGTGGACCATATTCAAAAAACTTTAACTTTGGCCATAACTTTGGTATATCCGGGGGCATACGTGTTTAACAAACACATCTTGTTAGATATTGCGCCAATAATTCACTATTATTTTGACCTGGTTACACCTCTTATATTTACAAACATGAAACAGCAAGAGCTGGAGAATGCATTGGAGTGATGGTTTAAAATTTGAAATCATCAAAATATGTTAAGAAATGTATTGTATTTTAATGTTGCCATTGTAAATATGTTCTTTTCCATGTTGTAGCTCATTGTACCATTTTAAAACTTATGTCGCTAGTATTTTGCATTGGCAACATGGTATTCAGACAGACGGGCAGGCTTATTCCAGTATCATAATATATATAATTTATAAATAATGAACACCCCATATCTCTGCCCCATAACACACGATATATGTTAACAACCTCAATATATTTACCATTACAGTAGAACAACAACCCATATCTGTTAACAACGTCAATTTATTTACCCTTATATTGCACTTGATCTAAGAGGATCACCTCTACAAACTACCATGATTAGTTTTGCTTGAGTTAACATTCATTCCTGATTCATAATAACAACTTTCAAGAACATGTTCTTCCTTCAGAGCTGAGCAGCAGCAGCACTGAGACAAGACATGTCACAACAACATCTTGACAGTGTTGTCTCATCACGCAATAAAGCTAACCATTTGCCGATATGACACTTGATGTACTGTTATTCCACTGTGTGCTCTAACACAAGATGAAAATGCTGGATACATTGAAATCAGAAATCTAATAAATCAGCCTTTAATACCTTAAAGTACATTTATTAATATAAATGGATAATAATACAATAGACCTGCCTTTTGTCTTTTGAAATATAAATTGCAAAGAAATCAACAGTTAATCATTTAGACTTCAACCAGCTTACTCAATTCAGTTTTATATTTATCATTGTTTATGATATGCTGAAAGAGTTTTACATACATAATCTATTAACGAGATCATTATATAATTGTCAACATTGTTTTTGTCTCTATGTAATGGACTGATAATACTTTTACCCCACTGAGCTGGTATTACACCATTATTGAACATATCATTGAAAACGTATGTCTCAATCTTCTTTATTCTATCAAAGAAGTTTATTCAATCGTGTTCGCTTATCTGTTATGGGTGTGTCATGCTTTTAATATACATGAGTTTATATTATTAAACAGTAAACAATATAAATCAACAACGTGTGTATTGTATATGCATTAGTCAAAAGTAAATAATGATACAAATCTTTAAGTATGAGTCCTGACTTTTTCACACAACCCATAAAACCTGACTTAAATTTTTAAACAGTTTGCAGCCTATCAGAAAAAAACCAAATGAAAGAACTGTTGAATATATATACATGTACTGGAGACTAGAAACTAGTCCGACATCGCCTTATACACGCACATCCATCAATGTTATGACATCGAGGGGATAGAAGTATATAGCACAGTTGTTGGGATTCAACGGAGAAAGCGGTCTAAGGTTCAGTTGTTTAACATTACACAGGATAAGTAACATTGCTTCGTTAAAATGAAGTGCATAGCCGCTAATCGTTCACTAGTTAATTGAGATGCATGTACCGCAATGAACTCACAATAGACGAACATGTCAAATTAGTAATTGCCATGGTTAAACCGTTCCAAAAAATGGTTCCTGTTCCAAGATCAAGTTGACCTGGATATTTAGACACAAAACTGCAATGAAAATTTCTAATTTGAGTATCAGAGAAAATATACTATATGAATCGATGCATAAACCACCCATTGCTCTATTGGGAGAGATTAGAGTTGGCTCAGGACAGATTCTACAATGAGTTTCTTCCCAACATAAACAGTGAAGGCAATGTGGGTAGAAACATGGAGCCATTGGCTCTGTAGCTCAAAAGGCTTTAAATGATGATAAAATATTAATAATTACTCATATGAAATATGATATAAGTAACAAAAAGATGGTTAACAAAATAAATATTACATACAATTTGTGTTTGACCCTTAATTCTTATTTTTGAAGTCTCAACTTCTCAAAGCACATGTGAGAACTCACATATATTGACTGAAGAGCACATAACATCTCTAGGCTAACTTCAATAGGTTTATAGGTTGTGACCCATGTGACCTAGATTTGGGGATACCAAATCTGCAATATAAAATCCCCTTTGGCCAAGGATTAAAATTTCAGCTTTCTAGATTCATTGGTTCACATGGGCTCTGTAGCTCATCAGGACTTCATTGATTTATTATATAAGGTTGAATATCTAGATTATCTCAAGTAATACATTGTTAACAAGCAAAAAATCGTTTTTAGATCGTGACCCCTGTGACCCACATTTGGGGTCACAGGATCAGTAAATCTACAATTAGGAATCCCTATTCGCCAAAGAGTCTCTACACAACATAACAGCTTTCTATACCGTTTGGTACTAGAGAAAAATATGAAAATAGGTTTTTAGGTCGTGACCCCTGTGACCCTATTTGGGGCCACGGGGTTGCAAAATCTACAGTTTAGAATCACCATTGGCAAAGGAGTCTGCATACAACTTTTCAGCTCTCTACACATTTTGGAAATTGAGAAGAGGATGACAATAAGTTTAGAAGGTTGTGACCCCTATGACCCTATTTGGGGTCACAGGGTCACCAAATCTACAATTTAGATTCCCATCATTCATATCCTTTTATAAGGTTATTTTCTTAATAAAAGTCAATTTTATTTAATCAATTCTGTCAAAGTTTATATTTTCATTAAATGCATTTCTTCTGCTAGAAACAATTTGACTTTGTTTTTACCAGGGTCGTATTTAAATCAAGATTTCCTCTCAAGCTGACATTTCATCAAAGTAATGTTTTCATCAAACACATTTATTCATTATAGTAATATTTTTCTCAAAAGCCATTTTTTTGCATCAAAGTTATTTTTTTCTAAAAAGTTCTAGCGACTTATCCACAGTTGGAATAGACAAGATTCGCACCATTTCAGTAACTTCCTTCATAACGTTCAGCAATTGCACAAGCGAGTATGATCATTGCTCGATTTGGACTGCCACTTTAGCGGATCAATAGGGTTTTATTTTTCTTATGAAAGCGGGCTACTTCATCTGATGAAGTAGTAAATATATAATTCAAACCCTTGTGTTTTTCACAACATCCACAAAATCATACACTTCTAACAGTGACGAAACAATTAAAAAAGGATAGTACAGTCAGATCCTGTTAATCTGCACAATTTGGTTACTGTTGAAAATCGTCTAGAAAACAAGTTGTGCGGTTTACGCGAATCATCATTTGCATAGAAATGCATAGAGTATATACTAAATACTACCATGCGGATGGCCGTGTTTCCGGCTATACGGGGTCTGGATAAACGAGGTCTGACTGTGTATTTGACTAAAGACATGATTCTTAGAGACACCTTGTGAAATTACAGGAGGGATACCGCAGTATTTATAAAAAACACAGACGAAATGCAGTCTTCAAGTAAAGCGAAAACGAAGAATTCCTTAGCAAGAAAACGGACATGCAATACACGTGCATTCCTTGTGATAGGGGCGTGTGCAAGTATAAACCTCATCCTCGGCTCGCAGTATACATATGGTAAGTATCAGTGTATGTGTGTACATGTGACTCATAATGTTCGTCATATCAATTTAGACTTTGCAATGTGAACGCCCGTTCTCACGATACCATGTGTACGAGAAGTTAATACTACAAGTTGATACTACAAGTCGATACTACAAGTCGATACTACAAGTCGATACTACAAGTTGATACTACAAGTCGATATTACATGAGTAGATATAAACTCATTAAAAGGTGATGGAGGATAGTTTCTCCATCGAATTTGAATAGAATTTAATCCCCATTTCTAAAGCCATTGTCCATGTCTGGGAGGAGAAACTCTTTCAGGACCGTCTATTGTGCGAAACATTGAAATGAACGAGACATCACTGGATGTCCATATAGAAATTTCTATATTTATTTTATAAATGGCTATATAAATGTTTTAAACAGTCGTCACCACATTCAATTCGGCAGGTAACATGAGTCCTTACCTCATTTCCTACATCCGTGAAAGATCTTCGCCCAGTGACACCCGCTACGTTGACTTCACTTGGGTCACAGCGAGTAATGTGATTGGTCGAGGCATTGTCATGTTTACCGGAGGCATCCTGGAAAGAAAACTGGGACCAAGACCAGCAGTTATGGTTGCTAGTGCGATATTGTGGTAAGTAAAAACTTCCATATTAAATTGACTAATAATAGATATGGTTTTTTTTTTGGTATTATTTACGAGCAAGCAGGGATAGCATTTTGGATTAAAATATTCATCACAGTGCGCACTTCATCAAACTTTTAAAGAAGGATGTTTACATTTGTTTATATACCTCAAGGCCCATTCAACACTTGTTTAGCTTGCTTAATAATGCTCTCCCAGAAGGGTAGCATACAGTATAAGGCCTTCTAAATAGGATACCTTGCACCCAATAATAAGTCCAATTGAGTTAGATAAATTGGCAAGTTTAGAATTTTCATAGTAGACAGTGCAGGATTTGAATCCGCAACCCTTTGTTTTGTAGCCCAAGACCTTACGATTAGACCACAGGCGATTGGTGACAACGAAGAGTTGATTGTCAATCTGAATTCTGCTGTCTGAGAACTTTTGCTGTTCTAGATGATATGTGCACTTTATTTTATTTGGATCACATGTACTGTAGTTGAAACATTTATACAATTGCACTCACATTAGCCTTTTATTCAGTACCGTATTCGCCGTAATAGAAGCCCTGGGCGTTTAAAAAATTAGGAAAAGGGGGCGTTTATTAAAATGACTTTAAAAAATCGTAAAAAGGGGGCGTTTATTGAATGTCTGTTGATGTCCAAAAGAAAAAGAAACATCGTTTTTATTTCAGAGTTTTAATCAAAATAAGTGTATCAAATAAATGTAAAGAAGGGTTAAATGTCGCAGTTTATTATTTGTATCAAATTTCTACCAGTACTGATACACAATTTGCAATGGCAATTGAAATTAATTAAAACTCACGAAGATACATCGAGTAATTGAATCCGCCATCTTGTCGGGTCATTACTCTTATCCAATGAAACTTTAGTTTGCTAGGAATCTAAATATAACCACCAATGAACGGCAGCATAAACACAAGCAGCTGGTGCAGAACGATTATGTAAACACTATTTCCGGGTCATGATATTGTTTATTTATATCACATTGACAACTACACGTGAACAAAAAAACGTTCATGACAAATTCGCGGTCAGTGTGCTAGTGTCATCTGTACTTGTGGGAAATCTTCCAAGAGAGTTGAGCAAGACATTTTCCTGTTTCTTAAAACATGGCGGTTGCATAAAATGTGTAGTGACTGATCGTTACAGACATTCGACAGTCGCCGGGGGACTGGAAATACCATGTACCTTACACTTTACTGGACATAAGAGGTTGATAGCAAGATTGAAAACTCTTCTTCAATGAAACATCAGTAAGATAAGTCTATACAAAAGAGGGGCGTTTATTAGGGGTCATTTTCCGCGAATCAAAAATGGCTTAGGGGGGCGTTTATTAGGAGAGGGCGTTTATTAAGATGAATACGGTATATAAAATAGATAACACCCTCATCCTCGGGCATTCTAGCAAAGAGAGGCCTTCGCCTGGGGCAAAGGCCTCTTTTTGCTAGAACTCACTCGTATTCAGGTGTTATCCATTACGTACATCCTACTCCGTCAGGGTTATTTCTCTCCGCAAAGTTCCTTAAAATACCCCGATGGTCTTCTAAGCATTTGCCTCGTAACGTTACTAACTGTTATTACTTGCTACATCTGAGCTTTTTTGTCTATTATTTATATTATGTCTTGTCTCATCCGGGCATCTCCATTATTGCTCGATCATAACTCACTTCATTGACTCGTGTGTTTTTTTTGCGATATGTGACAAAGGAGTATACCCATGTCGAGAAATTTCAGATTTATAAAAACCCATACCTCTTAATTATTTGAGCTCCCAGACGCCAACGAATTGCAACCACTGAAGCATGGCAGTTCGCTTAAGAAGTCTTATTTAAGCTATAGTTTAGATATAACCAGGTCACTACTTAAGAAAAGTTGATGTAATTATCAAAAGTGTATTCTCAATAACATGCAAAACACCTAGTTTTGGACCCTAAGTGATGACAGTAAAGACACCAAAAGTAAGTCGTCGCACAGACAGAGTTACTGGCTTCCCATAACTTCCGGAATATTTATTCGGTTGGAATCAGAAGTTTGATGAAAACGACCATGTGTTGTGATGTGGTAGATGCGGGGAATTTCTAGGACCTTCTAGAAGGCAGTTTGGTTATAAAAGGTCTGTTCATCGGAAAGACTGACACTTGGATTCCATATACGTGGACTCGATTTCCATTCCATCTGTCACTGTCAACGCTGAATGTTTTCATCGAATATTCTACATTCAAGATACAAAAATGTCGTATGACTGGACACCGAGGGAAAAGTTTAGAGAAGAATCAGTTGATTTGATCGAATCTCGCAGATTAAAGTACTCTAATGGATAATATTGGCGTTTGTAAAATCATAACATATACACGTAACTTGTCTGTTTCAGTGCTGGCGTCTTTCTGTCGTACTTTACCCTTCAACATTCCTACATAGCGACTGTCGTCACATACGGGGTTGTATTCGGAATAGGATCTGGCATGGCTATTCCTATACCTTTTGGGTGCGCTATGAGGGTATGAAACTTTATTTATTTCTTACTGTATTATTGATATTTTGTGGATATGTGGACACATGCCACTGTTGCTTGTTTCTGCATGTGTTCTTATTTCCTTGTCCGTGACTTCATAACACATAGTGATGTGGCGTCAGTGAAACAGTCATTTGCTTTTACTGTCACTTAACATCGCTAATGTACATACATGATACAGGCAATAACTAAACAATCACTACTTATTCTATTTATTGACCTTGATGTCCTTTCAGTGGCTTCATGAACGACAAGGGTTGGCGAGTGGATTACTTGGAGCTGTGTTTTGTCTGGGTAATGTCATCTTAAACCCTGTCATTACAGCTTACATCAACCCGGACAACTACAGCCCTGACAAAGGCACACCCGAAGAATTGTAAGTTAAACTCTGCCTAACTACCGAAAGGTCGTGTATTTTCACGTTAAAGAAGTTGTTATCCAGAAAATATTCCTGTTCATATGTATACCACTTCTAAATGCCCTTCAAAGACCCACCTTTAGCAGTTCAACTATCTCTTTCAAAGTTCTACAATGAACATTTGAAGTAATTAAAGGTATTAATTATTAGTGGACGGACATCTAGTGGAAACCTTTCAACTTTGCCTTACCATGAGAAAAATCCATCTTTGCATTACCAAGAAGAATAATCAGAGCATTTCTTTTTTAAACAAAACGAAAGGGGACGTTCTCGTTTGTGCATTTATATGTGTATGCTTGTATACTGACAGAGGCACACATGAGGAGTTGTAACTGAAAATAATATCTACCTAAAGTTGTCAAACTATCACTTTCAAAGTTTTACGATTAAACTGTGATCTAAGCACAGATAAACAGGTTAATCTGCATTCATTATTTATTCGTCAATATCAATAAATACCAACATCTAGTGGACCCATTTAATTTTGTCTTTCTATGAGAATGATTCATCTTCGCATTTACAAGAACAATGATTAGGGGCATTTCTTTTGAACAAATCGAAAGGGAACATTCTTGTTTGTGCAGCCCGTCTGTCCGCCAATCAGTCCATCCCTCCTTTCCTCCCATAGATTTTTTTATCAATTGTTCGGAAACTTTTAACATGTTTGGGTATAAATTGGTGATACGAATGTGTTTTTCGGAATCCACCCAATTGATTTTTTTTAGAGTAACAGCCCTTGACATTGAGCTCTTTACTTTGAGTGGTCGGCTTTCTGATTTCAGTAGCTGTGAAATCGACTCCTTCCACACTTTTGAATAAATATTTCTGACATTTTACACAAAGTTTGGATATACATCGCTGATACGCATTTGCCTTTTTGGGACCAATCGGATTAATATTTTTGCCCTTGACTTTGCTCAGCTTTCTGATTTCACACTGTGGGTTAAACTTAAACAACTAAGTTTGGCTCAAAGTTTTTATATGTTTTTGAAACTTTGTCTTTGATATTTGTGTTTCCCCTTGGCATTGACCATTAAAATAGTCATATATTTTGTTCACCTTTTAACTTTGACCTTAATGAAATACACACTTTTTGGATATTTTACCTTCATCATAACTTTTAATTCGTCAGCATTTGAAAATGTTATGTTTCCAAAGTCACATACTGAGATCATAACCTTCGACCTAGCCTTGACCTTGATGTAGGATAAATTTTCTGGAAAAAATTAACCATGGCCATATTTTGTAATTGATCTGTGATAGACCCTCGATATTTAACATTCTTATTTAATTTCAAGAGATCATTCAGATGATGTCATAATGCTCAAGCTGATAAGATCTAACCTTTCGTAAATTGCCCTTTCATTTTAAACTGCTCTTTTGGAGAATAGTTTGTGCAACAATGGGACAAACCCTTGGGGTTCTTGTGCTCTTTGAGCACTCTCTTTCCAAATGTATTTGTATTCATCAAAATGACATAATGAGCAATATTGTTCGAATTGAATCAAAATAAAGTATCAACAAAGATCGTACAGCCCGTCTATAAAACCCATCCAGGTATTTCTCCCAGGCCGACCTACTGGACCGTGTGCCCCTGTGTTTTCTCCTCCTGGGAGGGTTGTATGCAGGTGTGCTGTTCGTGTGCTGCTTCTTTATCGTCGACCCACCTGCTAATGATGAACAGGTAGATAGTTCTCAAATCGTCAACCCACCTGCTTATGATGAACAGGTAGATAGTTCTCAAATCGTCAATATAACCCGTGTCATAAACAGGGGAAGCGCAAATGTGTTAAATCAGTATCACCTATAAACTCATTTGCAGTGATCAGGTACTTTGTTCCCATATCGCCATTGATCATCCAGTTCTTTTGCTGTAAAGTTGATATGATAGAGTTAATAAAAATAAGAGCAATTGAACATAAGAGAGATATTGGACGAAAGAATGTGAAATGAAAAAAGTATACCCTCGAAGTAAGTACACTATCCTCAGTTAGTCGACGTTCGAATCATCAAAGTAGAATACATCTTCAAGAAATGCATGTCAGTCAAATATATATGCTTACATAAATAAAACACATGTTTCGCTTCTAGAATACAGTCCATCATTCAGTAAGGTACTCGCAGATCAGCGAAGCATACGACAAAGGATGCATCGACCATGGAGACAAAGAGGAAATAAATATTGTGAAAACAACATGTCCAGCTGATAACGATCCGCCCAATATGTATGTATAGTAATTTAATCATTAACACTTTTTTTTATTTTCAACATCAGAAGTGACATTCTATGTCCACGTTGTTAAGTTATTCTTCAAATCCTAAAGCGTATCTAATATCAAAGGTTAATAATGAACATTGGTATACAGATATCATTCATGTGTAATTGAATGTTTTCATAGATTTCATGGAATATTTTTACCACATACTTGATATGTCGGTATTGTGTGTTGACATTGTTATAGTTTGAAAGAAAATAAGTGACACCCCAATTTCGTACAATAACTACAAACCATGCAAAATAGCCAATACTATTTTGCCAGCCTTAGTTTTATGTTTGTACCTAATAGGATTCAAAAGTTTATATGTTTTAATGAAACAAGAAATCGGTCTATATAACTACCATATGAAATTGATTTGAGTCAAGAGTTTTGAACAATCCTTGAATTAACAAAACGGTAGCAGTGTTATACTGTTATTATTAAAATGTCGATTAATCTTTAAACCGTTCGGTGACCCCCAAATTTTCTTAAACTTTAGATAAAGGACAACATAAACTTGCTACTTAAAAATCAATTAATTAAAAAATAAAATATGTTTAACCCCATCATTCCTTAAAACGATATAGAGCAAAATGAAAATATATAATAAAACAAAGAACAATTCGCACACTCATTCCAAAGTAATAAACAAGCTTTTGAATTCCTCTGCATTTGCTGTTGATTGATATAGACACCAAAGCTACAGAACCATGCACATTTTAAAATGACAATTTTGGGTGCACAGAAACATACGTTTCTTACCTCTTTAACGCTCATGAAAACTTAATGGTAAAAAATTAATTGGTTAATTTAGTTTTTTGAAAATTAACGTTTTCTAATAATTTGCATTTATTGAATATGAGTTCGACAGATGCGTTCCAACTTGATGACATCCATCCTTTAGAGGGCCTTAAAGGAAGAAACTTCTACGTGTTTTGGTTGATATTCATGTTAGGGAGATTTGGTGATATCTTCCTATCCACTCAATATAAGGTAAGATTAGGCAGTACTACAGTACTCATTTCTCAACGCTTGTTCGAATCATGCATATATTAACTTATCATTTCAATAATGTTTTGAATTTTACTTTGTTAACACCCATTCCACTAAAAAAGGAAACACATGGAAGAATGTTAGTGTTTCAAATACAACATTATGATTCGGAAAAGATACTATGTTATCAATCGCTAGAGAAATCTTGTATCTGCAACATGACATATGATAAATAATTTTCTTAATATGACAATCTGATGAAATATGGGTTCAAAGACAAGTATACATTTGATAAACGTGCGTCAATAGAATCTGACGTCATATAAGCAGAATTACCTTTATTGCATAAAACGTACTTCACTGCTACAAGCGTTTCCGATGCATGAAGGCTTGTACATTTGACATGTCGCTATAGCAATTCTCATAGTATTTATCATGCTTCTCAATTCTTTTCACCGCTCGTAGCTGAATTCGACGATAGTTATATTACCTTGTTCTTATAAACATTCTAAGAGTGAGAATAAAATTTTAACTGTTGAAAGATCTAATTATTTTCAAAGAATTACTCTTAAGTTTATGATTTTTCTTAAGTCATATTTATAAAACTTTTAGATCTTAGAATTACTCCTAACTAGGGTGTAAGTAAGGAGTCCTCAATAGCTGTCCTTAGGAGTTAAGAGATTTCTTAACTCAACAAAATGGCCGTCTTAGTGATGCGGTCTCAGTGTCAGTTGACATGTTTTGAGAGAAATACAGAACTATTTACTAACATCTTGATAATAAATCGCTTTGAAATGAATCAAGCATCATTGTGCGCTACTTGTTGTGGGTATTTAATCCAACTTATTTTGGTATTATGTGGTTTTATGGAACATTATTTTAATTGCAATGCAAAATGTGATAGAAACAAAATAAACAAATCAATGAGGTCAATCAATGTCAGTTTCAAAACAAAGAAAGTCGTTTCCAAGATTGTGATTCACCTAAAGTCAGTGAGTTAAGAAAATATTTTTTTCAAAACTTCCTGGAGTTATTTATTTATGGATTTAGCCTTAAATCATAGATGTTAACATAACAATTTTAAACATCCAGTGCACATTTATCCCTTACAATCACTACAGCTGTGAGTTGGCATTTAGGACAAATTATGATATTTCTAACCTTTGAAAGAATAGTTGCCTGTCATCACATCCTCTTCATGCAAGAAACAAAGTGTTTACATACATATATATATAGCTTGAGAAGTATTTATGTTTGAAAAATAATAAATAAACAATTTACTTTATCTCAAGCCCATATCAAATAAAAAGTTATTTGAAACTAAATTTACATATAAACAATTATACATAGAACATATTATTTAAAAGAAAATAAGAACCAAAGCAAATA
This sequence comes from Gibbula magus, assembly GCA_936450465.1. Classification (NCBI taxonomy): domain Eukaryota; kingdom Metazoa; phylum Mollusca; class Gastropoda; order Trochida; family Trochidae; genus Gibbula; species Gibbula magus. The sequence goes on from OW388306.1 coordinate 11,443,251, forward strand.
CCTGTTTGAATAACACATTCGTTCCCGTAAATAAACTCTATATAATGTATTATTTAAATATCTGTTGATTAGACCTACTATGCCTGCCTCCTCTTAGGCACGCTTAAACCAACTTTAACACAGACGAAACTTCAAAGAAGTAGAGTAGGGATGCGTAAAATCCCTACCCAAGGGCGGTCACTCGGTGGTCTCATGACGTCACTCCCATGAGCCTTCACTCTTCTATCAGTTGCAGGGCAATGAAGGCATGCATGTTTTCGCTCTCGACTTTTGGTATCTGTTAGCTTTTTCTCTAGCCTATTGTTGCTTATGCATATAAGTGGTTATTCATCGTCTTAATCTCTTTCGGTCGGTTAACAGTTTGCCCAAGGCAGACTGTTTATTGTTGGTGCTGAATTGAGTGGCTTTGTTGACATGTGCTAGGCTGTGACCTACAAGCTTGCGTTGTACACTTCTGCATGTGCAACCAGGGTCACTTAATTCTCTGGGTGGTTGGTGGGGCCTTGTTCATACCCTCCGACAGTGCTTCGTCTCTAGTGATAGGTGGGTCTTCCGATAGTCCGGCGTTTGCTTCGTTTGATTTTTACCTTCGACTTACACTATTGTCTGGTCTTCGGAGACTCTCCGGTAGTCTGATCCTACGTTAGTCGGACCCTCTAGTTTAGGTCTCTGATTTTTGGACCCTCCGGTGAGAGGCCTTCGATATCCAACTCGTCTTGATAGTCATACCCTCCGGTAGTCTGACCCTACGTCAGTCTAGGGTATTTGATTATTGGACCCTCCGGTGAGTGTCCTTAGACATTGGCCTCCCGTTTTGATAGTGGGCACCGCAAGAAAAGTGCTAGTATACTGTCAACCACCCTAATTTCCTGGCGTATACTGGTTTGTCAACCACCCTAATTTCCTACCGTATACTAATCAGTATACGAGACATTTCCAAAGCTTAGGAAACTTCAGTATACCCCAGTATACGCTAGTATACCCCAGTATACCTCAGTATACCCCAGTATACTCTAGTATACTCCACTATATAATAGTATGTGTCACAATTAAATAAATAAAGAAATGAAAATATATTTGTTGGTTTGTTTATATAGGTGTTCTCTGTTGACTTAATTATATCAGATTGAACTACGCTGGACAAACTTGTCTTGGGTCTTAGGTTTTATAAGATGAAAATGTCCGTGTGACCCAGTTGAATATATATGCATTCATATAAATAAAACTATATTTACGTGATTATTTAAGCAGATCAAATGTAAACGTGATCAGCAGAAAGGCATTTTGAGAATTATGTATTTAATAGCAAAGGTATATTGAATCCTCTTTGGTATGCATTGGATTATAGGCACTGGTTACTTATATCGGATTTAAATTCTCTGTTCAGTTAGTATAAATTTTGATCGTGGTTTGTCGTTACTCATACAGCATCAATTAATGGACTGTAGTATAGACTGTCTCATCATTGTATATTCGCTAGTTTCACAATAATTTTCGACTCGCCGGGAGCATGCGCAGATAGATGCTGCAGGGAATCCGGTCTGGCCGGAAGTAGTCGTTAGCGTAGAAATACTGTATTATCTTGTTGAATCTATCGAATATAACTGCTGTAAAGACAATTATTTGAGAACGACAGCAGTCAAAAACGAGTTTTCACGACCCTGTCTATAACAATGATGATCTGTTATAATGATAAAGACCTGTTTTTTGTTGTAGGGACTATAAACACAAAGGGATTGTGTTGACAGGCATGACAAATGGCAGTGGTGCTGACACAAAATAAAGTCGTATTTTCTAACTAATCCCCTCTGTTGTTTTTGCATCGACACTTAGTAACATACACATACAATTGAAACTATGTTATTCATCTTACCTTTTATTGTAGTGTTTCAAGTTGTTTAGAGATTTAATTGACGTAAAATCCAATTGTATTTACCTTAGTCTCGAACTTCACTTGAACCAGGACTCTATTCACTATTGTGGCGATTCTCTATCTTATCTCTTCTAAATTGATTCAATGCAAGTGCTCATTTTAAAATGAAATTAAAATACATTATACGATATTCTCAGTTCTCCTTTCTAAATTATTTTAGTGACTGTAAACTGTTATTGCAAGAGATCAAGGTAACTTGTAATCACAACACCATCGATCTGCACAAATATTTTCTGTTATATAGATAAAATGTTTCAGTGTTTGAAGTTTTGCACTCAGATGAAGACGGACTTTTAGACTCTTCTAACCTATCGCATGTTGATCCCAAGAAGCGCCTTTAAAAACCTAGAACCAAAATATGGAATTATAATCAACGACAGGAACATTAAAGTCAAATGTAGTGCCATTGTTTTACATAAGTGTTGTCTGCCATCAAGTACATTATGAAAAAGTTTCAATTCATAATTTTATAAATAAATATATACTAGAATGTGATTTTGAGTTATGTTGATGAATTTTCTAAATCATTGTTCAACATGATCTTGCTGTGACCATGTATGGGACATAAGTTGATTAAGAACATTGAATTTTATACATAAATTACCGGGCAAAAGAAAGGACTCACCTCAGTTGATTTTACCATATGTATGATTTTCAATTGCAAATATCTCAAGTTTTCGATGTCATAATACAAAACTGATAAGTACAGGTGTTTAATTAGCAGTCAAAGAATACTTCTACATGTTTTAATTATTTAAAAATAAATGAAATTTTAAATTTAATTTTGTTTTAAAATTATTTTTTGATGATACACAAATGATCATCGACATATAAGACATATCCTACGTTAAATGTATAGATGTGCCTGATTCTGCACACATTTACAACATTTTAAACAGGGTAGGGGTCATGTTGGTGTAAATTTCATTCTTAACCCTGTCTTCATTACAAAAATATATTTGAACTAAAATTTAACCACAGTCACCAACAAAGTCATTCAAACTACTGCAGATAATTATTATTGTATCACGCCATAGTCAAATACATCTGATTTAAATATTGAATTAATCGAAACAAACTTAGGGGAGTCCTTTCTTTTGCCCGGTAGTTTACATCATTGGAATGTCTTTCGGCTTCTCAAGTTTATATCATTACAAAATTTCAGTATATATAGAAACAAAAAAACAACTCTAAATATATTCATAATGTCCTTTTGATTGTTATCATTCACTCTTAGCCTAATAAAGATTAGTAATAATATATTCATTTCGTGTGATTGTCATGTTTGCATGTACATGCATGATTTATTTGATATCATATCATTTATTAACTTACAAAAATGACATACAAATACTGTTTGTAAACATCATCGATAGGCCAGGGTTGTTTGTTGTCTTGGTTCAGACTCAATATTCATTTTATTACCAACAACTATGCACCATTTTTGTGTCGCCTATATTGCTTTCATGTAAAAGCATGAAAGGAGATGATTTCATTATGTATGAATTATTATACTCTCGGATACAATTTCATTTCAAGTTGAGCTATAACTTTTTTTTATACAAAGAGCTCTTCTGAAGAGAGAAAAAACAAAATACGGCATTCAGTCTAGTTTCTCAACATTTGTATCCAGTGAACTGTACTACATGATTGTTATCATTCACTCTTAGCCTAATAAAGATTAGTAATAATATATTCATTTCATGTGATTGTCATGTTTGCATGTACATGCATGATTTATTTGATATCATATCATTTATTAACTTACAAAAATGACATACAAATACTGTTTGTAAACATCATCGATAGGCCAGGGTTGTTTGTTGTCTTGGTTCAGACTCAATATTCATTTTATTACCAACAACTATGCACCATTTTTGTGTCGCCTATATTGCTTTCATGTTAAAGCATGAAAGGAGATGATTTCATTATGTATGAATTATTATACTCTCGGATACAATTTCATTTCAAGTTGAGCTATAACTTTTTTTTATACAAAGAGCTCTTCTGAAGAGAGAAAAAACAAAATACGGCATTCAGTCTAGTTTCTCAACATTTGTATCCAGTGAACTGTACTACATGTTGGCAAAACATTTAATAATAATATGAAATTATTAAGACCCATAATACAACAAGTTACGAACAAACAAAATCTCTTTTTTTCTTTATTGTAAACTCAGTCTGATAATAATACGGCTCAATGAGTACATTTTTTTTAATATGTACACTTACGACATTTGCTTATCTTTATTACATTATGTTTTGTGATTCTCAGCTCCACTAGCCTATATATACTTTAGATTTTATATATATATACTTGTTGATTTATGAGTCTGAATTTTCTGGGTGTATGTAGAAAATAACATGTCATAAATATGTTCAGTGATTCCTGTTATTAATAGTCTCATACGATATGATTTGGTAAAGTTTGCTTTTGTGAAGACTTCACTTCACAAGTACAAACATAATATACAAATAGCATATAGGATATAGATGGGATACGGACGGAACGGCGACACGGCAAAACGGCGACAAGCCAGAACGGCGACAATTTGGACAGAACGGCGACAGATGGAAAAAAATCTCCTGGACAGAACGGCGAAACACATTTCTTACTAAATTTTAGACCAAAATCGCTGGACTAAACGGCGACACATTTGGACTAAACGGCGACAATAGTTTTTTTTATAAAATAGTTTTTATAAGTTATATTGTAAGATCTTTCATGTCTGAGATGTTTTATTCACGATGTTTACATAGTTAAATGAAGAATTTCTGATGTTCGTGACTATAATCCAATCTGTCTTATGCTTTGATGTTGTATTAATCATTGGATTGTTTTGTTTGTCATTAATTAATTGTTAATTAATTAAAATTATGTTTGTACATATTTACTAAGCATTAGTAGATGTGAAGTTACTGATATATATGAACATTAAACTAGCTTTCTATATATAATCCTTGGGGCGAGATATGGGCGCCTAGTTGTGAAATCACCCATATACAAAATGTAAGCAATCAGCAGTGACACTAATTAGACAATGATCCACCAGTTACTATGTTAATTACAATGACACTAACCTGAGAACAACACTGATTGATAGCTAATTGCTAATCACTTACACCCACGTAATCACCCGTCTATTGGCGTGACATGAGAGAAAACAGAAGCAAAGTCAATTCAATTCAATTCAATTCAATTCTTTATTAACCTTTAGCATTACAGCTAATCGGCGGTTACAAAGATACATTATGAGTTGATGCAGGTGAACATTTTCAGAAAACATACTCACTTACAATTGATTAGCAACTGATTTCTTAATGTACATGCTTTGTAAAGATATTTCCCAAGATTACATAACTGTTTTACATTATTAATACTTAATAACTGGACAAGTTTAAAAACAGATGGGTTATTACAATAATATGGCTTTATAAATTTTCCCCGAAGATCAGTATACATTGGACATTTCAAAATAAAATGAAATTCATCTTCAATTTCACTTTTACATAAAACACATTTCCTATCATATACATTAACATTTTGATATCTACCCGTTTCAATTGACAACGAATGAGAGCACAGTCTAAACTTCGATAAATATCTTTTATACAGTGCTGGGATAGGTTTCTGTAAATAATATTGTAATACATGGCTTGTAATAACGTTTTTATAGATTACACATTTCGAAGAGCTTTGTAATCGGCCATTAATGAACTGAATAGCGTTATCTATAAGTCTTTGTTTAATTACAGGCAAGAAATGGGATGGTAACTCCTGTTTATACCAAATGTCATTGAAACCTAAAGAAAAAAGTATATGTTTAACATTATAAGCCCAATTATGTACATTCCGGTTTTCAGCTTCATCAAATAAATAATCATAACAACCACGCAAAATACAATTTTCTGTCCTAAGTAATTTACACCAATATTTGACAATACCAAACTGTCTTTTACAACTTAATGGATAACGGCCTAATTCAGAATAAATCATTGCATTATTTGTACATTTTTTAACTCCTAGTAACCGTTTACAAAAATCTAAATGCACCCGTTCAACATTAACACCCTTATTATTACCCCATATTTCAGCTCCATAAGAAAGGATACTGCCAATATAACAATCAAACAGAGACAATATTGTTTCAGCATTAAAAGAACAACACTTGATATTATTATTAAGAGCAAACATTGCCTTCCTGGCTTGATCAGACAACTGTTTTTCAGCACAGGAAAACTTATTATTATTATTAAATAGTATACCCAAGTAACAAAACTGATTTACTACTTCAATCATTTTACCATTATAAAACCAATGTTCTGTATTTCTAATTTTACCACCTTTTCTAAATACAACAATCTTAGTTTTATCAATATTAACATTTAGACTCCACTTCTCTGAGTAAACAGACAATGTATTAAGTTGTTGTTGAAGTCCATCAATACTTTCCGAAAATAAGACCAAATCATCTGCATACATTAGCAGGAAAAGATTAAGTGACATACATTCATAGGATATGCAGTTGTCTTTCAGAAAAGTCATTTCAAAATCATTAATATACAAAGAAAATAAAATGGGGGACAAAACCTCCCCTTGCATTAAACCGACAGAATTCTTAAAATATTGACTATTGAAACCGTTAATTGAAACACATGATCTAACATTTGAATACATGGAGCGGATAACTCCCAAGAGTTTTCCTCTAATACCTAATGCTGATAATTTATACCAGAGCTTATACCTATTGACAGAGTCGAAAGCCTTTTGGAAATCTATGAAAGCTCAATACAGACGTTTGCCATTACGTAAACTTTTATCAATCAAAGTATGTAATGAAAACATAGCATCAACCGTACTAACATTAGGTTGGAAGCCAAACTGAGCATCTGTAATGACACTGTTATCCTCAGACCATGTTAACAGCCTTTGGTTTATTATAGTAGTGAAAAGTTTGCTAAAGCAACTGACTAAACTAATTCCCCGATAATTGTTGGGGTCCATGTTATCTCCTTTTTTAAACACAGGAACAATTACTGCTGAAGACCACGATTTGGGAAAAAAGCCAGTTGACATTATGCAATTAAATATCTTATGCAATAAAGGTGAAATGTAAGTATCATATTCAATGAAATATTCATTTAGCATATAATCAGGTCCATGTGCTTTATCTCGTTTCAATAACTTAATTGCTTTCTGTATTTCGGCTAGAGTTATTTCACTGTCAAGTTCTTCAAAAATCGCATCATCAATGTCTGGAAATGAACATTCACCGGAAGAATTATCATCTTGTGTAGCAACAGACCGGAAATGGTCAAAAAAATCTGAGAGATTTACATTATTTATTGTCTTTCGTCGTTTAGAAAACTTCGTGAAGAACTGTTTCGGGTTGTTTTTCTTTAATTTAGTTAATCTGTTACCCTCTGATTGCAAGTACTGTCTTTTACACTTTCTTTCTTTCTTCTTATATAGTTGCTTCTTGATATGAAGTATTTTATGATTTTCCAAATTTTTATTCCTATTAAAGTCTCGGAGTGTTCTAACATAGTCCAGATAACATGATTTTAGGCTATCATCAAACCAGGGTTTATCTTCAACACGAGCACGTACTTGGGGAATCCCCTTGTTGACATGACTTGAAATTGATTTGTCACGTGATCCAATGTTATTGACAACTCTAAAAAAGGGCGACATGACCTCAGACATTAGCGTGGTAAAACTGTCAACACCATCATCTACATTATGCTGCGACGTGATTTCGCTAACGTCAAAACAGGCATTAAGTCTATCAAGATTGACGATAAGTGCTTCTTTGCTCACAGAAAGGTATTCAGCATTCCATCGAAAGTGTGCACGTGGGTCAGCGTGACCCTGACCCTGACCCTGGCTCTGACCTTTGGCCTTGACATTGTCAATATCACAACAAAGATGACAGTTCATTTCCACGTGGATTGGAGCATGATCCGAATACTGATTGAAGTTGCATATGATGAATTTTTCAAACAGGTTAAACATATCGGCAGTACAGAGTAGGTAGTCAATAACACTGAGGCCTTGTACGCCGTTAAACGTAAAAGTTAAAGTCAAACAAAGTCGTTGCAACTGTCGCATGTCATCTCAGTCGAACATCTTTCTTAGATACAATGCAACACAGAGAGCTATAGTTGATGCAAGTAACTTACTGTCTTATTCTTAGTTTACGAATTAAAATACACAGTATTCTTCTGAGATTAAGACAAGATGTATATCCTCCTACGAACCGGATCCTCCTACGAAATCACCTACACCCTTCCCATGCACTGTCTGTCGGAAAACTGTGAGAAAAAAACAACATGCCGTCAGCTGTGACAACTGCGACTGCGGTGGACCGTTAACTTGTTTTGATAACCTGTAGGGAATATGCTGTGTAGGGGTTATGGGAGACTACCGCGACAACTGGACACACCGACCAGTAGTTTGACATGTGAACTTTGGCCTGAAATGAATTTGAACTTGAAATGAGTGATTCACTCGTAATATGAATATGAGATAATCATATCACAGTCTGACTCTCGTTGATTCATAATTGAATATGGGTCTAAAATAAAATATTAGAGACTAATACATTTGTTTGTCTTGTTTTGGTTATACGAATATATAATATACAACACAAAAATACAGCAGACAAATATACAACAACTAAATGGAACAAATGGTGGAACAGTGACAGTCAATTCATAAAGAGTTAATATAAAAATAAAATATTTGGTGTCGCCGTTTAGTCCAACCCATTTCTGTCGCCGTTCCGTCCAATTTTGTCGCCGTTTCAACCAAATTTTGTCGCCGTTTTGCCGTGTCGCCGTTCCGTCCAGCACCTATATAGATTATGAAATAACAACAAAGTATGTGCAAAACAAAACGAACTTACATAAGGCTAGCAGTTACTTTTCATTGGTTTTTAGCTTTTCTCTTTTCTTTAGACTGCCTGACCTGATGAAACGCTAATAAATTGGTAATGGGACGCATCGTATATGTAGGTCAAAATCCTCAGTCGAAACAATCACCACTGAAATGAAGGAATAGTTGACCGTATTCACTATAACACAATTCATTGTTTCTTATATCAGTACTTTTTATTTTACTAAAAAATAGTGTGATTGCATCCTCATTGTCATATGAAGACGAACATTCAGCATTAGTTGATATATCCATATATATGTTTACTTTAGATAAAATGATATGTAAATTACTACTATTAAGGATAAATGAACGAATTACTTGTTATCTGAAATAATAGGATTTAAACAGGAAATGTGTCCTTAAAAATACTATCAATGTAGTTTTCATAATCTTCTTAAATTACAAGAATTAAAGTCAATACCATACTCTTATTGTTTCTTTATATAAATTGTTTTACTTATTTCAGTTATTTGTTTTCCTACATATCTCTTAACCTGATCAGCAAGCTTTGAGTAAACCTATAGGAACAAACAACAATTGTACTGCTTTCAAAAATATTTATTTTAAAGGCAAGAATTGGTAAACAGACTCCCAGTTTATCTTTAAAGGTCTTTAAAGGTGACATCGTGCTTTGAACTGTGACGTTGTGCTTGTATATTACCGGTATATGACAAACTCTCACTGTACTGTTGAAAACTGTTTTTTTCTTAGCAAACACTGTTGCTATTTTCTGATACTTATTTCTGTTACTTTTTTCTGTTACTTTTCCCCTAGCACCAAGTTTTAAGTCGAAAGTATGTCTCCACTAGAAAGTGAAAATCCAAAGATATATTTTCGTTATTTACGATTCAACTTTTCACAATAATAAAAATTTTAATCCCCATTCTTGCATCACGAAATGACAGGCAGAGGTTTTTTAAAATGCTGCAACTGATCAGAGACAAATCGGATTTATTTATGAAAACATCAATTTCTTAAACTCTTGTTCTGTTACTGATCAAAGACAAAAAGGGAATTACTTATGAAAACAACACTTTTTCAAGCTGTTTTACTGTTACTGATCAAAGACAACTTGGAACTATTTATGAAAACAAAAAATTCTCAAAATTCACTTTATACAAACTACTCTACAACTCTCTATAACAAAACATCATTTTAAGCCTACTTATTAGAAATAACATAAAGATCAAAGACACATTCTATTGTGTTGGGGAAGGTGTCTGTGTTGTTGTTTTTGGGTGGGGGATTATATCCACTGGGGATTTTGTCATAGGGGATTATTTTCCTTGGGGATTATGTCCAGTGGGGATTTTGTCCGTCCACCTCGCTGGTCTGATAAATCCCGAAAAGTTATCATTAGGACTACTATTTAAACTAAAATAACATTACATTTTGTAAAGTAAACTTGTTAGCAGTAGATACTTTAATGCACTGGGATTTAATTCTGCCCTGTCGCCTAAGCAGAGCTTAATTTCGTAAACGCTGTAGCTGTAAGAGCACTTCTCTCAGTTTAAACATATTTATTTCCAAAAAGAAGGAACCGGATTGGTAAAGAAGAAAATGCTTATATACATAGCGCTCCGGGATACAACCAAATACAAAACATGACATGATGAATGTACAGTATAATTATGAATACAAATAAATGATACAATCTGATTATACAAATTATGACTGTGCCATAGAAGCACTTCTTTAAATCAAATCTGCCTGTTAAATTTATAAATGAATGAACTGAATTTAAGAGTTCCATATTTACAGCTGGGGAAAAATGTGACTTCCAAACAAAATTGATTTAAGATGAAATCCCTTTTCATAAAAATATAGACTTAACGATATATAATAACGAATATCGCTAAAGAGAGGACATACAAGGAATTAATGAATATTCTTCAAAGATATAACCACAAGAGCAAGCTGGTGTTGGAGATATAAACCGTTGATATTTATGTGCATTAAGATCGTTACATTCTGGTCGGAGACGAGATTGTATTATTTGACAAAATCTGATGCCCTTGTTTAAGTCAAAAGTGGCTGTAAATATAAGTATTGTTTAGAATGGCAGTTTTAAATCTTGAAACTGACTGTATTTCAGTTCTGTTCAGGTGGCAATGAATTCCATAATTTAACTGCATCTGTGGGGAAAGGACCTCGCATAACTTTCAGTTTTACTATGTATAATCTGAGATTCGAATCATTGCGAAGATTATAACCCCCTGACATCTGAGAACTTCTCTCATTAGAAATTATCAAAAATAAAGATGATAAATTTAAGTCTCACCTCACAAATTAAATACATACATTGTACAAAGACAATCATTTATGTTTAACTAGTGCGAGTTTACTAAACATGTGTATGAACTTCAATGTATTCCCACAAATGTATTAACAATAATGGTGACTTTAATGCTCGCACAAGCAGTTTGTGTGATTTTCATGCTGTTGACCAACATTTGATTGAAGAATTTAATCTAGACTCCCCGGAAATACAAAATGATGTTATTCCAGAGGGAATATTAGACAAATTAGATTTACCATATGATAGGACTACTCAAGATAGAGATAGCGCCAATAACTTTGGTTATAGATTAATTGACATGTGTAAGAACCTGACACTGTTCATTTGTAACGGTAGAATCGGTAGAGATAAACTAAAAGGTAGTGTCACATGTAACAACAAATCAGTAGTAGACTACGTTATCTCTTCACCTAAAACATTATCTCTTATAAATAATTTCCAAATACTAGATTACTCGCCATTATACTCAGACGTCCATTGTCCAGTGTATTTCAGACTCCACGCTGTGCCAGTTTCTTCTTCAGTAGTCAACATAGGTATCCAGGAAAAAAATGATAATGAAGTTGAAGATAATAGAAGCCCAGATCTCCCTAAACCATATGACAGAAGTAAATGTGAAGATTTTCGTGAAAATTTACATAAGGATAGTATACACAAGCTCCTACAACACATAAACACATGTGCAGTAAACGCAACCACGATCAACAACACTGCGGTTGACATCGCGCACGTGCTAACTCAGGCTGCACGAGATACATTTGGAGTAAGAAAGTGTCCCAAATCCCGTACTGCTAGAACGGAACAGCGTAAGACAAACAAACCATGGTTCAATACAGAATGTAGGGAAGCAAGAAGAAAGTACTTCAAAGCAAAGAAAAAATATAATAGATTTAGAACTATGACAAATAGATTAAACCTACAAATGCTATCAAAACATTACAAAAAGTGTATTGACCGATGTGTAAGGAAATTTGAATCAGAACAACATAGAATATTTAGAGAAAAAAGCAAACGCGATCCTAAAGAGTACTGGAAGATATTAAACAAAAAAGACAAAGTCTCAAATGATAAAACTCCAGATCTAGAAACTTTTTATAACTTCTTCAAAAACTTAAATAATGAACAACCAGCCCCAGAAAACATAGAAAATCCCCCATTACCCCAAGACATATATGAAACAGAAATATTAAACAAAGACATAACAGCAGAAGAAATTAGCCAAGCGATAAAAAAATTAAAGCGAGATAAATCTCCTGGTATTGACCTAATTCAAAACGATCATCTTAAAGACTCCGAGAAATACCTACTACCTCTATTGCTGAAATTATTTAATCAAATACTAAGCACAGGTATACTTCCCGAAAGCTGGTTAACAGGTATCATAAAACCAATTTACAAAGGGAAAGGAAATAACACTGATGTCAACTCCTTTCGCCCTATAACATTACTCTCGTGTTTCGGCAAACTGTTCACCAGTATATTAAACACCAGGCTGAAACTGTTTCTCGAAACTAATCATATCTTAACCCCTGCCCAGGCAGGCTTTAGAAAGGACTTCTCAGTAACGGATAATATTTTCGTAATTCATACTCTCATAGACTTGCTGAAAGTAGCCAAAAAGAAACTCTACTGTGTCTTTGTAGATTTTACGAAAGCTTTTGACACTGTTTGGCGCACAGGGTTATGGTATAAGATGTTAAAAGTCGGCATAAATGGACGTTTTATGGACTTAATTAAGAATATGTACCATAACATCAAATCTGCTGTCATGGTAGACGGAAAGATATCTCCTTATTTTCCATGCAACTCTGGCGTCAGACAAGGAGAAAATTTGTCCCCACTCCTGTTCTCTGTTTTTGTGAATGATCTGGAAGCAGTACTAATGCAACACAATTGTAAAGGGGTTAACCTTGAATGCGATGAAGGAAATGTGATGCTATTTATCCAGTTACTCATTTTGTTATATGCTGATGATATCGTATTGTTTAGTGACGACCCAAAAGAATTACAAAAAACACTTAATGTATTTCATGACTATTGCAGAACTTGGAAACTGAAGGTTAACTTATCAAAAACAAAGATTTTAATTTTCGGCAGCGGCCCAGCCAATAAATGTAAATTATCCTTCCGTTTGGGTGGAAGTGTTATTGATATAACTGATATGTACACATATCTAGGTTTGATTTTTCACAGAAATGGAAGATTTACAAACTCTATAAAAGCTTTAGTCCAAAGTGCAACGAAAGCCATGTTTGCTTTACTGAAAAAAGCCCGAAATATAAATCTGCCTCTAGACTGTTTGCTGTCAGCTTTTGACACAATGGTTGTCCCAATCTTACTGTATGGTTCTGAAATCTGGGGGTTTGAAAATATATCCCTGATAGAAAAACTACACATAAAATTCCTAAAGCTAGCGACTAATTTAAGAAACTCTACGCCTAATTTTGCATTGTTCGGTGAATTTGGAAGAGAAGCTCTATATACTAGAATTTATGTAAGAATGATACATTATTGGCATAGGATAGCTACTAACAACGAAACATTAAAGATATCTAGTTTATTATATACATTCATATCGCAAGAAAATTCAAACTTCGTGAAGAATCTACGATGGATTTCATTTATTAAAAAGATTTTAAACGATTGTGGTTTATCCTTGGTATTTAGCAAACCATGGCTGTATACCACGTCTGATCTCACTTCTAAAATTAAACAGATTCTATCTGATCAACACTTACAAAACTGGCAAAGTTCGGTTAGAAATAGTTCGAAAGGTATATACTATCAAATCTTTAAGACATCCCCGTGTTTTGAAACTTATCTGTTCATGCCTCGTTCTGTATACTATCCAATTTTGAAATTTAGGACAAGTAATCATAACTTCCCGATTGAAACCGGACGCTGGCAAGATATTCCAAAACATGAACGTTTATGTAACTTATGTAATTCACCAGCTATAGGAGACGAGTTTCACTATCTCTTTCGATGTGAAGCTCTTCTCCAACAACGTATCAAGTATATCCCAGACAATCTTATGAAATTTTCTAACCTTTTAGCAATGAAACAATTATTGACCACAAAAAAGATTAAGTATTTAAAACAGTTGTCATTATTTATAAATCATGTCCTTAAGATCACTAAAACTCTTAGTTAGTATTTGCACATTGTACATATTTATTGCCCTACTTGTATTTTGTATCTGCATGATATGTGTATATGCATACGCCATCTTGATGAATTTATTCTGTATATAAATGTGAATGTATTATGCTCATGTACCACCGAAGGTGGAATTGAGTTAATAAAAACCTTGAAACCTTGAACAAATGATTTGTTTAAAGTTTGTTTTAGAAGAAGCATTTATATAGGCTAGTGTATAGCCTGTTTGCTAATCCTGTTTTCCAATTTAACTTCTCATAATTTCTTGCGTGTTATATGTTATTTGGGAATAAAATACTGTTTAATCAACTATTGCTTTTTCTCAAGCAAAAACAGTTACTTTTTTCTGCTATTTTTCCCGGTTACCTTACAGTAATGTCAAAGTTAAGTTACGTAACCCATTTCATCATCACTAAAACGAATGTGAAACACAATCATCCACATGCCATTATTATAATACGTTTAAGCTATCTACATCGAATATACTTTTCATTGAATTTACAATAGGTACCTGTAACCGTAGACTCCCGAATGAAACAGATAGAACTATGTTAAAAAGGATGAAAGATTATGTACATTTTGTAAAAGGCTATGTATGTAGCAAATGTGACTCATAACATACGCAGGTCACCTGACTGAGCTTCTAATACTTTCTTAAAATGTAAATGGACAATATTGTATTGTTTTGTCTGTCAAAAGTAAAAAAATGCCCATGTCTGGTATACAATGTATACTATAAAGTATGACGTATATACCCGTTAAGTATACCGTAATGTATTCGCCAGAAAGTATATATCAAGTATTATGATGAACAACTGCACATCACGCACAGTGTTCATTCAGGAATAACAAAACGATTAAGTGCCATGCCCATTCAGGTGTGACTTATCTCGAATTCAGGGTTCTCGGCCATGAACCTTATGACATTACACACGCCGAGTACTGATCATCCAAAAAGTTAGCACTCAATACACATTGATGAGTTTCACTGATTAGACATGTAACTAGGTGTGATAAAGCGCCGATATATTGCCGGCAATTGATGACAGTGGCGACGCAATGTCTGGTTGAACATATCTTTTACCGACTTTTAAAGTGTCACTCTCTGCGCGTGAATAAACAGTGGTTACACTAATTAGACCTATACCCCTTTGAGAAGTGACCATTAACCACCACGGAAACATATTGCCCACAATTAATTACCGTTACATAATGCGTGGCTATTTAAACTGGGACTCTCTGTAAGTCCAAATCTTTCTCAGGCCCCGAACATTAATGTTACTATATCTGCAACTGAGCCCACAGTTGACAGCGAAATGGACCTCGAGTTCATGTCAGGAATTGAAGCCACCTCCCAAGAGAGTCAGCCCAGCTCTCAGGGGGGTACCCCGAGCTCGCCTAGCTCAACTGGAGAATTGACCACTCTCCAGAGCGGAAAGAATAGACCTGGACCTAGCCCTGTCTCCAACATTTCCAAGAGAAGGAAATTGGTTGCATCTCAGCCTTTCAGCAGTTATGCTGAAATGGTTAAGCAAAAACCGATGGAAACTAGGAGACAGTCAGCTAGTTTCAGTCAATCTGACCGCCAAACCTGCTCGGATCTGTGGACAGGCAAAGTGAAGGCCACAGACAATGCTAAAAAGGTGAAAGCAAAAACCTCTCCTCCTAAAGGGTCGGGTTGGGAACGTTTAGTCTACTCCATGGACTATAACAGTACCCTACCCAATCGGGTCATGGCCCAAACCCTGAAGGAGGAATTAGCAAAGTCTATTCGAGTAAGTCAGGTCAGGAGGGTAAATAGAGGGTATTTTGTCAGTGGAGACGAAATATCGGACTCTATGGCACTCCCCTCTGAAATAAAAAATGAGATGTTATCATGGATAGTGCCAGGTTGGGTCAATCAGACCAGATGTGTTATTCATCTGGACCTGAGTATCACCGATGGTGATCTTCAGACCCTCCCAAAACAAAACCCTACAATAACATCTCTGTTTCGCATCAAGAGTCAGGGCAAAAACACTAGAGTCGTGGTGCTCTCAGTGTTGGGGAACACGGCCCCAAAGTCAGTAAAGTTTCATGATAGGGAAATTGACACTCTCCCTTATCAGAAACGCCCGAGACAATGTGTGAACTGTCTCAGTTATGGGCATGTGCGTGCATCTTGCACAGGGCAAGCAAGGTGCCGCACTTGTGCAAAACTGCTTTCCCAGTGCACAGGAGCCTGCTCACCTTACTGTATGAACTGTAAGAAACGAGGGCATTCGTCTCTATACAGCTTCTGCAGGAGCAGGCTAAATAAAAAACGTAACATCAATAAAGAAGTTACAGGCACGGGTGACAAAGGTGAACAGTCACAGTCAGATGAATCTGACGGGTTCGAACTGGTGGTCCGCAAAAAGACCAAAAAACGTACCACTAAGGGAAAGGGCAAGGTCGCTGATGTGGCCAAACCCAACCCAAGTGCTAAGGCGACCAGCACAAGTCAGACTAAAGGAGGTTCAAAACGGGCAATGAACACTCCTAAACAAAACAAAGGTCCACAAAGGGCAGTGGAACCTAACACGAGTGCTAAGGCTAAAAGCACTATTAAAAACAAAACAAGGGAAATCCTAAGGCTAAGGAAATCCCCGGCAGTGCTAAGGCGAACAGCACAGGCGTACCTACTAGCAAAGGTAACGCAGGTAAAGGTCAGGGCAAACCTAAACCTAAACAAAATAGGGAATCAGTCCATAGGCAGGCTGTTAAAAATGACTCTGAGAGCTGCGCGAGTGGGCATTTTGAACCCAAGATGGTCGAATTCTTTTGTGCCGCCTTAATCAAACTAGGCACAAAGGATGATAGTGAAATTGACAAGTCACTCCTACTTATGTGGGAACTTGCTACAACTTTCCTATCATATCCGCGCTCAATCATTGAAATGAGGAAAGCTCTCAAGCTTAAATAAGCAATTATTAAGCTGTCAATTTAAGCTCAAATAAGTCATCATGGCAATGCAAATGATACAATGGAATGCCAATGGACTGAGATCGAACGGCCACGAACTCAACGCCTTAGTCAGACAGCAGGTTCTGAAACCCAATATTATCCTTATACAAGAGGCTAAATTGGGAAAGAGTGCGAAGTTTCAGATTCCTGGGTATATAACATACCGAAAAGACAGAGACAATAGGGGTGGTGGATTGGTAACGTTGGTTGCAGACAACTGTACCTCCACTCAGATTGAAGCTAAGGTGGGAAACCTAGAAACCCAGGTCATCTCAGTCGTTTTGGCAAATAGTAAAAGAATCCGCATCGCCAATGTTTATCATAGGGTAACAACACCCACCACAATTGCTGAACTTAAAAAACTCAGTGACTTGGTGGGAAGTTCAGGCCTAATCCTAGGTGATTTCAACGCCCACAGTAGCCTGTGGGGTGAAAGCACCACCCGATCTGACCCACATGGGCGGATGGTGGAGGACTGGGTCGAGTCCGAGGGACTCGTTATACTGAATGATGGTACCCCAACTAGACATTGTGTCAACTACGGAACATGGTCGGCCATAGACCTCGCTATTGCCACAAAAGACTTAGCCACAGACTGCGTCTGGCAGGTTCATGATGACACATGGGGGAGTGATCACTGCCCGTGTTTCACTCAACTAGGTATCCCACCACTCCTAGAGGAAGAATGCACCCCCTCAGAAAAGTGGGATTTCTCCCGTGCAGATTGGTCAAAGTTCAGATTGGAATGTAATAAGATCGACCCAACTGAAATAGTGTCTGATGATATCAACACTTTCTGTTCAAACCTAACTTTAGCGCTGATGAAAGCATCCAGGGCTTCAATTCCAATGAGGAAATCAGGGGGACGAGTAAAATCGGTCCCCTGGTGGAATCAGGAAATAGCCAGAGCGCGAAAACTTAGGAAAAAGGCATTGAACAGGGCTAAACGTGACCGATCTGCTAAAGGAGAAGTATGTCTGGCGAGGCAACGAGTCAAAGAATTAATTTCAAAAGCTAAGATAAAATCTTGGCAGGAATTCTGTGGCACGTTAAATGAGAAAACTAACTCAAGGACTGTCTGGCAAAAAGTACATGCTTTAAGAGGGAAACGCAAAACACAGATCATTCCCAAATTAGCTGGCACTAAAACAATCAAAGAAAAAGCAAGTACTTTAGCCAAACACTTTGCCTCTGTCAGTAGCAATGATAACTTCTCTGTTGAATTTAAAAAGTCAGAGAAGTTAGTCAAACCACCCAAACAGCCCCCCCAGTGTGGCTTATCTTTTAACTACAGCTTCACGGTAGAAGAGTTCAAAGATGCTATTCATAACAGAAAAGCAACTTGCCCAGGTGAAGATATGGTCAGCTATGAGATGCTTAAGAGGTTACCAGATGGTATCATCGGCGTCCTCATCAAACTGTACAATAAGATTTGGGATATAGGAGAGGTACCTGTCGCATGGAAACATGCTTCAGTAATACCACTCCTTAAACCGGGCAAGGAGGCGGCCTCGGCCAACTCCTATCGCCCGATTTCCCTTACATCAAACTTGTGCAAAGCGATGGAGGCAATGGTGAACAAACGCCTAAGGTACCACTTAGAGTCACAAGGGCTGTTATCTCATGACCAGAGCGGGTTTCGGCCGCAACGTTCTTGTCTTGACCATATTCTGCGCCTGGAAAATGACATAAAGACTGCGCAACTAAGAAAAGAATATCTAGCTGCTGTCTTTATTGATTTTAGCAAGGCTTTTGACATGGTATGGCATGATGGACTCCTCTCCAAACTTGAGAATGTTGGTATAAAAGGGAAAATGGCAAATTATGTTCAAAGTTTCCTTGAGAATCGATCAATATCAGTGTTGGTTGGGGATAAACTGTCAGAGCGACACAGTTTAGATAATGGCACTCCTCAGGGAAGCATTATCAGCCCAACGCTTTTCAACATTATGATAGACGATCTCTTTGAACATGTACATGAACGCAAGTATATCAACACCTCAAAGTTTGCTGATGATGGGGCAGTTTGGGTGAGACACCGAGAGATTTCCAAAATTAGAACATTGCTGCAGGAATCACTCGATGGTGTCGAAAATTGGTGTGACAAATGGGGGTTCATTATCTCTCCTGAGAAAACAGTGGGGGTTGTATTCAGACGGAAAGGCAATCGGGTAAGCTGCACACCCAGGCTTCAACTTAAGGGCAAGACTGTCGCATTCGAGAAAGAAGCGAAATTTCTCGGTGTCGTCTTTGACCAACATCTTACGTGGTCAAAACACATTGACCACGTGGCAGTAAGATGTCAAGGCGACCTGAACGTAATGCGAGCAGTGTCAGGGACTTCATGGGGAGCAAACAGCGACACGTTGCTCACCCTCTACAAGTCACTTATTCGAAGCAAAATAGATTATGGGTGTGAGGCTTACCACAGTGCTGCCCCATCGACTCTGAAGCGACTAGATTCGATTCAATACAAAGCTCTTAACTTGGTGACGGGAGCAATGCCCAGAACCTCCCTCCATGCCCTTTTAGTGGAAACAGGGGAGCTCCCACTCGATCTAAGGAGAGAACAATTGACCTTAAACTTCTGGAGTAGGAGTACTAATCCATTGGTTAAAAAGATATGGACGGGGGATATCTTCAGTAAGAACCTCGTAGCACTTGCACGCAAAAAACCCTCCATGATGCCATGCGGGTTGAGGGTGCAACTGCTAAGGCGAGAACACGAGTGTGACACTGTAGACCCCCCTGAAAGTCTTAAACCAGGATTGGTACCCCCGTGGATACTCCAGGCCCCAAATGTAGACACCAGTCTCACTAAGGAAGTGCCAAAAAGTGAGAACCCTCTGTTGCTACGAAGCATTGCGCTTAGCAGGATAGACAGTCTCTATGAGTCCGCGGCACACATATACACTGACGGCTCAAAGGACCCAGTGAGAAATAGAACTGCCTATGGTATCCTAATTAGCTCTGCACGCACATCCGATACCCAAAGTATCTCAGTACGCATCCCCAATGGGCAATCTGTATATACAGCTGAACTTGAGGCCATACACCATGCACTCAGAATCTCTCGAGATTTAAGAGATAGACAGATAGTAATACTGTCTGATTCCCTTAGTGCATTGGAGTCCCTGACCACAAAAAACTCAGCCAGTAGACCAGATACCCTACGTGATATATTAGAACTCCTCCACAAGCTCAAATATATTCACGGAAAAGAGATACAGCTATGTTGGATACCGTCTCACATAGACATTCCAGGCAATGAAAGAGCTGACAAACTGGCACGTCAGGGCTTAGAGATAGAGCATATTTCTGATTATCCTTATTCAAAAAGCGAAATCAAAAGTATGATCAGAAACTCAATCTCTAAGAAGTGGCAGAAGGTATGGGACACCAGTCCTAAAGGCCGGTGGCTTCATAGTCTACGCCCCAGTGTGAAATCGAGACCTATGCACTCGAAACACAACAGGCAGTTAGACACAATGATCACCAGACTTAGACTCGGTGCAACACGCTCCTCGTACCTAAATTGTCAAACATGCCACGTCAAGGCCAGTGTCACTCATGTCTTACTGGAATGTCCTAGGTTCGAAATGGCCCGCAAAGCACTCAGGGAGGAGATTGGAGAAAGTACATTGACAGCGAAGCTACTGCTGGCGCACTCGCAACATCAAAAAATGTACAAGCCCTTATCCAACCTCCTCCTGAAAAGTGACCTTGGCCAGTGTATATGAA
Source organism: Gibbula magus (assembly GCA_936450465.1). NCBI lineage: Eukaryota > Metazoa > Mollusca > Gastropoda > Trochida > Trochidae > Gibbula > Gibbula magus. The sequence goes on from OW388306.1 coordinate 11,464,308, forward strand.
AGAAATATATCAATGTGCCGCGGGTCCGGTGGGATAGTGCAGTGGTTGGCACGTTCGTTCGAATCCCGCCAGGGGCTCGGCATCCTTATAAACAGCCAATAAGGTGGGGTGCAATGCCACATTAAAACAATGTAGTAACACCCCTGGCTAGCTAGTTCCAGCCGAAGCTCGCAGGTTTCACCACAATGTTCAGCCACCTTGACACTGTGGTCTTTCTCCCTGCCCAAACACTAGCACCTCCGGGTAATAGAAATCGCCTATAAGATCAGCCTAGTAGAGGGACGCAATATTAACAGCACAATTATATCACCCAAACGGCCAAATAGAAATTGCCTGAACAAAGTGAACTGCCTACTTTGTTCGTGACACACCCGGTAACATCTTCCCCATGAGTTCCTAGGTGGAACGCCCTTTCCAGGACCCTAGCCTTCTGGAAATATTTTCTTTCATGTGTGTCAATGTGACACTGTCTGCCGAAATGCCTAACGGGCGAAGGCGACATTAAGCACTTAATGCAACAATAAGTCCAAATCACTTCATAGATATATTCAGTTGCGTTAATCCCTCCTAGGCTTGCAATTTATTTTGCACAAGTGCTTACCAAGTCCTGAGGAATGGATTTCTATCAAAGGTACGTTGTGACTTCTCATGTCAATGTATAATGTATGATGCATAAACTGATTTTAAGATCGAGGTACAGATAACTTGAGATCGTAAGTAAGATACATTAGGCTGTCGAAATGTTCCAGATCAAAGTTTTGGCAAAAAGAGGTTTCGATGTTTTTAAAAAGGATATTCGAGAGGAGAAAGCTTACTACATGTTCCAAGCTAATAAGGGTGATATTATTATTCTTTGATTTGTAAAATCTAGCGTACATTCATTACAAAATACAAAACAATGGCGAGTGTAGAAAGCTTTGCTACGGCATAAGAGGACAATGTTGATTAAATAATTCACATCTAAAAACGTTGCGAAGATTTAATCACTTCATTAATATTTGAATGAAAATATATCTTGTAAATATCAATATATGCTTTGTGATAAGATATAACATAATGAGAATATATATTAAATACATTATGGTTTAGGAAATAGTAAAATTTATATCACAGAACACATGGAGTGTAAATGTAAACTTGTTAAGGCATATTGATAATATAAACACTATTTATCTATATATTTTAATTATTATTCCTACAAATTAGAGATATCTTTTAAAAAATGGTCTGTATAAGGATCATATCAAATATTCCTTACACATTCTATAAATATCTTTTTGTAAAAAGTTACTTGAACCGTTACTCTAGCCCATTGGTTGTTTCGTTTTGAAAAGCCGAATGCATTTACACTCGATGCTTTGATGTTGGATATCTGTGGCTAGTCCGGTTAAATAAAACAATTGACTTTTCTGTGTTTAGTATCAAACTTCCTGTTCCCTGTGACGTAAATGCATGGGAACACAGACTAAAAGGTTACTACCTCGTATATTCTGCCAACGGGAGCACATGAGTTAATTCAAACAATCGTGATATTTACAGTAAGACGGAAAAAATGTTTTTGATTGTGATTCTTGATCACTTATGTATTCCAATGTACACACAAGATGATAAATGTATAAAGTGTATGGATATTTATTTATCAAATATAAGCGTTGAATTGATAAAGCATTACAATTAAATAAATAATGAAATTCTTCACATAATTTAGATAGAATTATATAATGTATATACTCGTTCTTGACGAGGGATTGTGATATCGACCTTTAACCGGCAAATTTAGAATTACAATATTGATTTGTACACCATATTGGTTTCGTTCATTATAACATATTCATCAAAACATGGGGAATCCTTAATGACAGCAGAGTATATTTGATAATGTCACTACACTATGTTTGCAGAACTTATCTTTTAACACATTGAATAACTATCCATTCCTTACAGATAAACTAGGGATAATGGAAAATAAGTATTTGACCACATGCCATATGTAGTTTTGACATAATTTAACCAAGGATATGATTGTCGTGCTTATAATTATGCATAATACTTGTCCAGACTGTGTACAGTACGTATTAAACGGTTTGCAATTTGCAAACAATGACAGGTGCTGTTTTGTATGATTCTCGCAATTCCTTCATTACCGAAAAAGACTTTGTACCGTATGTTGAAAATGTGTTAGCTTGGCCTACACCCCATATTGCCTACATCCCCAAAACTCATCGTATCGCCTTCACTAAATGCAGAGCGTCACTTATTGTATAACATGCTACTGTTCACTTAGCAATTAAGGAACTGGTTCATTTTTTAAAGTCAAATCTGGTAAGGTATACATAATGACATATATACAAATTTACATGAATATAACGCAAAATTTGATGGAGCATACGAAAGTCACGTTTGATATGCAAAGCAATTCTAACTAGTATTGGTCTGTATGTGATGGACATAAGTGAAATATATTTTTCAATGGATACATGTTCACAATAATAAGCAGGAATATATTTCTTTCTCATTTCATTTCTGTATACCGCTAGTATAAATTATACCAAATCACTTCGTCAATAATCTAACAATAAGAGGGTCATCTTAAAGTTTGCGACAAATATCAAATTATCGAATTAGTAAAAATCGGATATTCTAAAATTAGTGACAAGTTATAAATTCATTCTTTGACTTGGTATTCAAACCAAATTCAATTTTAAGATTTTGAACCTAAGTTTATGATTCACCGTGCAATAACATCCGGAAAACTTTGGCGAGTGATGCCGTGCGCTTGTAGGGTATGATGAGGCTATGTTATGCTATCAAATAACGTGCGTATTCGTTTCAGAAGTTTTATATGGCGGTATTGCAGTGAATATACCAGAATAGGTCGATGGTTAGTCGACAACGGTAATTTTTTTATTATGAAATATAATAATCGTGTAAATTGTCGAAAAAGCAATTGTCTTACATGTCCGACAGTCTTACACCTGAAAAAATAAAATATTAGTCAAAATAAGGAAATTATATGGTCTATGAAAAACGATAGTACTTTATTAACAGTCAGGTCATTCGTGTATTTGATCTGTTTGTTGTAGGTGAAGTTTCTAATTAGTTTTATTCAAGTTATTATTTCAAATTTCAAATTTCAATTTCACGTAATTATTCAAATAATATACAGTATATAGTATTCATACAGTATTTGCCAATATGTCGTTATTTTGCAATTTTGATATCCGTTTCAGTGAGCAGATACACTAGCTGTCATGTTTAACCTTCTAGCAAATTGCATCATTTGACCATGACGTGAATATACAAATGTGAGAATGTGTATTAACTGTCAAGTAATTACTGCTCATTATGTCTCAGGGTGTTGAAACTGCGCTGTGTATGTGTTGTTAATTGAGTTCATTGGAAATCGCGTTCAAGATTAAAGACCGTGAAAAGGATATTTTGTCATCTAACTAACAACCTAACAAGGAGAGATATAAAGAATATCATTGAAAATGACACAATTATAATGACATCAACATACATTGGGAGATATAAAAGGTTTACTTATTTAAAAGGTTGATTGTTTGGATAATAAAAGTAGCTAATTTCCAATCCGACAAATCAGGGGATGAACCGTTGTGTGTATAAGGACATGTACTAACCACTGAATTATGTTCTGTTGTATGATATATCATAACGTTGACGTTAGACCTACAGTCTATATCGATTTGTATTTCATGCTAGTAATACAACAGTTCGATCATCAATAATTTGAATAGACGCAGGTGATTTCATCAACTCATATCATCTCATCTCGATGAAATACATGGAATAGATAACGAATTGTGAAATTGTAATAATGTTATTAGAAGTTGGAGGCTTGAAAAGACAACAAACCTTATACTTTAGAGGTAAACCATCATAAGATAACAAATGTGGATCTTTGTTCAATAGTTTCTTAAATTCGTATTGTTGTTTGTATTGTTGTATGTTTAAACTTTATTTATCAAAATCAAGTTTGTCAAACCTAGTCTATATCGTATTGATGAATGTTACCATAAAGTGTGGAATATTGTTTTCGTGAAAAACTTATAACTTTTGCATGAATCATATCGTTAACGGTTAATATGCTTTTTATTATGTACTTAGAGTGATTGAACCAAGCCACTATAAATGCACGGAGAGTAAATGACACAAACCAGGTACCTTCCAATCATAACTATCATTAGCGATAATTATTATCTACCTGCACGAACATAAATGTATTTAACTCTCCCTTTGTTATCCGTTTGGATGTAAGTTGGCTCTGTACCCCCTCCCCCATTAAATTCTCACATATATAATATATATATACATAAACAAAACAAAGGCTGGAAATGTTTCTAAATCCCGACCGGTTTCACAATTCAGTGATCATCATGGGGTCTTTATGACGTTGTCATTGTATGACGTCACAGAACAAAGGTCGCATAACTCAAACAATGCGTAACCACATATTGGTGACGTCATCTGCATACATTCATGACATATATATACAAAGCAGTTTGGAAACATTTATGCACCTCTCTAAAAAAGGTTACACATGACTTCATATATGCTTCATGCTTGAATAGTTACACATTGGTAAAAGCAAAGTCGTAATTTTAATGTTTATATGAGAAAAATGCTCCCAAAATGTTTACCTAACTAATTCTTTTGATTGAAATACTTGTATCATTTTCACATAAACGCATTTCATTTTCATATGGCATTTTGCATTGGCATTTTAAAATCCTTCACACATTTTACTAGTAACCCACAGTTGATTTACAGTGAAGCTATCACTTACTCAATTTCAATTAATTTATTGCCCCAATAAACTTGCTCTCCAAAAGGATGTTCACAATCCCGTTCCGGTTCGTTAATCACCTCACTATACAGAAATTAACCCCTAATTAATTTATTGCGACAATAAACTCGGTATCAGAGTCTATGCAGTTCACAATTCCAACACCGTTATCCAAATACACGTTTGGTTTGGTACATATAAAACTGTATGTTAGCACGAATCAGACTTTATAAATATCATTATCTAATTTATTAATGAATTAATTATATCGTAAGTTTTATCATAGAGCTTCAAAATATGCTAACAGTAAAATGTGTGAAGGATTTTAAAATGCCAATGCAAAATGCCATATGAAAATGAAATGCGTTTAGTAAGTATCTGTGTTTGGTTTGTTATTTATCCACATATTCATGTATAACACTAAAATTAAACAGAAACGAAAGGAATACTATAAGCAGAAACCAGTTAAGCTAGAAAATAATATCAATTCCAAAGAGTTTTGGTCCATCCTTCGGGAGTTGCAGGGTAAGCAATTCAAAAAGTATAATATAAGAAATAAAGAATGGTATGTACATTTCAAACATATGTTTTTGTCTATCGGAAAGGAAACAGCACTTTCAGTGTAAACTCGACTACGGGAGTTACTGGCGATTATTATGAGCTGAAGAATTATAGAGAATATAGTGATATTCTGGATTCGCCAATAGATAGGCAAGAAACATTATATAGCATACAAAACTCAAAGGTGAACAAAGCAGCAGGTGTAGATAATATTTTACCGGAATTTATAAAACGCTCGGGGAATATTTAGTTACATTAGTTTTTAATGTTATCTTAGGGAGTGGCAACTTCCCATCGACTACTGGAATTGTTATTCCAATCCAGTGGAGAAGTAAATAATGTAGACAATTATATAGGTATAAATCTGCTAAGTATATTAGGGAAAGTATTCGTCTACATCATCGAGGTTAACATTCTGGGCTGATACACTAGATAAAATAGATATTAGGCTTAAGGGCGGGATATAGCACAGTAGATAATATTTTTATATTGCATTCGATAGTTCAGAAGTGTCTTGGTACAAAAGGTAATAAACTATATGCCCTGTTTATTGACGTAAAAAAAGCCTTTGACTCGATACAAAAAATAAAACTTTGGGAGGTAATGGAGAAACATGGCATAAGCCCAAAGATGAATACATTGCTCAGAAATATGTATGATAAAGTCCAGGTTGTATCAGAAATAACCATGATATTTCAGATTCTTTTACCTGCAATTCTGGTCTTAGACAGGGATGCATTTTAAGGCCGTTTCCGTTTTCAATTTTTATAAATGAATTTTTGATTATTCAAAGTAGTGGTTCTCATGGCATCCAGTTACACTCTTTTGGTAAATTGTTTTTATAAATGTTTGCCGATGATATGATTTTATTTTCTTCAAGCGTCATCGGGTTACAACGGCATATACATGAATTAGAACATTACTGAGAAAATGCAGGATTGACTGTCAACATGGAGAAAACTTAAGTTATAGTATTCAAAAACGGAGCTGTCTAAAACGGAAAAGTGGTGTTATAAAGGTCAGCCGCATATCAATATCTTGGAGTATACTTTTCAAATTGCTTATGCTTTTCAGATCATGCAAAACATTGTTCCACACAAGCCAAAAAGGTGTTAATTGTTGTTCTCAAAAGTATTTATAAACTAGTAGATATTGATTGCAAATCATTTTACAAAATATTTGACTAAAACATTCTTCCACTATTATTGTATGGATCAGAGGTATGGGGAATTAAACATTATGATATTATTGAAAAGATACACTTATATACCTGTAAGAAATTTCTAGTAGTGAAGGCAAGCACACCCAGTATGGACAGTGTGGCAGATTCCGAGTTCATATATTTGCCAAAGCTGGAATGATAAAGTTTCTTAAATATGCCCTCTAATAGATACCCTGTTATGACACAGTTCAAGTACTACCCACGACCCTTCCTTCCTTGACCTAAGCAAATAAACATAAATATCAAACCCCTAACTCGCAGCCACTCAACACAGGCAACACAGGCAACAGCGGTCGTCCCAACCGCCAATCTATAGCCACAAGTACACAACAACACTCATGCCTCTCACTGACGAACTTCACACTAAAAAACGGCATCCCACACCCAGTCTCCTACCCACAAAACTACACAACCCCAACCCCAACAAACAGATTTGTAAAAATTGTAAATAAACTTGTATAATTAACATTAATTAAGTTACTATTATTATCAGACTACATTCATGCAGGATATAAATTATCATGCCAATTCCAAAACTTCATTCCTTATTATGTTAATGTTATTAAAGTGTAAAATGCACTCTGAAATAGTTTATTTAATATAAAATAGTTCATGCAAAAGTATACAAGAGTATACAAAAGTTTCCTAGAGTATACAAGAGTATACAAAAGTTAACAAAAGTTTCCAAGAGTATCCTGAGTTTGGATACCCGGCGTATACTGATCAGGATATTTTTGGATATCCGACGTATACTGCCGTATACTTGTTTGGATACCCGACGTATACTAGTCAGGAAACTTCAGGAAATCACTGTATTTTCTCCTGTGGGGACACTCCGGTTGTCTGACACTACGTTAGTCGGACCCTCCGATTTTAGGATCTCTGCTTATCGGCCCCTACGTTGAAGGGCCTCTGATATCCAACTCTCTTTTGATAGTCGTACCCTCCTGTAGTTGGACCCTCCGATAGCCTTCGTCGTCTCGCCTTCCGCGTTTCTCACTTAAGCGTCTGATGTATTGTGAGTTATGTGTTTCTGGTGATTCACTTACCTTAGCTATCGGAAGGCATTCGTCGTTTCGCCATACGAGTTTCTCACCTAAGGGTCTCTGGTAGTGATCCGCATTAGCGTGTGGTTCACCCTACCCTCCGACAGTGCTTCGTCTCTAGTGATAGGTGGGTCTTCTGATAGTCCGGCGTTTGCTTCGTTTGATCTTCACCTTCGACTTACACTAGTGTCTGGTCTTTGGAGACTCGGGTAGTCTGATCCTACGTTAGTCGGACCCTCTAGTTTAGGTCTCTGGTTTTTGGACCCTCCGTTGAGAGGCCTTTCGATATCCAACTCGTCTTGATAGTCATACCCTCCGGTAGTCTGACCCTACGTCAGTCTAGGGTATCTGATTATTGGACCCTCCGGTGAGTGTCCTTAGACATTGGCCTCCCTTTTTGATAGTGGGACACTCCGGTTGTCTGACACTACGTTAGTCGGACCCTCCGATTTTAGGATCTCTGCTTATCGGCCCCTCCGTTGAGGGGCCTCTGATATCCAACTCTCTTTTGATAGTCGTACCCTCCTGTAGTTGGACCCTCCGATAGCCTTCATCGTCTCGCCTTCCGCGTTTCTCACTTAAGCGTCTGATGTATTGTGAGTTATGTGTTTCTGGTGATTCACTTACCTTAGCTATCGGAAGGCATTCGTCGTTTTGCCTTACGAGTTTCTCACCTAAGGGTCTCTGGTTAGTGATTCCGCATTAGCGTGTGGTTCACCTGTTCGGCTGTTCGGCTATTCGGCTCGCGTAGATCGACTTAGTCATTTCTCTTTCGTCCTTGCTTCGCCATGTTCTCACCATTTTGTACTCACTGTGGGGGCTGGAAGTCTGCGCGAGGGGCCCGCACTTTCTATGTAGGAAGTACAAGGCCTTATGCAAGGAGGACATTCGTTGCGATGAGTGTGCCCCTCCTTTGACTTTTGATTTCAGGGCCTACGAGTGACACTGCATAAGTCGTTTAGTGATAGGGCTTTTGTTGTGCAACTCGTCTGTTGAGTCTCTCACTAGTGAGTCTCCTCCTATTAATGACTCAACTCTCACTCAACGTGTGTTGTCTGTCCCGAGCGCAGTGAGTGGTCTTCACCTCTCTTTAGGGGTTCGACCTTCGGACCTTTATCACCTTGGTGCCGGAGGGCCCTCACTTTTGCCTGCTTCGTCTGTCCCTCCCTTTGTGAGTCGACTTCGACCTGCAGTGGGTTGGCTTCGGACCCTCTGATTGCCCCCGTTGTCTCATCTCCTGGTCACTTGCGATGGGACGTCCCTCACTATAGCATGTCTACGCCCTCCTCTGGTGATTTGTCACTCGACATTTGTTAGCGGAGGTATCTCGCTATAATGCGTGCATTTGTCTCACACGCTTGTGTAGACTCCGCCCTCCGTTAGTTTTGACACTCGCTCTCAGGCATGTCTCGTCTGAGCGCGTCTACACCCTACGTTAGTGATTTGTTCTACGACTTTTGCTTTTAGGTGGCCTCGTTTTTGTGGTTTTACTTCAGTAGTGAGTCTCCTCTTATTAGTGAGTTGACTCTCAATAAGCGTGTGTCGTCTGTCCCGCAAGTAGTGAGGGGTCTTCATCTCTCACTAGTGAGTCGACTCTCACTTAGCTATCACTAGTGACTTGACTTACGGCCAATGTTGGACTCTCGATATAGCTTGTTTTTCCTTGACTCTCATTTAATGAGTGTCTTCACCCTCTGTTGGCGAGTTGTCTTACACCCTTCGTGAGTGTACAACTCTTGACTTTGTCTCTCGCCATTGGTCCATCACTTCGCCATGGTCATAGTCTTTTGCACTGTGGAGGCTGGAACTCAGTGTAGACATCTTGTGAGTTTCTTATCTTTCGAATATTAAAGAGGACGACAATTCTTCTTCATATGGTTTGTATTGTTCATAATAGTTTCTTGTTCAGTACAATATCGAGGTGTAGAGAAGATTGACTGCAATTAAACAGAAAATTCGATAAATAATTGTAGAAATGTACACAGAATGGCAGGAAATTTACATTAAATTGCTTATCTTGAAATTGACTTATCATATGTTAACTGACACTTTTAAAATTAGAATAGTTACCGTTTTATAACCTCCTTATGCTGTGATAAGATCATCGAACACGCTTTGTAGGGACAACAAGCATTAGAGTTACTTCCCTTTCTTTAACGAACAAAAAACTTAAGACTGCAAGGGTACAAAACTGATCGTAGAATATAACATTCCGACCCCCTAATTACGAAACTAAGAGAAGTAATTATCAAAATAATTCACATCTTGTGGTCAAATCTTGGCGTAAAACTTAGAGTTCATGTATACTGCAATCAGTCCTGAAAAAGAACACAAAATAGGTGCATACAGCAGCATGCAACAACATTAGAGTCATTTTTCGAGAAGTCGACAGAGTTTGCTTATGGGTCGCGTCACTGTCGAGGTGGCTGTTTTGACTTTCACGATTCGAGCAAGTCCTTTCTTATCGTGAAACACTTCAGTGACTCGCCCAAGTCTCCAGGCGTTTCTGGGCTGATTGTCCATGATTAGAACTATATTGTTCACTGCAATGTTCTCTTGCACTTTGGTCCATTTCGCTCTCGCTTGGAGAGATGTCAAGTACTCTTTGGACCATCTTCTCCAGAAGGCATCTGCTAAGTACTGGATTTGCCTCCATCGTCTCCTGATGGAGCAATCGTCAGAGCTGAATACACCAGGGGGCAACGCCCCTGGACATAGAAGCATCAACAGGTCGTTTGGTGTCAAAGGCATAAGATCATGAATGTCATTTGACACTGTCGTGATTGGTCGACTATTTATGATCACATTTACTTCACAGAACAGGGTCTGTAGGCCGTCGTCTTCTAGATGTATGATTTGACCATGCATAAGAGAGTACAGGATCTTTCGTATGGTACGTATCATCCTCTCCCACACACCGCCATGGTGGGAAGCAGAGGGGGGGTTGAACTGCCAGGAGATATTCCGCTGGAAAAATGTCTCATGTAGCTGTTGATGATTCCATCTTTCTATTTCTTCTCGGAGTTCCCTCTCGCAACCCACTAAGTTGGTACCATTATCTGTCCAAACCTTCTTAGGATGACCTCTTCTTGCAAAGAATCTCCTAAAGGCATTGATACAGGCACTTGTATCCATGGAAGCGGCTACTTCAAGATGGACGGCTCTCATTGATAGGCAGGTGAAGACAACTCCATAGCGTTTCACATTCACTCGACCCCTTTTCACCATAAATGGTCCGAAAAAGTCAACTCCTACTCGTGAGAAGGGTGGTTCTTCTGCAGTAACTCTATCAATTGGCAAGTCTGCCATCTTTTGCTCCATCTGCTTAGCGGTGTATTTCTTACAAGGAACACATTTTGAGGTGATGCTTTTGATGAGGTTTCCAACTCCTGGAATCCAGTAGGTTTGTCGAAGGTGAGTCATCATTGCAGCTTTACCCATGTGTCCGACTGATTCGTGAGAGTCCTGAACTATTAGTCTTGATACGTGACAGTCCTTGGGCAGCAACACTTGATGCTTAGCTTCGTACGGGATCAAGGCTTGACTCAGGCGACCACCGACACGGACTAGTCCCTCTTTCATGAATGGGTCAAGTTTTCTCACAACCTTGTACAGTTTGTATTACTGTGATGGATGCTTGAGTGCAAGAATGGTGTCCTTCAAGTATTTCTGTTGAATGTAGCGTAGAATGGCTATCTCGGCTTTCTTGATTATTTCCACACTCATTTGGATCCTTGACTTGTTTATCTTTCGGCAAGTTTCTTGTTAAACCTTCTTCTGCAGGTTAGTCATATAGAAGATGAACCAACCCACTATCCTCTTGAGTTTCATCCAGGAAGAACTGTAATTCATAACTCTGTCCATTGTGTCCACTGCTTCATTTGTTACTGTTGAAGCCACCACTTTCATTTCCTTCTGTTTCAATTCTGGATCATCTTCAAGATTCATTGCATCTGACTCCATTGGTTTAGGCCATTCATCTTCAGGTTTCCGTAGAAAGGAAGGTCCGTGAATCCAATGATCAAGTTTGAGGAAGGCTGCTATCCTAAGACCTCTTGAAGCTGCATCTGCGGGGTTCTGTGCTGACTGTACATACCTCCACTGGACTGGATCTGAGCCATCTTGGATGATGGTGATTCTGTTTGCCACAAAGGTCTTAAATCTTGAAGTCTGGTTGTTGATATAACGTAAGACAGACATACTGTCGGTCCAGAAGTGAGTACTGTTGATTTGCATTTGAAGTTCCCTTTGGAGAAATCGAGATATCTTCACTGCAATACAGGCTGCTGTCAATTCAAGCCTTGGTATTGTCACATTTTTGGTTTGAGTAACCCGGGCCTTGGCCATCACCAAGGTGCAAGAGGCTTTCCCTGTCATGTCAGTAAATCTAAGGTAGGCTGTAACTCCATAACCTTCATTGCTTGCGTCAGAGAAGAGATGTAGTTGAGTTAAGGTCACAGTTTTTATGTCCAAAGGTTTGTAACATCTTGGAACATCTTTGAGTAGAGGAAGGTCTCCAAGCCAATCTTGCCATGCCGAAAGTTTTGAGCCTGTTACCTCTTCATCCCATGCTAGTCCTTCACGGCACATGTCTTGTAGCAGAATCCTTGCCTTGAGGACAAACGGTGAAATCAGTCCTAAAGGATCGAAGATTGAACTTACGATTGATAGAACATGTCGCCTGGTGCAGGTTACGTCGGCCGCATGAACTTTGAATCCAAAATTGTCCATATGAATTTTCCACACAACTCCAAGGGCTCTATCTGCTTGTCCAGATTCCAGGGGATCTAGGATTAGGGTCTTTACATTATCATCTCTGTCTTCCTCTGGAATTCTACTCAATACATATGTACTGTTGCTCACCCACTTGGTAAGTCTGAAGCCCCCGAGTTGACACATCGAGGTTACCTGCTGTACGCTACTAATGGCGTCGTCAACATTCTTCTCTGAGAACAGGCCGTCATCCACATAGAAATTGTTCTTTATGATTTCTGCTATTTTGGGTTCAAAGCTCTCTTTGTTGTCTGTTGCTGTTTTCAAGAGTGCAGCATTTGCACAACTTGGGGATGAGGTTGTACCAAACATGTGGACTTTCATCCTGTACTTCACAGGATCTCTTGTGTAGTCTCCGTCCGGCCACCAGAGGTAACGCTGATAGTCCCAGTGGTTCTGTGCGACATGGACTTGGTAGAACATGCTTTCAATGTCACCTTTCACTGCGATTCTTTCCTTCCGGAATCGCAAAAGGACAGCTACAAGGTTATTGGTAAGGTCAGGTCCTGAGAGCAACTCTTGATTTAGTGAAGTACCGTTGAAGGTGGCTGCGCAGTTAAACACAACTCTCAACTTCATCTTCTTTGGGTGGTACACCCCATGGTGAGGTATATACCATGCGAGTCCACTTTTCGGTTCTGGTTCATCGTCGGGAATTCTCTCTGCAAAATTCTTATTCAACATCTTGTTCATGAAGGTTGTGTATTCAAGGTGGAATTTATTGTCTCGTTCCATCTGTCGTCTTAGTCTCATCAGGTTCTTGAGTGCCAATGAATAGTTGTACGGAAACATTACATTTTCATCACGGAAAGGGAGTGCAATCTCGTAATGTCCATCACACATTCTAATTGATTCCTCTACCTTCTGTAAGAATGCTTTGTCTTCCAGAGAGTGTTGACTCTTGTCATCTATTATTCTCTCAGGAAAGTCTACATTGAAGGAGTCTCTCACCATTCGATCCAGTTCTTTACAGTTTTCACATCCTTTAATAGCGATGTTTGTTCTGTTCAAGGTAAGTCGAATGTTCTTAAGTTCTTGAGTTTCAGTTGCAGGTCTTGTGACGTTCCACAAGGCCCAGCCGAGTCGTGTCTTGGTGGCATGAGGGGCATGATCAGGCCCAGTGCGTACCTCCAATGGTGAGTAGGCATCGGGTATATTATTACCTATTATTATTCCATCTCTGCATCGATATGTGGGATCTTGATGTCGTTCAGGTGGGTCCATTTCCGTACATCATCAGACGTTGGGATATGAGTCTTGTCAACTGGCAACTTGTCTACTGAGAATATCTTGGGTAGGTTAACAGAGTTCTCCATGTTCAAGTCGCTTATCTGCATTCCGGTTACTGATTTCGTGTTGATAGTTCTGGGTGCTCCCATACTGTCAATGTCTATCTTCATCTGTTTCCCACTAGCTCCTAATTGATCAAGCAAGGACTCTGTACAGAATGATGCACTGCTCCCAGGATCTAAGAAAGCATATGTGTCAATAGCTTGCAACCCTTCCTTCATGCGAACCTTAACTGGAATAATGATCATTGTGCAGACTGACTCTGTATCCTCTCCGACCCCCATATCGGAACTAAGGCACGAACTAGCTTGAACTCTTCTAGTGTCCTGTTGTTGTTCCTTCGATCCATCTTGATGAAGTAATACGTTGTGTCGTCCATTGCATTTTGCACATACAATCTGACTTCTACATTCTTTGCTCATGTGTCCTCTTTTGAAGCAGCGAAAGCAAAGTCCATTAGCCTTGATAAAATGTACCATGTCATCATACGGGAGTGCAGCAAACTGTTCACAATCACTAACCCTATGCTCTTTCGATCCACAGCATCGACATTGCTGATAAGGTTCTTGCACGTTTTGAGGAGATGCTGAATTTGGCTTTGGAGGAGGTATTTGGTTTCGCTTTGGTGAAGGAGGCATTGAACTGGACTTGTGAAGATGCGGTGATGAGCTTGGCTTTTGTTGAGAAAGTGCCGAACTTGTCTTGGATCCAGGAGGTACTGAACGTGTCCTCAATGGAGAACTGACATCTGTTGCTAGAGTAAGCTTAGTTCTTGTATTTGTATTGCTTGATGACCTGAAGTTACCTTTGTTGACAGAGGCTTGCCCTTTACCTTGCAGTGCTTCTTTCCCAAACATGGGATCATTAGCCTTCCATGACTCCTTTCTCACGAAGTTCACTAGGTCTAAAAATCTGACTTGCCTTCCTATTTCGCGAATGTTTTGGATCTGGCTTCTAAACTTGTCTTGGTAATGGTAGGGAAGCTTGACTATTAGTCTTTGAATGTTCTCGGTGTTATCCAGGATATCTCCTTTCACAGCGTTCGCACATTCTGACAAGAATATGGCAAACTCATCCAAGGATCTTGGGCTATCTGCTTTGATGTATGGCCAGTTTAATGCTCTGCGAATGAAGGCATTCATGATTACCTCTTCATTTCCATATCTTTGTTCAAGTTCTCTCATAGCTGCAGGATAACCATGTTCAGCGTCCAGGTACCCATAGCTACTGACTATGTTGCGCACTTCACCTGATGTGAATTGTTCCAAGTAGTTGAGAAGCTCTTCGTAGTCATCTGTATTGGCTAGAATCCTTGTCTTGAATTGACGCATGAACTTTCTATAATGAAGAGGGTCTCCATTGAACACCATGAGGTCTGTTGCTGGTTTTCGCATCTGCCGAATAACTGTAGAGATGACGTTGTCAGATGTTCCGCCTGCTTGAGACTGGTCTTGAATATCGTGTTTAGTTGCTAATCTTTTTGGTGTTGACCGTGGCAGTTCATTTGTGAAGTTCATATCCAGTGGTTCAGTGTCTATGTATCTACGTTGATTTATTTCAGGAGGTCTTGCACTATCAGTGTACAGGTGGTCATGATAGTCAGTTGTCTCAAGGTTGAAACTGTGTTGCCCTAACCTCGAACTGTGTCTAGCACTTTGTCCGTCTTCATATTCATCCAGCACTTTCCATCTAGCATCAGAAATAGCCATTTCTGTCCTCAAATCAAACTTTTCTTCTTCAAGTTTTAATCTAGCTCTTTCAAGCTCTAATTCATGCCTTTTGTCCAATGCAGCAGCTTTAACCACTAATTCGGCTCGTTTCTGTTCTTCCTTCAGACGTGCTGAAGACATGTTCGATCTGTATGAGCTGGTACCACGTGAATGCCGACTTCCTATGTTAGACACCTTAGATGCGCTATCCTCAGTACTGGCCCTTCGTCGTCTCTCTGGTTCCTTTTCTTGCAACCATGTGGATAGGTCATGTCGAAAATCTTTAAAACAATCTATTTCAGAGTCTAATTTGGTGAGGAAGTCAACATATTCTTCTGGTACATGATTTGTCAACACCAGAGTAGAGAGGTTTTTTCTATCATTGAAAACATCTTCACATACTGTCAACCACTCCAGATAGGCTTTTCGTACATCTTCATAATCAACCGTATCTGACTGTCGAATGTTGTCTATACGTGTTTCAATTTTAAATAATTTATTACAC
This sequence comes from Gibbula magus, assembly GCA_936450465.1. NCBI lineage: Eukaryota > Metazoa > Mollusca > Gastropoda > Trochida > Trochidae > Gibbula > Gibbula magus. Next base: position 11,480,221 of record OW388306.1, read on the forward strand.
AGTGAAGTAATTGCTCTAGTTTTGGTGTCAAGAGTATATTTCAATCCCATTGAAGTCATTGTTATTTTTCTTTTGGTAGCCTTACTTTCCTCTTCTCTATTACCTGAATAAAGTGAATATGAATCTAGTTTAAATTCTTCCATTTTTCACAGCAAGTCAACGAGAGAGAGGTACATCATAATTCGGTCTGACTGTAGCACCGGCGAGTGAGCGTGTAGCATGGCTAGTCTAGGTTGAACTGTAGTTTACCACGTGCATTCGAATTTCGGGAAAAACGTCAATAATGTGAGTTTCTTATCTTTCGAATATTAAAGAGGACGACAATTCTTCTTCATATGGTTGTATTGTTCATAATAGTTTCTTGTTCAGTACAATATCGAGGTGTAGAGAAGATTGACTGCAATTAAACAGAAAATTCGATAAATAATTGTAGAAATGTACACAGAATGGCAGGAAATTTACATTAAATTGCTTATCTTGAAATTGACTTATCATATGTTAACTGACACTTTTAAAATTAGAATAGTTACCGTTTTATAACCTCCTTATGCTGTGATAAGATCATCGAACACGCTTTGTAGGGACAACAAGCATTAGAGTTACTTCCCTTTCTTTAACGAACAAAAAACTTAAGACTGCAAGGGTACAAAACTGATCGTAGAATATAACACATCTAGATCATCAAATTTGAGTGAATAGTAATGGACTTGCGGACATTTGGACGTGTCGGCGGCTATTTTTGACGCCATATTGGATTTCGGTATTGTCTTATAGACAAACACCATTTTTTATAATTTTAATGTGTTCGTTGCCCCCTAAAACCTAGGGGTAGACACCAAGAGCATCACATTCGAGTTTATGGTTACAAAGTTATGATCATTTAGAGGTTTTGGTGGCCATCTTGGACGCCATCTTGAACAAAAAAACTTTTCCGGGGTCCAACTTTGGTAAACTTTTAGTATGTTCTAAAACACACTAAAACCCTACCAGAATCAGTTGAGAAAAATTCTGTAGCAATTTTTGGAGTAGAGTTTTTTTCCCCATATATTTACTAATTAGTGTGATTTCTCCACTTATGTTGGGGTGGAAAAAATTAAGTGTATATATTTCAATGTGATAGATTTTTAGCAATTTTCCGGTATGTCTATCAACATACTTGATGGCTCTTGACATTTTTTGGGGCCTTTTTGCTCAATGAATGTATATGCTGTTGTCCAATCTTTTAAATACATAACAGCAAACATTAACCCCTAATATACCATTTCCGAAAAGCATCAGCAAGTAATAAGAGATGTACATGAGATGCGATGTCTTTATTCTCCAAGATAGCAGTTTAGGCTCCCATTCCACCGAACCATGAATGATATGCGACAGTGCGCGATTGTCGCAACAAAGACAGTTGCAGCAGACAATTAGGCTACCAATTTTCAGTGTCTATTATATGTTTAACATATGCTATCCATGGATTAGTACCAATATTATTAGTAAAATTGAAGGATATGAATGAATAGAGAACTTGAGATAACTTTACCTTTTCGTTATTGCCCGCTAATTTATGCCAGTATGAAATCATTTTTTTGCTATTTGAATTGACAAAGGAGTCGTACCGAGCTCTCCATAGAGCATATATGACGGGGTAGAAGATTTTAAACCTGCAACTTATTTCGGAAATTTCAAATGGTTTCTTTCAATTATGGACGTATTTTCATATCCCCATACCTCACATCCATACAACAAAATAGGTACAACCATGGCATCAAATGCCGTTAATAGGCAATCAAGTGGCATATTTATATTTCGAGCTCTTTTTAATAGACAAAACATTGCTTTTGAGGCGCTTTCTGCGATAGATTTCAACCCAGCTAACATTTTTTGCTTTTTGAAATATCATATCGCCTAGGGATCCTAGAACTGTTATCGGGAGTTGAAACATTCGGGCTAATCTTACGTTCTGAAGCGTAGTTTGTGTCATCATCAAGGAAAGTAAATTGGATTGGGCAATGAACATCCGAAAAGAGACGCGAAAATTCAAGAATATCAAAATCAATAACAAGCGGTAACAAATGAGCAGATGCAAGTAAGTAGTCTACAACCGATTTGTCTTAACATGTATAACTACCAATATTCATACCATTTCCAATTCTACCGTTGCATATGAACGGATTCAAATTTTTACACATTTCAATAAGCTTATGTCCAAAATTGTTAATTCTACCTCCGTCTTGGGACTTTCTGTTAATAGGCAGATTTAATTCTTCTAATATATATTTAGGATGAAGCATGTTATCATTTTCCGGGATATCAATGTTCAATTCTTCTATTATGTGTTTATCAAATTCACAGTATTCGCAAGCAACGCTAGTTCTGGCATTAAAGTCACTAACTAGGAAGACATAGTCAGTTTTTGAGAGATAATATTTAAAGCAGATTCTTCTACATTGATAAAAGCATCACGTGTTACATTTCTGGAACCCTCTGGGGGAATGTATACATTACCAATATATATGTCTTGGTCAATGTTAAAAAGTACTTTTGACAATCTTATCCAAAACACAAACTCATTTTTCTGATCAGCTGGAAATATCAAGTTTTTATACTTATCCTTTACTGCGAATCCTATTCCCCCAGATTTCCTAGTTGATTTTTGTTCAAGATATATTGTGAAGCCATCAATAATTATATCATCTAACATATCAGTCTTTGTCTCTTGGAGACAAATAACATCATTTTTATCTAGCAAATCAGTAAATTCTTTGTAGTGTAATCTATTCCTCAATCAACAACCATTTATTGAGGTAAAATGCAATTTCTTATGTTTTGATTTCATATCATCATCATCATCATCATCATCATCATCATCATCATCATCATCATCACTATCATTACCATTATCATTATTATCATCATCATCATCATCATCATCAAACACATCAAGGGAATCATTGGTTTGTCTATCATCATAACTCTTATCAACAGAGTAAACCTCATTTCCTTCACCACTGACATAATGGTCAACTATGACATACTCTACCTCAGGCACAGTGGTTTGAATAACTTGGTAGGCATCAACTGAACTTGCACTCTCAGATAGATATAAATTTCTATCAATAATCAACTTATGATTTTTACTTATTTCATTATTTCCCCAGAAATTACCATTGTCAGTCATATAATAGGTTTCTTTTTCAATTGCAATATTTTTAGCATATATGTTATTGACATCTTTAACACAACTTCCTTCTTTACATAAAAATCCTTTGGATTTCATACATTTGGTATGTTTTTGATCAAGTGTTTCCATTTCAAATGATTTTAAAAAGCACAATTCACACCTAGTTCATCTTCAGTTTGTTTTGCTAAGGCACACTTAGTATTGTTTTTGGCACATGTTTCATCTTCAGTTTGTTTTGTTATAGCACATTTGATAATGTTTTCAACACAGATTCCCTGTGTCATTGTCATTACAACAAATGAATCAATATAAGTTTATATGCATAATGTAGGTATTAAAACAGTGCAAGACATCAGAAACATTTAAAGAAATATCGTTTCCACAGTTTAACAGTTTTACATATCCGACGGATACATACCAGCCATGTTTCATAATCGAGAGCCCTCGTGCACGGAGTCGGGAGGCCTCCGAGTATAAAACATAGTAACACATCATCATCCTTCCACAGACTATCAAAAGTTGTAACTTCAAGTATATCAATTAGATCTTCTAAAAGTATATCTCTCTCATACTGCGTTTCGTTACAATAAAGGAATACATGTTTGACAATATCATAAGCAAATGGCAGTTGGTTCTGTTATAGCACATTTGATATTATTTGTATCACATTCCTCTTCAGTTGATTTTGTTATAGCACATTTGATATTGTTTTTATCACATTCCTCTTCAGGTGGTTTTGTTATAGCACATTTGATATTGTTTTTATCACATTCCTCTTCAGGTGGTTCTGTTATAGCACATTTGATATTATTTTTTATCACATTCCTCTTCAGTTGATTTTGTTATAGCACATTTGATATTGTATTTATCACATTCCTCTTCAGGTGGTTTTGTTATAGCACATTTGATATTGTTTTTAACACACATTTCTTATTCAGTTGGTTTTGTTGTAATACATTCAGGTTTGGTTAAATTACAATTTTCTTCAAGTGATTTAGTGGTAGCACAGTTGATGAAATTTTTATTGAAACATATCTTCCCTGCACATGGTTTGTATTTAACACTTGAAATATCGTCAACTGTTGCATTATGTTTGGTTTTAACACATATGATACTGTTATTGTTTACATCATTATTTTTAACTGTGTTAATGTTGTCGTTACAACATGCTTTGTTTTCATTAAGATATATGCAGTTACATTGATTATTTGCAGACACACATTGTGTCACATACCTGTTTCCTTCATAACATGTATTTTTGTCAGAGTAGCAATGCTGTAATGGATCATATTGGTGATTGTAGTCTACTGGGGCCCATGTCCACCTAGCCTGTCCTATACAGGGTGGGTTCTGGGGGTAGAGTGTACTGGGTGGCTGCTCACTCTGTAGGGGGGAGGAGTGACATTCTTCTGCAGGACTCTATCTATATATAGTCTGTCCACTACAATATAAGCCTGCTTGTTTTGTCTTCTGGCATCTCTGGGAAGTGGCATTAAAACATCTCTCCTATATGAAGATACTTCCTCTGGAAATTGCTCCATGATTCTATATGGTGTGTTTTTGCCAGCTCTTTGATAGCATCCCTTTGGGAGGTGTAAAGGAATTTAGTGGTCTCACACAGCTGGGTGTATCTCCCCTATAGCTCCGCCTTGGTTTCCCTATTCTGTGGATCCTCTTGAATTGGATGTCACCACTGTCCATGCCAAGATTCCTATCAATAAATTGCCTGAAATTTTTTTCACTTTCTTCCATTGAGAAATGCTCTTCCCTTTCAGGGATATTATGAAAAATCAAGTTGTCCCTCATTGAGCGACAACGCTAGTAAATGACGGACTCTCTCAATGTTATGTTTTCTGATTGTAGGGAGGAGATGACAGGTGCACATGTACTTACAGCATCTTTTAGGGAATTCATTTCTTTTTGGAATTCAGATTTGTCAATAGTCCATTGGTCAAAGCTTCTGCTTACAAATTCAATACTGTGTTCAATTTCATTTACTTGTGTTTTCAGATTGTGTATCTCCTGCACTTTAGTCTCTAGTCTACAAACATTCATCTTGATCGATGCCACGTCATGTTCGATGGAGTCTAACTTAACAAGGCGTTCATCCATACTGTTAAGTTTAGACATGATCTGTGATAGCGGTACGGACCACGGGGCACTAGCATCAAGAGTAGGGTCAGGTTGAGACGATATGGGCTGGGAAGACAAGGACTGTTTACATTTATGATCCTGGGGGGCGGGGTCAACCTGAGGGGGGTCAGGTCTAGCTGGGTCACGTCTACATGTAGGTGTGTCAGGTAGTGGTAGATGAGCAGCTGACATTATTTGATCACTTTCAAGGACTAACTAGGGAGGATTCTGTTAGTGCGTCGCTTGTTACTGGTTCGTAGGGTGTCCCTTAAATGCGAGTCACTAGTGTCGTGATCACTTGCAGAGGACAGCTTCTTTTTTCTTTTCCCAGATTTTTAAGAAGATGGCATTCTAGGTATTTTAGAACATAACCTTGTGTTGTTTTAAAGTAGTGTGGTTAAGACAGTGCGGTTACCTATGAAACATTGTGAGGAGCTTAATCCATTTGTCTCTTCTCCGCCATCTTGATCACGTGACGACATGAGCCAAAGAAGCTGTCCTACTTCTTGTTGGCCGGTGATGCCTTTGCCTTGGGAACATTAATTGTCCACGAGGCCAGATGGCCAAGCAAGGAAATGAATAGAGTTGACACAAAAGAATAAAACCAAGAATCCATTGAGACCGATACGAGCATAGTGCAATCGACCATTGTGCAATTTAAAAAAAAGACAATCGAAATTGCACATCCCTCTGCAACCATATACGACCCATTGCGTGTGAGGCAGATCATTTTTGTGACCATGGGGATCTTTCAAAGACTTGAGGGCGATGTCAGTGCGAGTGAGAGTGAATGTACACGACCGCGATGCCCGTATGCTCGTTGGAATGGGGGTATTATATGAAATAGATATAGTCTTGCATTATGTTTATGTTTTAATGGAGGACATTAATGTGTCAAGATTGTTTACTAACTGTGAGAATGTTCGCACATGAAGATCTGAAGGCTGGAGAGTCACATGTACCATCCAAGTCATAAAATGTTAAGTCACAGACTCTGATACATTCTTCCTACAGAGTTACGGACTGACCTTTGTCAGCGATGACCGCTTCCTCTCTGCTGTTGCCTCGGCGTCCTCTGTCACTGGTGCTTTGGGTTGTCTCTTCTGGGGATTTATCATGGACAGATTTGCTTGTAAGGTAGGAGGTATTTTAATTTCATCAACAGAATTTCATCGACAGATGTAACCAGGCATATATGTATACTTTCATTTATATTTTAATCGCAATTTAATGGAGATTTTTCCAAATACTGATATGTTTTAAAATGCAGAGAAACTATCTCACAATGTCCATGTCATGTGGAGTATGATCATGCTGTAACTAGTTAATGCTCAGGAAAGATGGTATATGGAACTATTAAAGTCATTCTGTCACTGGGCGCATTGTGTTGATGTACGTCTACGATCTTTCTTCCCAGGTGGCGCTACGAGGAGCAGTAGGTGGTTCTGTTATTGCGATTTCGTCTGTGATTGGTTGCGAGTACGCTGGCAAGGAGGTGTTCTTTGTCTGGGTTTGTCTCTTCTTCTTCGTGTCAGTTGCTGGACTTGTAGGACTTGTCCCGCCTACCGCCTCCAAACTGTATGGAAGCAAATACGTCTCCATCTATTTTGGGCTTCTTTACTCCTCACAGGTAAGCGCATCATGAAAATAATGCAACCTTCACTAAGGTTAATTTTAACCCACTTCTTTGACATTGCAGTGAGTATCATACAATCACCTTATTATATTGTATATATTATCGTAGATATTTGATGGCACAAACAACTATCGGTACATTGATACAAACAAGTACAAAGTACAAATGCTCGTTGAGGTTCTGCTTGTCTCGTGCGACATATTTGAAACATAAGCTCGCACAATTTGAGATATCTATTTTCAGGTGGCAAAAGTAACACGTGATGTTTCGAACAGATGAATAGGGTTTGATTTTAAGTCAATTATGGCAAAGTGGATATTATACACAGGCAAAAGATGGCAACTAATAGAAATGCGACATTGTGAATATGCTGTAGAGATAATGTGAGGACAGAGCACTGCTTCGGAATGTAAGACATCGCCTCCTTCTCTATTGCCTCAGTACATACAGGTGGGTTTCCATTTCAAATTTTCATTTCCATTTTCGTCTTCGGCTGGCAGGATATAGGGCATATAGTCCTGTTAAACATGTGAACTTTACACAACGACACACTATGATGAACGTGAACGTCTAATTTGGTGCAGGTCAAGGCCGAATTGGAATTTGGCATCATGGCACAGGATCCGTCAGTCTGACGAGTGTCCAATGCTACTGCATGTTGTGGATGGCAGAAATCTTGTTTGGCGACAACATAACACCCGTTCTGCACCAATGCAAGTCCAGCCAACCTATCTAGTGCTGGTGGATCTATGATGTCTCCTACGACTCGACGTTATGACTGTTATCGATAGATAGATAGATAGATATGCTTTATTTCCTCCATATCAAAGTTCAGGATGTCATTACAATAAATGAATCAATATAAGGTTATATACATAATGTAGGTATTAAAACATTGCAAGTCATCAGACACATTTAAAGAAATATCGTTTCCACAGTTTAACACTTTTACATATCCGACGGATACATACAAGTCATGTTTCATAATCGAGAGCACTCGTGCACGGAGTCGGGAGGCCTCCGAGTATAAAACATAGTAACACATCATCATCCTTCCACAGACTATCAAAAGTTGTAACATCAAGTATATCAATTAGATCTTCTAAAAGTATATCTCTCTCATACTGCGTTTCGTTACAATAAAGGAATACATGTTTGACAATATCATAAGCAAACATACCACAGATACATTCATTGGATTGAATTACATAAGTGCTGATGTGCAGCAGCGTTGCTATATCAGTAAAACATAGGTGTTGATCTAATGATAGATACCATAGTCTGCTTGGACAGTCGTCGTAAGCGAGATAGAAACGTGCTAAAGTTGCTCTTGTGGACAGCTCTGAACTAATATGTTTTCTTTCTGCTTCATGAACAGCTGTTTTAACATGACATGACCAGAGTTGTTTATTTGGAAATACAGATGTTTCTAAGTATTTATCCAAACCATCTATTCTATATTTTCTTGCCAAAGCTAACATATGATACACAGGTGATGTTTTACATTTTAAACATATTGAAGCAACATCATCAAACATAAATTGTGAAAATCTATAGCAAAACAATCTCTTAAAAATAGAACGTATATCAGCACGCATTAATCGCCCGAGGAGTATGAGGGTTTGCTGCTCTATGTACATATGTATTGAAATGAGGCCCAAGCAGCTTTTTGCAATAACTGAACTGGATCGTTTTGATAGACCTTGAACCTTTTTGCAGAAATATTTTTGTACCATTTCCAGCATATCATACTCCTTAGGAGATAATTCACACCAAACATTACAACCATACAAGGCACATGGTAGAATTACATTTTGCCATGTAAAGGGTTGAGACCACCAAAATATAAGCCATGGTTATGATTAACGTTTACTAGTAAACGTAATTTTTCACATTTTTGGAGCATATGTGCAGTGGTGGGTTTGGATGAGACGTTCACACCGGCGTAAACAACACTTGTTTTGACAGGAATACTGTTTCGGCCAATGTGGACGTCTGGAAAAGTGCTATTGGAAATATTGTTAAATACAATAATTGCGCTTTTGCCTGCATTGAATTTTAAGTGCCACTTGTTTGCATAATCATAGAGGATATCCATGAGACACTGCATCCCGGTAGTGCTACAGCTAAGTAAGGTAGTGTCATCAGCTAGTAGAATACCTGGTGTATTACCCCAAGGGAGACATAGTCCATACTGTGAGTTATTGAAATCATACAACAAATCATTTATATAAAGCGTAAACAACCAAGCTGATAAAACACGACCTTGACCAACCCCCTGTTTTATGTGGAAAATTTTGGATGAGTGGCCATTACATTTAACGTAAGATTGCTTTGATGAACACATAATGAAAAGTAGACGCCATAGCTTCCCGGTTATTCCAATATGGTGTAATTTATAAAACAGTCCAGAAAGCCTTTTCGTTGTCCATGAATGTACAGTAGACTGTAGAGTCTCTTTCCGTGTAGTATGAAATACTCTCCCGCAATACAAGTGCGGCAACCTCTGCACCAGCTCCTTTTTTAAATCCAAATTGAAAGGGGTGTGGAAAATCTTTGTATTCTGTTGCCCACTGTTCGATTCTTGTGAGCAACAGCCTTTCAAACAGTTTACCCATTACAGAAGTAAGCGTAATTCCTCGATAGTTTGAGGGATTATCTTTACTTTTGTTATGGCCTTTGTGCACTGGTAAAATACTGCCAGTATTAAACATTTGAGGGACATGTTCAGATGAAACAATAGCATTATACAGCGTAAGGATGTGAGAAAACAGCGATCTTCCCGCACGTTTAACATGTTCATTAAAGATGCCATCTGGTCCAGGGAATTTACCACACTTTAAACGTTTAATAGAAACACGGAGTTCATCATTATTGAAAGGGCGTAACAACAGAGCAGTTACATTGTCGTCAATATCATCATGATCTGGTGGGGCAGACAAAATGCTACCAACAAAACTATTTACATGTTCAGTAAAAGGTACATCAAAAGACTCATCATGATAAGGTTGTGACAAGTCACTAAAATATCTACCAAAGAGATTGCAAATATCTTCCTGTGTGTCGCAGGATTTGCCATCGTAATGTAGAACTCGAACATGATCTTTCATGCGTCTGTTACGCTTTGTAACTCTTAAATATTCATGTAAATCAACTTCAGCAGCTTCATATATATCTTGAAATTTATCATTTTGGAATTTACTTTTGGATTGACGATGCTGTTTTCTAAAGCTTAAGGAACGTTTGGCTTGTTTGTATTTTACATAATAAACATCATCACTATTACGTGGCTTTCCATGTAGAACCCAATCTTTACGAGCAGCTCTCATTGAGTTATTTCAGATTATCAGTTTTCCAATAGGGTTTCAAATGGGGTTGGAATTTGGCTTTTGAAATAGAGATTGTAGCTGAAGCGTGAAGTGACTTAACTATATAATCCAGGTAACAATCAATGTAGTCTTTAGGGGAATTGAAATCCTGTACATTGAATGAGACATCTCTGAAATAGTTCTCAGTCTCGTGTCTGTATAACATAAAGTCTAGATCACTGGCTTTCCTCCAGTTAACACTTGTGCTTCCATAGATCCTGTGAGGAGTGTCTGTAGTCAGGTATACCTGAATGGGACAGTGATCAGATACCCTGTACGACTGATGGTTGTCAATAGCGTATCCAATAACATTGCATCTATTCTCAGTTGCAACAAAAGCATAATCAATCATAGTTTTAAAAGTGTTACATTTACTTGTGTAAGTAAATAATGTAGGATCATCAAGTGGAATGACAGAGATGAGATGACGTTCATGCAAGGCTCGAGTAAGCCTTCTAGATCTAGATGTCATATGCTTAAAGTCACGTAGGTCTGTATTGAAGTCTCCAATCAGGACAGTCTCCCCACAGTAAGACTGTCGATCGTAGACCTCAAAGAGAGTGTCCAGCTCCTCACTGTATGCCCTGTTGAGGACGTTGGTGGATGGGAGACGAGCACCTATGATGTAGATAGGGGTGTTATCTACAGTTATCTGCACACCGATCTTGTGATCACTGTCGGGGATGTAGAGACGAGAGTTAGAGTGATCACCGCTCCTCCGAACAAACATGGCAACTCATCCCGCTCCTCTCAGAGAGGAATGGTCCGTCTGGCACTTCACATACACATCGAAGTCTGAGTGTAGATCTGTAAGCAGGGATATCTGATCCATGTGCAGCCAGTGTTCACTGATGAACATGACATCCGTACACTACAGTTTGGTGTAGATCTCACCCAGACACGTTGCAGCTCCCCTTACATTCCAGGTGATAATACGGGACAGTGTCATTATCAAGAGTAAGATGTTCACCATGGTAATCATTGTCTGTTGTCACCGTACCATTGCTGCTTCGGCACCCATTCACGGCAGTTGACATTTTCGGGCCAGAAACAGTTGTCATCTGATATGACGTCAGCATCTACACTGGGGACGGTTATCCTGATTGTGAAGGTCGGGTTGTATCTGCTATCCCAGTGCTTTAGCAGTACAATGTTCTTAATAGTCACATCACGTTCTGATGCATATTCACATATGGCATCTTTCACAATGTCGAAGTGATCATCAGCACGAACATAACTGAGTACAAAACGTCTAGTTTTGTATCTGTGCACACCAGTAAATGCTCGCTTCCAGTGATTGTTGAAAGTTACTGTAACCTCTCGATTATCTTGGCTTATATCGTTGATACTCTGTTCAGGTGATTGCTGATCGCAGTGCTTGTCATCAGAGTTGGAGTCCGTAATTATACAATCACTTGTGCTGGGAGAGAGTTGTGAGCTCCTCCGAGTGTCTCGATGGCTTGGTGTAGAGTCATTAGATAAGGCTGGATTTGTTGCTTGGCTTGGAAGATAAGAACCAGTCTTCACACATTCTGAATACAACAGCTTACTTCGTGAGCTCATGCAATCAATTTTTCCATCCACTGCACGCACATTTTTATCAATACGAGTTAAGGTCGAATCGAGGTCGTCTTTTGTAGCTTTAAAATCAATGTCTTTTTCTTTAAGCTGATTCTGTAAACGAATAATTTCTGATTTTAGTGCTTTTGCATTGGCGTGATTGGCGTTCATTTTCAACCTGAAGACGTGACGCCTCTTCTCTCTTACTCTCATATGCGTTAATAAGTTGTAACATGTCAGAGTTGTATTTATCACGAAACTCCTGTAGTTCATGGGTCACACATTGGAATTTCTTGGTCATGTCTTCATGCATATGCATCATCTTAGACAGAACACTAGATAACACATCTTTGTCTCTGTTGTTCAAACTATCGTTCTCTGCTACATTATTACAACATTTTGATCTTGACAGAATTTCATTTTGTATAATATGCGAAGGTATACAGCATTTCACAAACTTATAGAGCAGATATATATCTGAGGCATATTTTGTCGAGATACTCTTAGATTGACCACTTCGTTTGATTCTTTTGATTAAGACGCCGTCAGGAAAATCATCACATTGAGTCTTTGCCACATCATATACAGATTGTCTTATAAATTTCAAACCACAATCATCATTGTCAAACTTATCTATGAGCTTCGTCTCACATGTTTTTCTGTCATGTTCTCCTTATAATACATCAAGTTCCTTTATGATATCGTAATCATGATCGCTAGGATCTTGAGTGGCATATACTTGCGAAGAGTCCTTATCAGTCATGTTTGAAATGCTATATTCACCTGGTGGGATTCCAAAATCCATATGTCCATGAAAGATCCATAGTATTCACAAAATCCAACAGCTGTCCTCATTAGAGTAGAAGAATATATCCATGCCGTGTAGTTTGATGTACAACATTCTAAGCTACTTCATAATCAGCCACTTGTGACATAAGCGAGAGCTCCGACAGAACACGTCCGCTCACGTCGGTGTCTAGGTGATCAACCTACTGCATGTTGTGGATGGCAGAAATCTTGTTTGGCGACAACGTAACACCCGTTCTGCACCAATGCAAGTCCAGCCAACCTGCTGGTGGATCTATGATGTCTCCTACGACTCGACGTTATGACTGTTATCGATGCCTTTACGCTGAGATATACCTGGAAAACATTCTTCTCCCTGTGGTAATCCCACATTTTGACAATGCCCCTCTTCGCACGAGACCAGTTTACATGGATGACAATGCCAGACAATGCCATAGAGCGAGAGTGGTAAATCAGATTCTACAACAAGAAACTATAACCACGTTACCATGGCCCGCTCGAAGTCCCTCCTATTGACATTTTGGCAGAGTTGGATGCAACATGGTACCAGGAGTGGTAACATATTCCTCAACAGACCATTCAGAGACTGATACGTAGCAAGTCGAGGAGGGTCAATCCAGTGATCAATGTTCACAGATCAGACACTCGCTATAAACTGAACACTATTGTTAGCTCTGCTTAAGGGTTAATGTTTCCTTTGTTTCTGTATTACTGAGCGATATGTCACCATTAACAATAGTTTTTCTGATTAAACAATGATTAAAAACACACTGTTTTCATTTCAAGCTATAAAAGCAATAAAATTCACGGCCATCCACTTCTTGTCAATTTTGTCAACTAGACATGTCGTTTTCAACATTGAGTCTGAAATTTTACATCTCTGTTATCAAGAATGAATGAGAGTTGCATATATCCCAAAAGCTTTATTTTGAAATCTGGTGGCGCATAGCATATTGTTCGTGGTATATATTGGGGTTATAACCTAAACACATTACAATGTACATATGTAATGTTAGTGTCATTGTGAACATTCTCCAAGCATATATTTGAGAACATAGATCTTCAATTGGCTCAGGCAAATCAACTTGATCATTCTTAGCCTATTATGTTGTAAAGTAAGAACTTGCCAGTTCATCACTTTGTTAAATGGGTTTGTCGTACTTCTCAGTAATCGTCAATAAGTAAATACGTCATTGGATTTTAAACAATAAGAATATTTCTGTTTTGTCTGTCAACAGATTGTAACAGGCGTTGCAAGTGCGTTTCTTGGACAGTTTTTGAAGGATTCTATCGGCTGGCATGGACTCTTCTTCCTGTTGGCGGGCATCACTGCCTTAGGTATGGATGCCAAAATGAATAATGAATTCAGACGACAGTTGACACTATGTTCTACTGATATTCAAAATTTGACTACTATTAAATACGTATACGATTATCCAAGAAATATAAAGGATGTTTTTTTTCAGTTTGAGCTAATTTGACAAAACTGTAAATCTATCATTATTATTTATGATTAAACGGAATGAAGTTATAAGTCACTATATTAATGCTTCATTTCAACTGTAATTAACTCATGTACAGACGGTACTCCAGTGGTCTCCATCACAGCTAAAGAGCCTCAGAATTATAACTACCTAAATACTTGGGGCTCTTAGGTTTGTTTGTTAGACACCACTGGATACTATAGCTAAAGCTATAACATTGCTTATTTTAAAATATAATATTATTAACATAAATTTTTTATTTATTTATTTCATGTTGCAGCATTTTTGCTGATATTTTTCCTGGATACGAAAACTCCATCAGGAAACAAGTTTTAAGACAACATGCTTGGGTAGCTAGAGCTATATTACAAGGCCAGAAAATCCAGATGATTACCAACGATCACAGGTTTCACTACATCACAATGGTGCGGCGGCTTTCTTCCTTCATTATAATTGACATGAGAAACTGATTTGTAAATAGTAATAAGAATAGTGCATTCTTGATACTGATTGGCTGAACATGGCAACATGTCGATACATAGCTGGGGTTGCATTGCAAAATGATACAAAATGTTGACAACTATTGGACCCGACTCTCTGTCTCCTAATATTCACGTCTTACCAAACCTGAAAGGTGTCAATGGACATTTCCAACTGAGGAACGGAGAACACAAGTGACTCTTAATATGAATTAGATTTTTTTCTTAGAGGCTTTGTGAAGTTATCGAGGCTTCAAACGAATATGTAACATGGACTATTGAAAGGATTGGAAGTCACGAGTGCCACTGTCCAACATTGTATATTTTGATGCTTTTGTATATTGTGCCAATAATTCACTATTATGTTGACCTGATTACACCTCTTATATTTACAAACATGAAACATCAAGACGTCTTCGGTCAGAGTGGACGAGTTCTGACTGAATCCATGCAGGTACATCCTGGAACAGAAGCTTACGATTTATACAGTCAAATGCTTTGCTAATGTTAATGAATATTATTGAATACATTAGGACCTGCCTTTTGTCTCGGAGGTCATTTTTAGATACTGATTGCTAAAAACATAATTCAATAATTTGGCCTGGAACCAGTCAACTCTGAAACAAAATTTCATTGTCACGCCAAATTTTCAACCTCTTGTTTATAATAGCTTACATCATCTATTAACGAGAGCCTGGCTGTATTGGTGGTAACTGTTAGTTCGGTGTTACAAATCAGATCACCATTTGTGAACCACGTACAATATAATTTTAATATCAACATTACATGATCTCGGTTATGTTATTATGCTTGCTATATACAGAGTGACTTGAGGAATGTGATAGGCAACCGCAATTGCCATCGTACAAAATACGTACATGATTATTTTGAGTATCATAAGTAATATGCATTATTTGTTAATTTATTCATGTATAATTGAAGTCACACTCAAAACAATTGGTTAACTTAGCATTCAGATATCATTTCACGTACTGCCAAATAAGCAGAATGGTGGGCAGTCTGCAATAGAACTTACACTTAAGGTTCTTCACAAATCGTCACAAGTACGACAATAAAAGTGAAAGCTACGACACTCCTATATGCGATGCATGCGGTAGAATCTTCAAGACCAAATACGACTTCACTCCGATAGAATTCACAATGACATATGGAGATTTGAATGTGTCATATGTCGTATGAACTTCATGGCATTACAAACCTTATGTCAATCAAGTCATTTTTGTGAGGTATACGCTGCTTCCACTCTTGTACTAATTTCTAGAATGTTCACTGTGAGCAACACCCGATCAATAATGCTTGTCTTTACTGTTTTAATCAGATTAGTACTACAGGTTCAATGTAGGTTCAATGTTTTGAAAATTTTTACTCTGAAATTGTATCATAAACCAGTGCTGCAATCCAAAATTCGGCGTCGGACCTTTAGAACATTTGTTGGATGAGCGTCAACAGAATTACTTGCCCTCCCATCGCATACACCCAATATCGCCTACACCTCGAAAACATTAAATGCAATGGTCCCTTTCTCACCCCTATTGTGCAGAATGTCTATAAGTCTATAAGCCACCAATGAATTTGTTCATATGAATTAATGACGAGAGTAGATGGACTTTTGAACTCATTCGAGGTTTTCATAGAGGTATATGATCCTTGAGTATATATATATTAACTGTTTATATGTGATTGTTGTAACACACTTTGATCTTTGAATGACCAATAACAGTCTCAAAATCCGAAGCAGATTTAACATAGCAACAATGGACGGTCTGTCGCCATCAGTACAATGATATATGCAGCATGCAGTTAGCATGAATATTGAAGTTAAGTAAATCCATTGTAACACGAATGGCATTATATATCATGCATTATAATCATAACTCCCTGTACAGTCGAGAATTCAGTTTCTGCAACTCCCTGTACAGCGCTGGTGCACAACCATAAGAGCGTACAGTCACTATTTTGTTGTGTTTCTCCTTAAATATAAAGTGATAAGCATTGTAAAGTCACACTGGACTTCGGATAGGACTTATTGTATTGTATAAGTTAACAAAAAGCCCCGTATGTTCATCACTTGTGTAATATAATTAGTCAAACAAGCATTTTCGCGATCGCTACGATAGCGTCAATCGGGCAGTCACTTGAAATAGCCGTTCATGACAAGACTACATACATTTTCGTTATTATGTAGTTGCAAATATGTGGACAAACACTTTAAAAACTCAAACTTATAACATTTCAGTTGTTAAAGATAAGAATAACTCAAACTAACCGTGAACTAGAAGACAGGGTTACTTCTAGAAAACTGTACAGTGGAAAATTGGTTGTTGAAGGGGTGCAACATCCGGTTTTCCTGTACAGTCGAATACCCCCTGTGCCCATTGTTCCCCATATTCAGTCGCCTCGAAAATCCTCATGTAGATTTTACAGGCGTTTATGTAACATAGATTCTGATAGATTAACAGCTAGGATTGTTAACTGGGGAAAGAGTCCTGCTCTAAAGAATAAGAGAAATTGTAATTTTAAGATACACTTTAAACTTTTAGGTTTGTATTTATCCCATCTTGCCAATGTTTCTATTAATCATCACATTAAGTTTGTTGTTTCTGAAGTTAAATGAGTTTTGATGGATACGTTTATTATTAAGTGGAGACGGGAGATATCACAGTAGTAGGGGTGTAGGTGGGAACAAGTTGAGATTGAATTGTACCTTTAAGAATGATTTTAAAGTTGCATATTATGAAGAGATTCCCACCCCCAGGTCGCACCGACGAGCTCTAGCTAATTTTAGATGTCGGGTTGCCCCGATTCGGGTTGAGACTGGCCGGTATGATGGCACTATTATATGTGAAAGAGTGTGTTTATTTTGTAAGAATGAGGTGAAAGACGAATGCCATGATTTAATAAAATGTCCATTGTTTGCGTGTAAGAGGGCAGTTTTATTGAACAAATGTATTGATGAAAGTGATAATTTTATTAATTTTAATGATAATGAAAAGTTATGTTTTATCTTATCCAGCCCAAATATATGTTTTATTGCTGCCAAAACCTGCCATTTTATTCTTTCCAAACGTAAATGTTATATATATACTTATATATATATTGTTTTAGCAGATTTGTTTTAGATGTGTAGATATATATATTTTATTTTATCGCCTGTTGGTGTTAAATTATACGAAGTTTAGTCTCCTTATTTGGGTGGCTCAATTTTATTTGTTTTAATGCATTGTACTTATTTCATTATGAGGTGAGACTTTAATAAACATTCTGTCTGTCTGTCTGTCTGTGCCGTCGTGTTGTTGCAAACATCATATATGTTAGGTCTATTGTATGCCGACAACACGGTACTTTTAGCTGAGAGCAGTCTTGAACTACAAAAGACATTTAATTAGTTTTTGTGTTATTGTGATTTATGGAACCCGTAAGACTAAAATACTAACATTTGGAACGGGCCCAGCTAAAAAGAACAAAAACAAGATTATTCCCTAGATATTGTAAATACGTTTAAATACCTTGGAAATACGTTTCACAGAAATGGCAGGATGATAACAGATATCAAGCATGCTGTCGATGCCATGTCCTGTGCTAGAAACCTGAATTTACCTTTGGATGTACCTGCCTTTGATAAACTTGTCCTACCTATTCTGCTTTATGGTTGTGAAATTTTGGGGTTTGAAAACATAAACAGCGTGTTCATTTTAATGTTTTAAAGCAGGTTTAAAGATGTCAACACCAAACTTTACGGCGAACTCGGTAGAGAACCCCTACGTATGCAAATTGCAA
Source organism: Gibbula magus (assembly GCA_936450465.1). Lineage (NCBI taxonomy): Eukaryota > Metazoa > Mollusca > Gastropoda > Trochida > Trochidae > Gibbula > Gibbula magus. The sequence continues at coordinate 11,498,658 of OW388306.1, forward strand.
AACGTTTAAAGAGCCATCAAGGATGTTAGTGTTTCAAATTAAAAATAATTTGTGGAAAACATACTTATAACGTCAATCGCCAGACATGACATGTGGTAACATGTGTGACAATGTAATGAAATCTGGTTTCAAAGAGAACTACACATTCAAGTAGCGCGCGCTGAAGGTGTCTGACGTCATATAAACAGAATCCCCTTTCTTGCGTAAAACGTACTTCACAACTGCGAACAACAGCAATCGTTTCCGAAGCGTGATAGCTCGTCTCTAGCGCAAGTCGTCATAACAACCCATGTGCTGCACTTGCTGCACGTGCTTCTTGTGCTAATTACCCTTGTCACACATTACTGAATGTGAAGATTGCTTTACAAACAATGTTTCTAAATGTCCTGAGAATATACAAATTATTGCCTGTTTAATGTACTTTTTATTGAGATAAGACCAGCATATTATGAATTTTTTTTAATTCAAGCAAAATACCTTGTCTGTTAAAACAGTTATTCTTATATCTGTAGCAAATACATAATTAAATGAAATGGTAAATAAATAACCACCAAAAATTTTATATTTCAATTTCTTTCATTTCTCATAAATGTTGTTATTATTTCCTGTCTTTGTTTACAATGCTACCCCATAATGCTTTGCGCTTGAAAATAATAGACTGGATCTATATATATGCTGGAAAATACCTTTACTAATTAGTGCAATTTCTCGGCTTATCTTGGGTCGAAACAAATTGTGAAAAATTAAGTGTATATATTTGACGGAGATAGATTTATGGCAATTTTCCGATATGTTCTTCAACATCCTTGATGGCTCTTTAAATTGCACCCTGCCTTATTTATGGCAGTAGGAAATAACATTATAAGTCTTAGTTTTTCAAACAAATCGGGTGTTCTAAAAATTCGAACTTTTTATCATTACTTGGTTTCTGAAAAGTAGGTTTCAGTGTTAATACTTACCCTACCCATATTTGATACATTATCCAAAGGATGTAAAAAAATGCTCAAGGGTAATGTTTTATCTAACTTATAAACTGCTTAGTAACCACAATATTGTCATCATGTAATGACTACGCACATCTGCAGAAAACCTACGGAATCATCCATGAAATCACCGCCTCATTAAGTGTTGATGAGTCTCCTGGATAAACCCCAACCCCACTTCCACTTCGTTTAAAGGTTTCACTAATATTGCTTTTCACGCCCGTATTTGCGGGTTGGGCGGGGGTGGGGGGTTTCAATGAAGACTAAGTCTAATATAGACCAATGTCATTTTAAACTAGAATTTGTGATTGCTATTGGAAGGTACCTGTCGATTATTAAAGGTAATACATGGCACGATTGATCTTATCTGACCACAACTTTGTGTTAATAAAGGATCTATACTGTTTCCACAGTGATACGGGACACAAACACACATCCAAACCAAGCTAATTACCCCTGACAGTTTCTACGGGGTTGATAACACATATCGTTAGTCATCAATATCTATATTGCGAGACTTTGGTAATGTACAGTATAACGACTCCAGAGTCTGACCTATGTTCTAGCTATCTGCAAGCTACTTGTTCAGACAGTGCTTATTAACAGGTAAGAATTCTTAGTTTATCATTAATCCTGTTTTGGGAATATAAACTGAAGAATGAATATTGTGACAAAAACTTTTTGTTTATATCAGTCTTGAATGATGAATATTATAATGGGTTTGTTTTCAACTAATCCCTTATGAACTGTCAAAATTTAAGATTCTATTCATAATCCATTTTATAGAATTATTTTTAAATGGTGTATATTATATAAATATATTTATTTCGTGTCTTTGCTAATGAATATTATAAAAAATTGTTTTATTTTCCGACCTTGTTCATTCTGCTTATGTTAGGCCTAAATTCCAAATAGTCAATAATTTCAGCCCTACACTCCATTTCAACAGAAACGAGTGACAGCTTCTTTGTCTGGCCCTTATTTTTGTTAAAACCTATACCTATTGCGGGCGGTAACCAGAAACGACGAAATCTGTTTTTTTTTATATGAACTTTAAGAATTTATATATATTTATTAATATTTTTTAGATAATTGATGAATATTATGATACAAAGTTCCAACTTCTTTTTTAATCAGTCAATACTGATGATAGTATGAAGGATTTTTTTTCTAATTATGAATTGCCAAGATTTATACAAATATATTTTGTATCCTTTGAAAATTAAGATTTGAATGATAATTAGTATGATAAAGAATCCTTATTATTTTTTCAGAGTCTAGCCATCAATGATGAAGGGTATGAAACTGCTTATCCTTGTTTTGCTTCTAAACTGGTAAGGATAACGATTTGTTTCAATACATTTTTTTAAGAATGTCGTATGTGTAGTGAAAAGGATTATTTGTCTTTCAAATTACTTTTCGTGGCTAAATTTTAACCAAGTACGAATTTAAATTTTGTATCAAACCCTTTAAAAAGCTTTAGTTGGTAATGCAATGCATTTCAATTCAGCATACCTTGAAAACCTAAAAGTAAAATGCACTCTATATTTTATATTTAACTTACTTATTTAATGTTAGAACGAATTTACTCGAGGTGTACCATTAATATTTTTTTTACCATACTTTGTAGAATTATATGAAATGTATATGTACTTTCTCAAATTCAAATTCTGTATCGTCTAAATAACATTTGACAATGGAACCCGATACTCTTACTTTGTTTCAATAATGAATTCTTTATGCGACTGGTTTCATCTGTATTGGAGAGGAAACGTTCTCTAACATTTACATGTATACATTAGCATTAGCATTAGCATTAGCATTAGTATTAGCATAATAATTAGTATTAGTATTAGCATAAGTATTAGTATTAGCATTAGTATTAGTATTAGCATTAGTTTTAGTATTAGCATTAGTATTAGCATTAGTATTAGTATTAGTATTAGCATTAGCCTTAGTATTAACATTAGTATTAGCATTAGTATTAACATTAGTATTAGCATTAGCATTGGTATTAGCATTAGTATTAGCATTAGTATTAGCATTAGTATTAGCATTATTATTAGCATTAGTATTAGCATTAGTATTAGCATTAGCATTAGTATTAGTATTAGCATTAGTATAAGTATTAGCATTAGCATAAGTATAGGCGCTGAAAGTAGGTCACGAGATCTTGCGAGACATCTTACTTCCGGGGACTAACCATAAACTAGTTCCATATAAATGCGCCTCTGCGCATTGACGACCAGCAAAAACGATGGCGATGTCGAATCGTAGTGTCCATCGTGTACTGGAAAAAGTATGTGGCAGGATTGAAGAACGTGGCCAGGAAGAGTGAAAAATGTGTGGAAGCCAATTGTCCCCCAAAATATCTCAATTAAAATGATTATTACGCCTATCGGAAATCACCAGTAATGGTAATAACGGGTGTAGGAACCGGTTCCTCCTACGGTTCTCGTAATAACTCTGGTCATTGACAAACTGCAGTAACTATCACTTTTGAAGTTGCCTACAACTCGCAAATGACAAATTTATATTATTTATTGGAAAGTTTTAAAAACAATTAATGGAGTGCAACTATTTATATTACTTATCAGTCATATGATCAGAATATATGTTTTAAGCAAATCAGACAATAAATATAAATAAATATATAAATAAATTTTAAATAATCACTGATATATAATTATATCTGCTTTTTTCAAACAGGCATAACTATTATAATTATCTAGCACACATTCAATTTTAACAGTCAGTATTATAGTTTATTATAAAATATATATATTATATATATTAATTAACAAGGGCCTGACATACATGCATGTTTATCTTTGTAATTATTATAATTGAGGTAATATTTGTTGAATTATTAGGAATCATGGGAGCAATCTTTGAAGCAGGCCAAAAATTAAACGAGAAATTGTTTGTTTGCTAAATTCTAATATTAAACCAGTTACTAAGTATTGAATAAAAATACCAGCAACAACAACATTAAAATGAAATCAAAATAGAATTCATTGAGGTAGGTTTGAAATTAACAGGTAGATTATACTGGATAATGACTGAAGTATGATGTGAAATGTGTATGCATTTTTCAATATACTTATTTGCTTGTGATCAGGTTTTAGAAATATATTTGTATATCTCTTTAAAAAAATTAAAATAACACAAAATATGTGAATTATAAAATACACATTATTTAAACTTTATTTTAGATGAAAATCCCCACAAAGTGCTTTGTAACCTGATAAAATGGTAATAATTCAAATATTTGGAATACGGAATACAGAATTCAAAGAGTTGGGTACAGAGCTAGGGTATTCAAACAGTCATGCAAGGTCATGTGGTGATGTTATATTAGTACTGAGACATTGTTTCTTTACTTTGAGCTAATAGAATTTAAAATGTAAATTCAATTCATACACTAAAAAGTTGTTAGTATTTAAAAAAATTTAAAAAATAAATTCAGCTATGATCCCCCGCCGCAAATTAATACTTCAAAATTGGAAAATAATGTCAAAATCAGCAAAATCGACTGTCAAACATGTCGGAAAAGTCAAAGCTCCACTGTGACCTTGAGAATACGATGGAATTCCTGTGAATGGTTCTTGAGATATCCCCTCTGACAAGATTTACATGTACATTATCATGTGGAAAAAAATCACAGTTCCACTGTGACCTTGAGAATGGTGTCAAGGTCACACAAATCCAATCAACCCTTTGTCTTCCATAGGAGGTGCTTTGTGTAAGATATGGTGGAATTCCAGTCAATGGTTCTTGAGATATCCCGCTGACAAGATTTACATGTACATTATCATGTCGAAAAATTCAAAGTTCAACTGTGACCTTGAGAATGATGTCAAGGTCACCAAAATCTAATCAGCCGTTTGTCTTCCCAAGGAGGTGCTTTGTGTAAGAAATGATGGAATTCCAGCGAATGGTTCTTGAGATATCCCGCTGACAAGATTTACATGTACATTCACGAGTCAATAAATTCAAAGTTCCGCTGTGACCTTGAAAATAATGTCAAAGTCACCAAAATCTAATCAGACCTTCGTCTTTCCTTGGAGAAGCTATGTGTAAACTATGAAGAGAATCCAATAAAGTAAAATGACAAAGTCTCGTTGTGACCTTGAAAGGGAGGTCAAGGTTACAAACCTCTGTAGGAACATTACTCTTCCTATGATGAACCCATATGCAAAATATGAAAAGAATTCAGTGAATAGTATTTGAGTTATTCCATTTCGTACGGACGTACGGACGGACGCAGCCGAATACTATATCCCCCGCTTCGCGCTAAACGCGCGGCGGGGGATAATTATTTTTTATAAACTAGATTGGAGCCTCTAGATTAGATTCTGTTTCTTAAATTATAGGCCTTACATATACTGCTTTAAATAAAAGGATGAAAAATAACCTAATGGGTAGTGGACTTCAAGTGAATAGCTTAATCCATTCAGACGCCTTATTTAAAAAATAGAATTAGAAATGCACATTATTTAAGCTTTTGTAAGATGCAATATCCCACCAAGAGCTTTCTATTCTGACCACCGAATTCAAGCAGGTGGGTGAATACACAGGGTATTCAAGTGTTACACTAGCACTTGGAGATCATTTATTTACTTTGAGATGAATAGAATTCAGAAAATAAATTCAATTCATAAAATGAAAAGTGATCAGTATATCAACTAATTTTAAACTTTTGAAGTACAAGGCATAAATCATATGTCTCCTAATTTTTGAATTTTTTTTTTATTATAGTCTCACTCATTTTTATTTAGTTTTTATTTTTATTTCCTATAAAGTGCTGAAATAACTTTGATATCAATTTTAAATAAGGTTCATTTGCTGCAACTGTTTATCATTTATTTATTTCCCCTATTTTGTAAAGAATTATACCATTCATTTATTTATTTGAAATTGTTTACAGTAATCAGCTTCTTAGATAATAAAAAAATACAATGTTCTGAGGTAGAATTTCTTCTCTATGAATTTGAATTTTCAAAGCTTGTTCACATATCTGCATTTGCTCATAAATTAAAATCATCACAACAATGATAACATTGTTTTCTGACTTATAGTTTTGTAGGCATGTCACGAGATCCGTTGATTTTGTTGAGAGATGGCTACGATTTGAAGAGTTTTCATATAACCGAGTGAGGATACATTTAATTAACACATGGCTTAAATGAATGGAGTGTAATTTTCATTCCTATATTTGTTCACTCTTGACTTACAGTGCAAAATGACTCTAAACACAACGAGAAGGTACCACCGTAGATCATTGTGAAAACCCGTCTTGCATGTAAAATAGTATCAGAATTGAAGATAAGTTCACGTAGTCAATAGGAAGTCGATAAAAATAGCAAGACGGCTTATTGCTTGAGTGATAGCTATCAAAAGCTAAACATTAAACCGTGGTTTTTGACAGAAGAACATAGCGTAGCTACCAGAGACTTGGAACCGTCTAACGTATATAAGATATAGCTACAGTTAGCTTTGCGCAGCCGCGCTACGAACATGATTCAGTTTAGGCATTCCCCGGAAGTCAAAGGTGAAGGTTGTACGGAACGAGACTTACAGCGCCTATTGATATTAGCATTAGTATGAGCATCAGCATCGGCATTAGTATTAGCATCAGCATAAGCATGATCTAATGTAAAAAGACGGAGGTATAACTGTTGCATTCAGGGTCCATTATTGAAGGAATTATCCTCAATTAATCTTAATTAAAAAACAAACACAAGTCAATACCAATATCTTTCTTTCATATTTCAGCTTTGCTCTATGCAAGACGATTTCTACTAATCATCAGAGGTCACATATTGCACAAAATGGATCGTTTGGCCCGAAAAACGGGACACCCTTTAAAGAAACTGCAAAAGAAGCATTCTCTGGAGAAAGTAGGCAAAGACATATTGTTAAGAAGGTGTTAAAGGCGATGCTTTTAATCAACGAGTACCTGACAAAGGTCAAATCTGAACACAGAGGACGTAGAAAATTTAAACATAACTTCCTAAGAATGTTTTCTTCATTGAATCCCGCTAATCGATTACAGTATCTTGCAGTCTCCCTGCCTCATCCTAGTGTTTCGTCACAGAATCAGAACCCTACGGCTGCTTCACGGAATCCTACGCTTTCTTCACGGAATCCTACACTTGCTTCACAGAATCCTACGATTGCTTCAGAGAATCCTACAATTGCTTCACAGAAACCTACGATTGATTCACGACATCCTTTTCTTTCCTCACACAATTCATTCATGTACAGGCGCTTTAGAGGGAACGGATTAAAGATTAAACATCTCAAACTTCAATACCGGAAGAGCCGACCATTCGACAGTCTCGCTAGTGGTTTGATTGGTAAATGACCAAGCATTCAGTGTCTTCCTTGAATGGAAATAACATTTTCTATGACGATTTCCCCCCGAATTAACTGGGGCGGAGGTAGTTTTCCTTATACCCCCATTTCACTGAGCTACAACTTCCAAAAGCCTTCACGACTACTCCCAACTCTTCCAAACTTTTCGGCTACGACTTTGTCGGCATGTTTGGGCCAAATTATCAAATTAGATATTTGCACAAGTTACGTATGACTTAGTTATGACGTAGTGAGGAGGAACTCCTGACCGGTTCACGACTAACTGCCAACTCTTTCCCGACACTAATCCGCCACACGACTCTGACAAGGACTCAGTCCCGAAGTGCTCACGACAATAACGACTAGTTCACGACTCGATCACGTCCATGAAGACTCATCCAGATACAACTCACTTACGAGTCACTTACGAGTCATATACGATTTATTAGGCCTTTTTGGCCTTAAGTCTGGAACGGGTCGTCACTGGTAGTCTTTGAGTATTGGTTAGTGGTACGTGAGTTGGCATTAGTCGGGAGTGAGTCCCAAGTACTTTAAGGGAATACCTATTCCCAATTCTCACACGACCCAATAAGAATCAGATACGACTAATTAAGACCCAATAAGAATCAGATACGAGCCCCTTACGACTGGGTCACAACTGAATACGACTTGATGGCATTTCTGGAATATGTGGAAATATACAAACAAATTAAAATAAAAAGCATATGTATATATGTGTCAACATATGAAGCGATATAAAGAAATGTTGTTGAAACATTTTTCTTATTTATCAGATTTTGAGGATGTGCCAAGGGTTTACACAAGGTTGCTCATGGCTGTTTAAACTTGTTTGTTTATCGTAAATGTGTATACAGCTGTGTGTACGTGTTGAAGTGAATGTCACCTTAAAGAGCCATCAAGGATGTTAGTGTTTCAAACACAAACTTATTTGTGGAAAATATACTTATAATGTCAATCGCTTATAACATCAAATCTTATATCTACAACATGACATGTGATAAATAATTTTCATATCACGACAATGTAATCAAAATTGGTTCCAAAGAGAAGTACATATAAGAGTAGTGCACGCGAAGGGTATCTGACGTCATATAAACAGAATTCCCTTTATTGCGTAAAACGTACTACACATTAGCATGCGTTTCCGAAGCGTGAAGGTTCGTCTATAGAGCTAGTCGCCATAGCAACACATGGGCTGCACGTACTTTTTCTTGCAAGTTACCCTTGTCACACATTTTTAAATTTGTCGATTGCTTAATAAACAATGTCTCTAAATGTCCCGAGAATATACAAAAAGAAAATACCTAGTTGGGTAAAACATTTATTCCAATATCTGTAGAAAATACATAATTAAATGAAATGGTAAATAAATAACCGCCAAAAATTATATATATTGATTTCTTTCATTGCTTATAAACTTAATGGACCACAATGCTTTGCGCTTGAAAATAACAGGCTTGATCTATATTTACACTGGAAAACACCTTTACTAATTAGTGCAATTTCTCGGCTTATTTTGGGTCGAAAAGTGTGAAAAATTAAGTGTAATATATTTCACATAGATAGATTTTTGGCAATTTTCCAATATTTTCATCAACATCCTTGATGGCTCTTTGATGGATCTTGTTCACAGTCTGGAAAAGCCTTATGCATTATTATAAGCACCACAATCATATCCTTGGTTAAATTATGTTAAAACTATATTTAAAGCATGTGGTCAAATACTTATTTTCCATTGTCCCTAGTATTTCTGTATTGAATGGATTGTTACAACGATATTCAATGTTTTAAAAGATAAATTCTGCAGACATGGCGTAGTGATATTATCAACTATTTTCTACTATGCTGTCATTAAGGATTCCCCATGTTTTGATCAATATCTTATACTGAACGAAAATGTGTACAAACCAATATTGTGTTAGTATTGTTAGAAATATTTAATTTGCCAGTTGAAAAAGGCCTATATCACAATATCCCGCGTCAAGAACGAATATGTACATTATGTAATTCCATCCATATCGGAGATGAATTTCATTAGTTATTCATTTTTAATGCTTTATCAAATCAACGCTTATATTTGATAAATGAATATCCAACTATATTACACTTAATACATTTATCATCTTATGTGTAATCGGAATACCTAAGTGCTCAAGAATCACGATTATTCAAAACCATTTTTGCCATCTTACTGTAAATATTATGTTTGTTTCAATTAACTCGTTGGCTGCCGTACTACATGGTAGTAGCCTTCTAGTCTAGTGTCCCCATGCACCTACGTTACAGGAAACAGGAAGTTTGATAATAAACACAGGTAAGTCAAATGTTTAATTTAACCGGACTAGCGACAGATATCCAACATCAAAGCATCGGGTGTAAATGCATTCGGCTTTTCAAAACGAAACAATAAACCCAATGGGTTAAAGTAATGGTTCAAGTAACTTTATACAAATAAGATATAAATTATAGAATTTGAAAGGAAGATAATATTTGATATGATCTTTATACTGATCTTTATTTAAATGATCTCTCTAATTTGTAGGAATAATAATTAAAATATATAGATCAATAGTGTTTATATTATCAATATGCCTTATCAAGTTTACATTTACACTCCATGTGGTCTCTGATATCAAATTTTATTATTTCCGTAACCATAATTTAGTTATATTTAGTATATATCAATTCTCATGTATTTTATTCACGTATAAACCACATCCACATTATTATCACAACGTATATTTTGAGACGTATTTACTGCATTTTCTTTCAAATATTGATGTAGTGATTGAAAATTCACAACATTTTTATATGTAAATTATTTAATCAACAATGTCTTGTCATGCCAAAGCAAACCTTTCTATACTCGCCAATTGTCATTGTTTTGTATTTTGTAATGAATGTACGCTATATCTTACAAATCAATGAATATTAATATCACCATTATTAGCTTCACTTGGAACCTGCAAAAAGCAATCTCCTCTCGAATCTCCTTCTAAAAAATAACCATCGAACCCTCTCTTTTTACCAAAACTTTGATTTGGAACATTTCGACAGCCTAATGTATCTTATAACTTACGATCTCAAGTTATATGTACCTCGATCTAAAAGCCAGTTCATACATCATACATTATACATTGAGTTTTTAAAAAATATTTACATGAGAAATGACATTACAACGTACCTTTGATAGGAATCCATTCCTTGGGACTTGGTAAACATTTGTGCAGAATAAATTGCAAGAACTAGGGAGGATTAACGTGTTCAAGTCGCAACTGAATATATCTATGAAGTAATGTGGACTTTCAGAGAGTCACAGTTTAAATAGCCATGGAGGGATTAAAATGTTTATTATTGTGAAAAGCTGAATCGTAGAGAATACTCAAACGGAAAATGAACGACGAATTTATTTAACTTATTGTACTCTATCTTAAACAACGAAAATATATCGTTGGATTTTAACTTTCTAGTGGAGACATACTTTCGACTGTAACACTTGGGGCTCGGAAAAAAGTAACAGAGAAAAAAGGAACAGTTTTTTGCTAGGAAAAAAAGTAACAGTTTTCAAGTTTAACAACTATTCAAGCACATTGTCACATTAGCATACTATTTGGAGGTGTAGATCATGAATAAGTGCCTATTAGCGATTTTATTAATTTTTTGGGAGTCTATGCAACAATACAGTGAGAGTTTATCATATAATATACAAGCACACTGTCACATTTAATAGCACGATGTAACCTTTAACGGCCTTTTAGATAAACTGCTAGTCTGTTTACCAATCCTTGCCTTTAAAATAAATATTTTTGATAGCACCACAATTGCTGTTTGTTGTTATAGGTGTACTCAAAGTTAGCTGATCAGGTTAAGATAAATGTAGGAAAAAAATAACTGAAAAAAACGTTACAGGAAAAAAGGGACGGAAAAAAGTAACAGTATAGTATTGACTTGAATTGTCATCTTGCAATTTAAGAAGATTTTGAAAACTACATTGATAGTAATTTTAAGGATACATTTTCCTGTTTAAATCATAATTATTATCATAATTAATTATAATTACAGATAACAAGTATACTTAACTTTGTTAATTTATCCTTAAAAGTAGTAGTAGTAATTTACATATTATTTTATCTAAAGTAAAAATATATATGGATATATCAACTAAAACTGAAAGTTTGTCTTCATATGACAATGAGAATGCAATCACACTTATTTGTACATGTAAAGTAAAAAGTACAGATATCAGAAACAATGAATACAATCTCTAAATTGTGTTATATTGAATATGGCCAACTATTCCTTCACCATTGGTGATTTTGTGATAGTAGATATTGCCATTGGGGATTGTTTCGACTAAGGATTTTGACCTACATACACGATGCGTCCCATTACCAATTTATTTGCAAAACTGAGCGATTTCATCAGGTCAGGCAGTCTAAAGAAAAGAGAAAAGCCAAAAAGCAATGAAAAGTAACTGCTAGCCTTATTGTCCCCGGCCGCCGCGAAGCGCGGAGCGGGGGACATGGTATTCAGCTCCGTACGTCCGTCCGTCCGTACGTCCATACGTCCGTCCGTCCCGCTTCTTGTTAGCGCGATATCTAATGAACCGCTCAACCTAGAATCTTCAAACTTGGTACCAGTCTTCATCTGGGGAATACGCAGACCTGAAAAGTTGTTGGTGACTTTGACGTCATTTTCAAGGTCACGGCGAGACTTTGACTAGTTTTGAAAATGTTGTTAGCGCGATATCTAATGAACCACTCAACCTAGAATCTTCAAACTTGGTACCAGTCTTCATCTGGGGAATACGCAGACCTGAACAGTTTTTGGTGACCTTGACGTCATTTTCAAGGTCACGGCGAGACTTTGACCAGTTTTGAAAATGTTGTTAGCGCGATATCTAATGAACCGCTCGACCTAGAATCTTCAAACTTGGTACCAGTCTTCATCTGGGGAATACGCAGACCTGAAAAGTTTTCGGTGACATTGACGTCATTTTCAAGGTCACGGCGAGACTTTGACCAGTTTTGAAAATGTTGTCTGCGCAATATCTCATGAACCCTTTGACCTAGAGTCTTCAAACTTGGTACCAGTCTTCATCTGGGGAATACGTAGACCTGAAAAGTTTTCGGTGACCTTGACCTCATTTTCAAGGTCAGAGGGAGACTTTGACCTGTTTTGAAAATGTTGTTAGTGCGATTCCTCATTAACCGCTAGAACTATTGGTTTTAAATTTAGTATCAGTATTCATTTGGGGAATATACAGATACCAGTCGATTTGGTTGACCTTGAAATTATTTTCAAGGTCACTACAAGACTGATTGTCAAATGTTGTTAGCACGATATCTCATGAACTGCTGTACCTAGAGTCTTCAAATTTGGTACCTGTCTTCATTTGGGGAATACGCAGACACCAATCGATTTGGGTGACCTTGACCCCTTTTTCAAGGTCACATCAAGACTTTGACCATTTTAAAATTTGTGCCCGTTATAACAATAATTGAATCAAACATGTAAATGTCACTACTCGGTACAAGTTGTGTGTCCATTCTTTTAACTCATTTCTTAATTGCGGCGGGGGACATGGTCACGTTTGTGACAATTACTTGTGTAATTTAGTTTTGTTATGCACATACTTTGTTGTTGTTTCATTATTTATATCCTGTCTGCTATTTGTATATTATGTTTGTACTTGTGAAGTGAAGTCTTAACAAAAGCAAACTTTACCAAATCATATTGTTTAGCATAGATAGTGTATGTTTATATAATTTCGCTTAATTTAAAACAAATTATTTCACTTAAAACGGCAAAAGGTATCCACTATTATTAATTTAATAAATTAATTATGATTAATCTCATTTATACTCTTTGGATTATTTAACAGCACTGTTGTTGCTTCAACATGGACATTAGATTTTGAAAGGCTTTTTGCCTCTTGTTTCGAATGATGGATAGGTAAGAAACTTGGAATATTAAGGCCCTCCTTTGCTGCTCTGTGCGCTTGTTCGTTGCAAAATATGCCGACGTGGCCTGGTACCCATAGGAGCTTTACTGCCTTGCCTTGGTTGTTAAGTGAATGGAAGCTGTGGAGAATTTTAGAGATTAAACCAGGACGCTTTTTGATGGATTTGTTTTTGAGTGCTTCTAAAGCACTGAGGGAGTCCGAAAGGATGAGAATTTTGTCTGTTTAAGGGACAATGCATGCTTAATAAGCATTCATTTAGACAAAATTTAAGCCACTCAGGCTAGTAATTAGCTGAGAGACCAGTTGTGCGTAGAAGAGCTTGACAGGTGTGAATTTAGTTGTATAAACATGCGACAGGCTAATAAACAGTACATATCTGCATCTGTCTGGCTATGTGCTTCGCGCGTCTGGTTGGGCATTTAAAGTTAGCCAATAAGAATTGAGGCAAAAACTAACAACCAATAAAATACATAAATATTTGGACATGCCTTTAGCAGTTACCCCCTCAGTTGAAAGACCACGCCATCATCATTAGCAGTTACTGTCAAACAAATAACGTAACGCTGATGTTAACTCTGTGGGTTTTTCCACATCAGTTGTGACTGTATTCACGCCCACGTTTTCAAACGCAAACGCATACATTTCGATTAGGGATTTGCTGTTTCAAGTTGTGCCCTTTAGGTCATCTGGATATTTACAATTTTCCTCCGGATACATTCGTTGACAAGGTAAGTCTTCAATAATGCAATATATCCATTGTCACATTTATATATGTGAGATGTTAAAGTGTGAAAGGTCTAATATGGCGATAACACACTTTCACACATTTTGCTAATTATATATACAACGATGAGACATTATATACTACAGTCGATTACCTCCCAAACTTCTACATGCCAATACTTCTACATGCCAAAAGTCCTACAAAAAGTGAGGGCAGAATTATGCAATTACCTATTTTATAATGGAACAGCCCAGGATATGTTTTAATGTAATTTGCAAAAACGTCTACAGCTGATTGAAGAAGGGGGTAGAGGATTACTGTAACAGAGGATTAACAGGTCCAGCGTATTACTTAGTAAGAAAGATGACAGAGTATTTGTGTTTATTAATATTTATATATATTATATATTTATATAAATATTCTGTTTCATTTTTCGTACGTCACATACAACATTTTTCGCAATTGTTACAATTGTTATCCAGATAGTACGTGGAAAGGGGAATTTATAAACAGCGATATATATCCCTATATAGTTTTCTCTCCCCGTGACGTTGACATAATTTATGAATTATAATATATAACATACATTATAACAAGAAACAATTTCATATACCAATAACTGAATATGTAAATTCAACATTTTCACACAATCTAGTTAAAAACGCTTGCCTAAGTCAATAAATGTACAAACAAAATCCACAATTTTAAAAATAGTCTCATCAGATAAGTCATTGTTACCACAGCTTTCACATTGAATCCATTAACATAATAATAGCTCTTTGATCTAATGCGTGAATAGTTTTGGCAGATGAAATGGTAGTTGCATAATGGAAGTTGCATAGGCAAGTAGCAGACTTTTCTAAACCCTATCAAATTTGTGGTCACACATTTATATATCAGAATAAACAGTTAAACAACCTACAACCTCCTGTGATACGTATGTCTATTATTTACTCGTAGCCTAATGTAGAAGTTTTGGCACATTAATCAGACCAGCCCATTCTTACTTGAGGTAATGACCATGTGCAGTGTACCCTGAACTGTGTTGTTTTAGTCAGTAGAAGTTTTGGCAGGTAGAATTTTTGGGAGGTTACCCTACAGTCCATTTATTGATGCTGTATGAGTATTGACAAACCACGATCATAATTGACACTAACTCAACACAGTATTTAAATCCGATATAAGTATCCAGTGCCTATAATCCAATGCATACCGCTGAGGATACAAAATATCGTGTTTGCTATTAAATACATAATTCTAATAATGCCTTTCTGCTGATCATGTTTACATTTGTTCTGCTTAAATAATCCAGTAAATATAGTTTTATTTATTTGAATGCATATATAGCTATTATAAACTTTGTCACACATTGTCGTCTGATCAAAACCAAGCCATCAACAAAAGTTTGTCTAGCGTAGTTCAATCTGATATAATTAAGATAACAGAAAACACCTATATAAACAAACCAACAAATTTATATTTATTTCATTTGTAATTAATTATGACACATACTATTATAGACCTTTCCACGGCCTGTTTCATGGGCGCAACCATTTTGTGGCAGCCATTAGACGGCTGCAACGTTAAACTAGCCTGTGTTATTTGCAACGCTGCGGCAATCAAGTATGACGTAATCAAGGATAGACGGTGCCTAGTCAACGCTTGCGCTGTATAAAAAACGTCAAACTTACTGACCAAATAATGATTCATTTTTAAGATTTCTGATGTCATAAATTTTATTTGCGACAATCAGTGCAAACAAGGATTCATGAGTAATAGATTGAAGAAATTAACAGATAATAACAGTTTTGTGTGTTGTTTGATGTAAATCGGCGATATCAAAGGGCACAGAAACTTAGGGTATTTGAAAGGAGGCGAATATCACTTGAACGTAGTTTTGAACTAAAGCTTACTTGTATTATCTGTGAAAATAGTTTTGTTTTTTTTGTCTTTGTAGTTAAAGAATTGTCAATAGTGACACATTTATAGGCCTATCCACACATCTTGACTATTCAAGATTATCTGAACCAAATGTACATACACTTACGTGTTAATTAGCTGTTGGGAAAATTATTTTCATAAATTAAATAAAGGTCCCATTACCATTCATCTATCAGTTCATTTGTTTTCGAATGACACTTGTTTAAACATCGCATGTACAATTTTGATTTCAATGTCCGATTGACGGTCATGTTACATCTAATTGGTATGTTGTATGTGTTGTTTGATAAGAGGTGGGTTTCTTAATAAGTGTCAGAACATATTATGGAAATTATGTATCTGCTGAGATGATTTCCTGTAGTGTGGTAACGATTTCAAAATTAATCGACAAACAATATATTCATGAAAATTATTCTCGCAACAGCTAATTAACACGTAAGTCTTTGGGAATTGCGTTACATGTACGTAATATGGCCACCTGCTGTATAAACTTTTGTTTGTATGTTATTTTATTATAGAACACTAATACTATATATTTGTACATTTGTTGTTTGTACTGTAAAGATTTACTGTAGATGAGTTTTTTTAATATAATCTGTAAATATGTGTCTTCCTTCACTCACTCACCTACATAATCGAGTAATACCAAAGTCCGAAATATGCATGAACTACAAAACATGAATTAACCTAATTGTTCAAGTATAGTATGTTAAATATTATTTTGCACACTAGCAATGTAGGAAGATGAAGCATATATTTAGATGAATGCACCACTTATGAAAATACCGGCTTTCACCCGTCACTGAATGAGAGATAAGTGATATTACACTGTAATTACAACATTTTATGTTTATTATATGCGTTTGTGGTCAGAAATGTTGCGTTTTAACACCAAATAATCCTCTTTTTATTTGGCCAACCAAACAAATAAGTTCTCTCAATCATATCATTCTCATAACCGAAAAATTATTCACTTTCAAAACGTTAAGCAAAGGGGAAAACGTAAGTTTTTAAAAACTCTTTTTAATCATCAACCTTATGTTCATTAAACACATAGACCTTTAACTGCTTCTACAGAAAATGGATATCTTAGGCAGAAAGACTTAGCACACCTTTAAGAAAACTTTAATTTCTCACGTACAATTTGTGTATCGCTGCATAATCATAGTTTACAATGTTTGTAGTTATTTTTACATAGGCTATTTATGCCATTGCGAGAATAGGGGGTATATAACAATTATATATTTCCTCTTTAAATAATCTACATTTTTTAAACATATAATTCCATAATGCGTTTGTAACGTTTTTAAGAAGAAACACTTGTTACTTGATTGCAAATTATATGAGAAATGTTTAAAATAATGAGAAATACTCACCCATATTACAGAAATTCAATTAACTCTCTTGAAAATTTATGTATATAGTTTTTAAAAAATCCAAATCTCATTGTTACACATACATCTGTTTCTTATACCATGAATTGAATCGGGGCTAAATGATTCATTACCATTTCAAATCATAAATGAAATGTAGGCTAACAGTTTTGAGAAAAATGCATTTTTATGAATTTTATTTTGCAAAAATATATTATCTTTACATGGGAAACCCAGTTCGACAAGAACAACATTTTCACTTTCAGAAGTAATGTAATATGTGGAAATAAATTTAGAACTTTTGTTTAAAAAAATAAGTTTTTCCATAACTAAGACCTTTTGCGAAACTGCATGCTGATTAATCACTTTAACATGCCCTAATTTCATAATTAACAAGTATCCGATGAAACATTGTATTTTTGGAAGCAGTAAACAGTCAGGATTAAATTCATATATTGTTTCTGCCTTCACCCAAAACTTGGACTTAAAGTTATTTTAGAGACAAGCTACAGCTTCCGACCCATGCCTTAACATATAACGTCATTTTGCAGCCGCTTAATGGCGGACAACGCTAGCGCCACCACAAAGAGGGGTAACTGAGAGCGTCGTGACGCACTGCTCCGTGGAGAGGTCTATATACTGGAGTAAACTGGGGTATACTAGAGTATACTGAGGTAAACTGGGGTATACTAGCGTATACCGGGGTATACTGAAGTTTCCTAAGCTTTGGAAATTTCTCCTATACTGATCAGTATACGCTAGGAAATTAGGGTGGTTGACAACCCAGTATACGCCAGGAAAGTAGGGTGGTTGACAAGACGTATACTGGTCAGTATAGTAGCAGTTTTCTTGCGGCGTCAGCTGGTCGGAAAGATGTGTTGACTCCGTCCCAGTTCGGGCGCCAATATGTCGCGGGTTCGGGCCAGTCTTAACCAAGAAAAAATAGGACGGATATCCTCTTTGGTTAAAACTCATATTTAATGCCTGGAAAAGACGAATTCATCATTAGTAATTTGTTGAAAGTGTCAGCCATACATGCGATGGCTGACAGATGACAATTGAATGTGATTGAAATTGTCATACGTCACAGGCGTAGAAGCCCGTGATTTGGCTTAGAGACAAATACGGGTAGCACGTACAACTCCCTATATAAGTCTTCTGATGGAAAGAAAGAGATATAAAAGGCTGTCGGCGACATGAGTATATACTGAACACAGGTTTACAGCGGTTACACAGAGTCTGGTTACTCGAGGCCTATTTCAGAACGACAATGGAAGCAAAAGGCTGACACAATAAAGTCCTAGCATCTTGAGGAGTGGCTGCGCGTGGTCTACCAAATTTGCTTCGACGTCTTTTCCTCACCTGACGGCTGGATCAATGTAGTGATACCCAGTTCTACAAAATTCCTTTTCAGGACAGTCCTGCTGAATTAGGTCAAATAACCCGTCATCTTTATGCCGCCGACAATCTCCTTTGTATATGTAGCAGCGTTATATTTTGTTTATAGTTTTACATTATCATAGTATTTACGGTATTTTATTTCACGCTTCACTAAGTATCTTTTGGGTCTATGTCCAAGCAGGCTATTCTATTTTGTTCAAGGGTGGACAGCTTATTTCATTCTTGTCCTATTGTTCTCTGTCCAGGACAGTAGCCTGTGTTTTCGAACCGATTGCACATATAACTTAAGGATGTTGCAGGGGTACTTGTCAAAGAATAGACAAACTGCGTGTGTTCGCAAGGATTTTGTTTTTTTTTCCTCGAGATATAAATACACCCTGTAAAACAGTAAAACAATCATAAGTACAGGTAAAATATATAGATAATCATTACATCATAAGTCATACCTCTTAATTAAAGATACACATACATTACTTATACATTGAGATGTTAAGTAGCATTAGATATATCACATGTAGTGTTACATAACGCTTACATCTGATTATGGTTACAACATTACTCAATAAATGAAGATACAAATGTACGCCAACCACACATGAAAGGATAATAATTCACAGTGATCAATATTACATAATACAAATACACGAGAGAAGGATGGGCGCTGAATATTAAATTATAACACTGGCATACATAAAGCATACCGAATCGAATTACATTCAAATCCACATGTCAATCCATTACACATTTCAAACCAAAGGGTGAAACTGCACCTTGCCAACTATAAGGCTATATTTATAATACTAGTGAGTCATGGCTTGCTCACACGTACAATAAGAGAGAGAAAGATTCTCTACTCTGAGTGAACGTAACCATAGGGTGACGATGTTACCATCCTCGATAATCCAGCGCTTTCGTTCCGATAAATCTACACGCAAGTGTAGATTTATCGGAACGAAAGCGCTGGATTATCGAGGATGCGATGTTACCCCATCGTCCAACATGTATCTTTTATTGTCAAAAGGAATTTGAGCGAATTTCCTTATATATTACTTTCACGGTGTGTAGTGAATTATGAGAAGACATCATCTGTTGATAGGTGGACCAAACTGTTTGTTTTCAAAAAGACATTGCTTCAACATTTCGTGACGCAATCCCTTTGTGCGTTTCTCCTCTATCAGTTCGACTTTCGTTTCGCCTTTCACAACGAAACTGTAACATTTGCTTTTAAAGCTGACGAATTCAAGGATAACGTGATGGCCCGTTTCGGATTTCATAAGACTTGCTTGTGTCTCTCTTCGCTGTATAAAAAATGGCCTACGGGAAAATTACTCGTGCTGTATTTTTCGATGTTCTGATGCATCATGATATACGGACCGAGGAGAGGTACAGAGTTTGGGGCACTGAGAGCAAATAGCAGACTGTCAGTATCGCTCATGCACAATTTCACAACTACCGTAAAAATCACTAACTCGTCATACTAGTAAGAATAGATTATTGTTCTGCTCAGTCATGTGATGATAAATACAAATACTGGCTCTTCTTGCTCCTTTTGGAGGTATAAACCCAAATCAATATCAAATATTAAAAACTGAGTTATATGGTTTATGATGACAAAACAGCAAGTTATATACAAAGATACATATACATTAATGTGGAGTTTTAGGAACACTGAATACTGGAGAAGAAAATACTGATAATACTGATTTGACCTGTATCAAATATGAAAATCTGATTTATGTGATGTACGCTTCAGTCGTGTTATTAATATGGTGTATACATCTATGAATGATAATTGTACATTACGTGTTGAATGTACATTACAACAATTTAAACATGACTTGAAAAACATTATATTTTGAGTATGAGGTATGATGTGAAACATAAGTGAATAAACAGACAGACAGACAGACATTTAATCCAGTAACAGGCCGACGGCTCATATGAGCGCAAGGAACCACCATTTCTAAACAGAATAATTTTGGTTTTCTTAAAATTTACCCTCATACCAGTTTGCTCAATAAAGTTGCTAATTACATGTAAATACAGAACGTCGCTGTGAGCAATGCCCAAATTTACTGACATTAACACGCATGTTGAAAGCGCTGATATGTAGTTGCGATTATATGATCACAATATAAACCACTCATATAAACTCATAAACCATGCATAGATTTAATTTGATGAGATTGTAGGCACATCGGGATGTAGGCACATTGGCAACCACCCTTACATAGTTATATAAGCATGCTTGTCAAGTTATAAATGTATACACAACCTTGTATTAGTGACCTAAAATCAGCAAGGCGTAAAAGGTCATTTATCAAAAAGCCATAGATGTTCCACCATGCATATCTTGTACTGTACTATTCGTGTTTTGAAAGGAGCCACATTTATTTTGATACCTATAAATCACTTCATTATAGACATAGTGAAGCAACAACGAAATCAGAATATAGAGCTGAAACAGCAATTTTGTATTGGTAGGAGTCTTGATGAGATTGTGTTTCCCTGTTTCAACTCAAATGGACTTGGTACAAAGAGGCAGTAGGATCCACGCAGGCCACAAGTGAAAAGTAGTGAGGTAAGGTGAAGGTAACTGATGTATCCCAAGTTAGGATCTGCACAATCTCATGGCTATCTCAGCTGTGGGTAGACCGCGGTCTCAAGATAAGATAGCAGAACTTTTGAGAAAAAATGACTTTGATGCAAAAATTACACTGATGAAACAAATGACTTAAATGAAGAGAATAATGAAATTATGAAAGGGGAGTTCCTTACTTGTAATTACTCATACTTAAGTCATTGGTGTACTAATGAAATGGAATACCTTTGATGCAATATATAGACTTAAGGTGCTATAGTGGTGATCTATCCAAAGTTGGGTAAGCTACTAGGGGTGCTGAAAAAAGAAGTCAGCCTCAAGTTGTTTTAATGTTTTAAGTTTACTCTCAGTATCTTTCAACCTTCTTGGTTCTGTTATATTTCAATATCATGATTCACAAGTTGTTTGACGTTTTTTAATATAACCATTAAAAGGCATTCAAATCAGCAATAAATTTATAATGATTTCTTTTAAACAAAGTATTTAAGTAAGTATTATAGTGTGTGAGATAGGTCATAGTTCACTGGAATACATTGTGGACGTTGATGTACATAAAGACGCGATATATAACTGCATGCATCTGTGAAGCTTCTATGCTCTTTATACTTAAAACAGAGTGCTTTTTTTGCGAGACACTTACTATCACGGTAAGACGACTGTATCATTAGGGTTTACTGATTGTATTGTTTTCACTTTCTCTCACATGACGCCAAAGGTTCACACACACTACCGAATGATCTCACAGGTTTCAGTTCTCAACATAGCAATCAAAATGTTTTATTATTAATTGTGACTTGAGTATGTTTTAACTGATCTATCCGCAAGCTATATAATTATACATGAGGTCCAAGGGAAAAGATAATTGTCGTGTTATGCTAAATTTTACAGATATAATACCCCCAAAGTGTCAGGATGACTACTCTATCCACTAGCATGTTAACCGGATGTGTAAAATTTCGTGCTGTGACTCTGTCAATAAGTCCTTCAAAAGACATGAAACCTTTTCAAACATTGGACAAAAGAGAAGATAGATGTACGTAGGGCAACTACCCATGGGACACCCCTCGTAGGCATTTTATCATGCTAAAATATGTTCACAGGTGGGATAACTCTAGACTTAACATTGCTCAAATCTCCTTAATTATTTTTGTGTAACGTTTAAAAGGGACTTCCTTACTTGTCAGTACTTAATTTATTACAATCATAATGTATTTTTGAAATGGAATACTGTGATTAAATATTCATGCTAAACGAGTATGTTGGGATCCTCAGTTGGGATTTCTTAACTCTAGACTTACCAGTTTCCAAACTTCATTTATTCTAATAGTGTCATTGTAAAAGGTCTTTACGTGTAAGTACTTCTTTAACATTTTGTTCGATGCACATATGAATGCCTTTAAATACATTTGCATACTGAAATATGAATATTGGGGATCTCAAAGGCCCGATAGGCTTATGGCATGACCTGGCTTCCGTCCATCCTTAAACATTTCGCTTTTCCGACTTCTACAGAACCACTATCTTTAACTTT
This sequence comes from Gibbula magus, assembly GCA_936450465.1. NCBI lineage: Eukaryota > Metazoa > Mollusca > Gastropoda > Trochida > Trochidae > Gibbula > Gibbula magus. The sequence goes on from OW388306.1 coordinate 11,521,559, forward strand.
AAGGTTGTGTGCAGACTCTTTGGGGAATGAAAATATTAACTTATAGATTTGGTGACCCTGTGGCCCAAATAAGGTCATTACAGGCCATAACCTAAAAACAAGAACGAAAAAGTCTAGAAAACTGAAATGTTGTATACAGACTCAATGACTAATGTAATTTTAACTTGTAGATTTGGTGCCTCAAATAAGGAGCACAGAGGCCTCGATATTAAAATCTATTTTCGTCTACTTGAACAAAAAATCCTTGAAAGATTACATCATGTGTACAGATTCCTCAGTCGACTGGGAGGAGACTTTGTAGATTTTGTGTCTTTTTGTTGCGCCCTCAAATCCTATTTGGTCTTCTTCTACATAACTAAAATCCCATTTTATCTTCTCAGAACTAAAAGCTTTAACAAATTAGATATTGTCTACAGACACTTTAGTCAATGTGGATTATAAATTGTAGATTTTTAACCCATTGACGACCTACACAACCAGACAAACCGCAGTATTCATCAACAGCACTGGCGAAAATGCAGGATTCAACTACAGCAAATACGAAAGATTCCCTAGCAAGAAAACGGACATGCAATGCGCGTGCATTCCTTGTGATAGGGGCGTGTGCAACGATAAACCTCATACTCGGCTCGCAGTATACATATGGTAAGTATCAGTTTATGTGTGTACATGTGACTCACAATATTAGGCATATCAAGTTAGACTTTGCAATCTGAGGCCCGTTTTCATGATACAATGTGTATGACAAGTTGTTACGACAAGCTGTTACGACAAGTTGATACTACAAGTCGATACCAGAAGTTGATACTACAAGTCGATTCTACAAGTCATTACTTCAAATCGATACTATAAGTTGATACTCCATGATGATACTAAAAGTCGATACTACAATTCGATGCTACATGTTGATACTACAAGTCGATACTACATGTTGTTACTACATGTTGATAATACAATTCGACACTTCAATTCGATACTTCAAGTTAATAATACAATTATATACTACATATTGATAATACAAGTCGATGCAACAAGTTGATACAACTTGTTGTTACTACAAGTCGATACTACATGTTGTTACTACAAGTTAATAATACAAATAGATACTACATATTGATAATACAAGTCGATACCACAAGTTGATACAACATGTTGATATTACAAGTCGATACTACAATTTGTTACTACAAGTTGATACTAGAAGTCGATACTAAATGTTGATACTACAAGTCGATACTACAAGTTGATAATACAATTCGATACTACAAGTCGATACTACAAATCGACATTACATGTTGATACTACAAGTCGATACTACAAGTTGTTAGTACATGTTGATACTACAAGTCGATACTACATGTTACTACAAGTTGTTAATACAAATTGATACTACACTTCGATACAAAAAGCTGATACTACAAATCGATACTAGAAGTCGATACTACAAGTTGAAAGTGCAAGTCGATACTACAAGTTGATACTACAAGTTGATACTACATGTTGATACTACATTTTGATTCTACCCGTCGATACTACATGCTGATAGTACACGTCGATACTACAAGTCGATATTACATTCTGATTCTACAAGTTGATACTACATGTTGATACTACAATTCGATACAAGTCTATACTACAAGTTGATACTACATGTTGATACTACAATTCGATACTACAAGTTGATACAACATGTTGATACTACAAGTTGATGCTACAAGTCGATACTATAAGTTGATACTACATGTTGATCGATGATACAACATGTTGATACTACAATTCGATACAACAAGTTGATACTACATGTTGATACTACAAGTCGATACTACAAGTCGATACTACAAGTTGATACTACATGTTGATACTACAAGTCGATACTACAAGTCGATACTACAAGTTGATAATACAATTCGATACTATAACTTGACATTACATGTTGATACTACAAGTCGATACTACATGTTGTTACTAGAAGTTGATAGTACATGTTGATACAACAAGTCGATACTACAAGTCAATACTACATGCTGATACTACAAGTCGATACTAAATGCTGATACAACAAGTTGATACTACAAGTTGATAGTGCTAGTCGATACTACAAGTTGATACTACAAGTTGATGCTACAAGTCGATACTACATGTTGATTCTACAAGACGATATTACAAGTTGATTCTACAAGTTGATACTAAATGCTGATACTACAAGTCGATACTAAATGCTGATAAAACAAGTTGATACAACAAGTCGATACTACAAGTTGATACTACAAGTTGATACTATAAGTTGATACTACAAGTCGATACTGCAAGTTGATACTACATGCTGATACTACAAGTTGATACTACAAGTCGATACTACAAGTTGATACTACATGCTGATTCTACAAGACGATATTACATGCTGATTCTAACAGTTGATACTAAATGTTGATACTACAATTCGATACAACAAGTTGATACAACAAGTCCATACTACATGTTGATACTACAATTCGATACAACAAGTTGATACTACATGTTGATACAACAAGTTGATACTACATGCTGATACTACAAGTTGATACTACAAGTTAATACTACAATTCGATACTACAAGTTGATTCAACAAATTCATACTACATGCTGATACTACAAGTTGATACTACAAGTTTATACTACAAGTCGATACTACAAGTTGATACAACAAGTTCATACTACATGCTGATACTACAAGTTCATACAACAAGTTGATACTACAAGTTCATACTACATGTTGACACTACATGTTGATACTACAAGTCGATACTACATGTTGATACTATGGGTCGATACAACAAGTTGATACTACAAGTTGATACTACATGTTGATACTACAAGTTGATACTGCAAGTTGATACTACATGCTGATACTACAAGTTGATACTACAAGTCGATACCACAAGTTGATACTACATGTTGATACTACACGTCGATACAACAAGTTGATACTACAAATTGATACTGCAAGTTGATACTGCAAGTTGATACTACATGCTGATACTACAAGTTGATACTACAAGTCGATACTACAAGTTGATACTACATGCTGATTCTACAAGACGATATTACATACTGATTCTACAAGTTGATACTACATGTTGATACTACAATTCGATACAAGTTGATACTACATGCTGATACAACAAGTTGATACTACATGCTGGTACTACAAGTTGATACTACAAGTTAATACTACAATTCGATACTACAAGTTGATTCAACAAATTCATACTACATGCTGATACTACAAGTTGATACTACAAGTTTATACTACAAGTCGATACTACAAGTTGATACAACAAGTTCATACTACATGCTGATACTACAAGTTCATACAACAAGTTGATACTACAAGTTCATACTACATGTTGACACTACATGTTGATACTACAAGTCGATACTACATGTTGATACTATGGGTCGATACAACAAGTTGATACTACAAGTTGATACTACATGTTGATACTGCAAGTTGATACTGCAAGTTGATACTACATGCTGATACTACAAGTTGATACTACAGTCGATACCACAAGTTGATACTACAAGTTGATACTACACGTCGATACAACAAGTTGATACTACAAATTGATACTGCAAGTTGATACTGCAAGTTGATACTACATGCTGATACTACAAGTTGATACTACAAGTCGATTCTACAAGACGATATTACATACTGATTCTACAAGTTGATACTACATGTTGATACTACAATTCGATACAAGTTGATACTACATGCTGATACTACAAGTTGATACTACAAGTTGATACTACAAGTTGATACTACAAGTTGATACTACAAGTTGATACTACAAGTCGTTACTACATGTTGATACTACATGACCATACTACATGTTGATACTACATGACCATACTACATGTTGATACTACATGTTGATACTACAAATCGATACTACAAGTCGATACTACAAGTTGATACAACAAGTTGATACTACATGCTGATACTACATGCTGATACTACAAGTCGGTACTACAAGTCGATACTACAAGTTGATACAACACGTTCATACTACATGCTGATACTACAAGTTGATGCAACAAGTTGATACTACAAGTTGATACTACATGTTGACACTACATGCTGATACTACAAGTCGATACTACACATTGGTACTACAAGTTGATACTACAAGTTGATACTACAAGTTGATACTACAAGTTGATACTACAAGTCGATACAACAAGTTGATACCACATGCTGATACTTAAAGTCGATACTACATGTTAATGCTACAAGTCTTAGGTCGAGAGGCTCTGTCTGCAACCCCACTGGAATGTATGCCGCTCGCTGTGTGAGGTAGAGCATTCATGACATAAGCACGACATGACATAAGCACGACATGACATAAGCACGAATATACTATTCTGTTTATTAAAAGTCATAACATGAATGAAAATACGCTAAACTCCACTTTCAACTAAAGGCTGGCGACCCTGACTGACAACGTCATAGACGAAACGTGGCGTCCAAGCATTGTTTATGACGTCACGTCAGCATTACAAAGTGATATTCTGTCCAAGGGCATCGTATGAAAACTATGAATCCTGGTATGATTGAACTCGTAGGTGATTAAAGTCGATATTACAAGTCGCACCGTGAGAACGAACCTTTATTTAGCCATAATATGTTAACTTCTGATTGAAATATAAACTGTCACATGACTGAAAAATATACTCTAAAGTGAAGATTACAGAAACGTACTCACACTTATCACCTTCAAGTGAAACACATAGTTTATATATTGGATGAAAAGTAGCTAAATGCAAAGTTTAACTAATAAGAATAATCTATTATATAAGTACATGGTTGTGATGTCACAAGTAATTAGATCGGCTGGTCAACGAAATATATCATGAATTGTTAAATAACCCTTGAACTGAAAAGCTCCAGGATTTATGCAGGTTTTCAGTAATACGTGTCCATCATATATAAACAATCGAAAACAACGCAAATAAGAAATTTCTATATTTATTCAACTATTGGCTAGATAAAAGAGATTTGTAAGAAGTTTACAACACATTCCATTCACCAGGCAACATGAGTCCTTACCTCATATCCTACATCCGTGAAAGATCTTCGCCCAGTGACACCCGCTACGTTGACTTCACTTGGGTCACGGCGAGTAATATGATTGGTCGAGGCATTGTCATGTTTACCGGAGGCATCCTGGAAAGAAAACTGGGACCAAGACCAGCAATTATGATTGCTAGTGCCATATTGTGGTATGTAAAACGTTCCATATTAAATGGAATAAATAAAGATACGTTTTTATTTATTTATTGTTTACGAGCAAGCAGTGATAGCATTTTGGATAAAATAAACACTAAGTACAATATTTATCACAGTGCACAACTTATCAAACCGTCCAAAGAAACATATTTGTGTACATCCTACTTCCTCGGGGTTATTTCTCTCCGCGAAGTTCCTTAAAACACTCTGACGGTGTTCTAAGCATTTGCTTCGTAACGTTACCAACTGTTACTCCCTACTATTTATACCATCTGGTTTTTTTCTTCTCATCAGAGAACTTACGTTATTGCTCGATTATAAACCACTCCATTGGCTGTTTATTTATAACGATATGAGGCAAAGTCACATTTTCAGATTTATAACAACCCATACTGCTTAAGTATATGAGTTCCCAGACTGCCTAGGAATTGCAACCATTGAAGCATAGCGGTTCATCGAAGTACTCTAAATTAAGCTATAGGAGTGTTGATGTTTAAAATCAGTAACACCGAGGCCAAGTGTAGCATGGAAACAGAGTATATCTTCATATAAGAAATAGGATCAGCACCAGATGACATATGTAGGCAATGTAAGTGAATATCAACAATATTAAAACTGCAAATCTAATGTATTGTTCCTACTTCAAACACTGACCCGAAAAGGAAACGCACAACAGAAAAATCAGCTTTTACTTTTGTTTATTTTACAACAGAATTGCACACTAAATAATGAATATACAACGACAAATTTTGACACAGGGCTAGATGCATGTTTACTCCACTATGTACAGTTATTTAATCATCTTGTGGATATCTGTGTGTGTGACGTCACTGTGACGAAGTCAGTATCTGGTGTTTACCAGGACAATTGATCACTGCTCTGCACCGCCTGGGCATGGATTGAATGTGTCGTCGAATCTTGCGTTGTGGAATCCTTCTCCACTCATCCTTCAGCGCATGGGTCAGTTGTTGCAGCATCTGTTGTGGATGTTGCTGGCGTCGTACACGTATGTCCAACAGATCCCACAAATGCTCAATGGGCTTGAGGTCCGGCGATTCGGACGGCCGTGGCAGTACATTTACATTGCTGTCTGCAAGATAATCCATGGTAACACGTGCTGCATGCGGTCAGGCGTTGTCTTGTTTAAAGATTTCTTGTCAGACATCAATTGCGGGAAGAAGGTGATGTAGGAGGACTTCGTCACGGCAGCGTACATCAAGTAACTAAATTTGTCCTACCATTCACGGGTATGCCTGCCAACATCATAACACTTCACCTGCATGAATGCAGTATAAGCGTAACGGTCATTTATCCGTCAATAGCCACTTATCCTACCATCATGGAAATACAGCATGAATCGCGACTTATCACTTACACAGGGGGTAAGCCCTGTCCATGCTAAACCGGAAGTTGGTAGTCGTCAACAACCATTTTCTCGACAGACAGTAGTTTTTCAACTCGGGTGGGTCCCGAAATTGGTCAGTTTTGAACATTTTCCATTGAATGATGTAAACAATATCAACTTGTTTCAATTCTTGAATAGCTTTTGTTTACAATCGCTACATCTTTGGAACATGACATGCCATACATAGTTTAGAATTTTAACATTTAGGATCATCGTCAGGGAGAAAATCCGCGAAAAGTCAACTTTCTACATGAATACAAAAAATCTACATGGATCAAGTCCATATTGTGTGTAATTTTAAGTCGAATTTGATAATTTAGGACTTGTATCAAAGTTACAGCTTTCTTAGATTGATCGAAGCCGAGATATTAGCAAAATTAAAAACTGTACTCATTGATGGTAGTTGCACCATCACTCTCCAGGTTGTTGAAAATTATCAAAAATAACTGTCCATGGTAGTTGCTATCCAGGACAGTATTTTTAACCCCTTTTCCACTTTGTAAATGCCAATTTTACATGAAAAGGTGCCAAGTGAATTTATTTTCGCTACTGTTTTCCATATAGATCTAATATCATTAATAATTTAATTGGTAAACTAAAGTACTCACGAAAAGGCATTTTGGTTTAAACATCCAATGAACAAAATATACAAGATTAACATACATACTCATGGACTATGTGTTTTTCTACAACTTATTGTTAAAAACAGTGTCATTGGTGTTGTACTTACACCTTGAAATATTTCTATCTAGATTAGAACGACACTGTGGTGCACGTTTATCTAAAGATGTACGTACGTATTGGAAACACATTACTAACATTTCTTGAAATTTCTAAATATGTGTCGTGAATCAAATTGAGCATTCATATAAGCAAGCCATCAACGCATTTGGTCAACTCACACAGTCTTGCAGCACCTGGTATTGAAAACGTAACATCAATGAACAGTTATTTCTTAAGAAAATTGTTTCCTATTATAAGTCAGTATATAAACGTTATATACATAGTTCAATATTGATATCAAACAGAAAGCTTTATTCAAGGCAATATGTAGTAATTCACACATTAATCATCTTTCAGAAATACAATTTACGAAAAGGATTTAATTCATCAATCAGAATTAAGAAAGTCCATAACAAAATCAAGATAGTTTCTGAAATAAGACACTTCATTGTAAATTAACATTAATGAAATTTTATAAGAAGAAGATAACTCTTTAATTTATTAGCAAAGTAATTTATGTTGACCCTTTGCAAGAGGTTATAAAGCAAAACGATGTTTTAGATAAACAACAATTCACACAATTATGATACAATCGTATCCCTATAAGACACAAAATATCAATTGAATTTCTGATGTACTTGCAAGACACTGTCAATGTACATCGCCATAATAACTACAAGGCCATCATAGGACAGAAACAAAGTTATCCTTCCTCTTTAAAGGAACCGTATATATCTGCCTTGAATAAGTAGACTGAACAATGAATCTTTAAGAATAACATTCCCGTTATTCACAAAAATTCGGCAATTACACAATCGGAAAGTATCTAAATAAGGTCTTCAAACACAGAAATATGGCATGTTTTAAAGTTGTAATTGTACACGTTGTAATGATTCGTCCAAAGTCCATTTCCTAGCATATATCATTGTTAGAGAGTGAGTGAGTTTTGTTAGTAGTTTGTTTTAAAGTTGGTTTCAAGGAAAGGCAGAAGTTTAAACGCCCCAACAATACACATGCAAAATGTTAAACTACGATTGTACACATTTTCGGTAAAAAAACAGTGATACTGTTTTCGTAAGACTGGTCAAGCTTATGTAGTAACTTCTGTAAGAAGCGTGACCAGCTTTCAATATGTCAGGCATTCTCAAATTACTCAAGTCATAACTGCATTTATAAGGTCTACTACATAAGAACAAATAATGAAGTTACTGATGACCATCATTTTAGTTCTGCATAGCCTTTTTCTGTTACCTGGTAACAATTATAGCACCAACTACCCGTACAGTTCATTTTCAACAACTCGATCGGACAGTGTGTTTGTGAGCAGGAGCAACTACCATCGATGTGTACAGTTTTTAATTTTGCTAATATCTCGGCTTCGATAAATCTGTGAAAGCTTTAACTTTGATACAAGTCCTAAATTATCATATTCGACTTAAAATTATAATAAATGTGGGCTTAATCCGTGTAGATTTCCTGTTTTCATGTAGACAGTCGCCTTTTCACGGATATTCTCCCTGACGATGATTGACTGTCTACGAAATGTTAAAATTCTAAACTATATATGGCCTGTCATGTTCCAAAGATCTAGCGATTGTAAACTATAGCTATTCAAGAGTTGAAACAAGTTGATATTGTTAACATCATTCAATGGAAAATGTTCAAAACTAACCAATTTCGGTACCCACGCCAGTTGAAAAACTACTGTCTGTCGAGAAAATGGTTGTTGACGACTGCCAACTTCCGGTTTAGCATGGACAGGGCTTACCCCCTGTGACTTAACCAGATTGTTCTCCACTGCACTAGGGTATTTGGAATGTTTCTGCTACATCGCAGGCCTACATCGCAGTATATGGTCGCATTCTAGTTGTATGCGATGTCTTATTGTCTGCGCTGATACTATACGAAGTCCAGGGATGTTGTTGGCTGTGTATGTTGCCATTGTGTACGACTGACATGTTGAGAAGATGGAACACCCAGATGAAGCAGTCATTGGTCAATCTCTAGTAGAGTTGTGAACTGTGTAGCTCTGACAAAGACGAGATGGTTTTCTGGATACCGTTGAAGTGCCTGGTTACTGCTGTTCGAGACGTCCAAAGGCTCGGTATCTGCACTCTTCATTTAGTCTTGGCATCTTGAGGGTCGAGTATACTGAACATTCCCAACGGGACTACCAAGCTTGTATAACCACCGGTATCAAGCCTAAGTGTCCGTATTTGCAAGTGCAACATGCCTTCAGAGTTTTCTCCATGCAAATATTCTCAGTTTTGATTCAAGGTTCTGCGTTTTGGCGGCAATTCACCAAATGGTGTATACACGTGCTAGACATTATTGTCAAAGGTATATTCTACAATGACATTTTAATACTCTTGTTTTCGAAGGGAGGTTGGGGCGATTTACTGCGTTTTCATACATTACGACGTAACGTACATTCTAGGCAAAACTATGTTTCCTTCTAATGTTTTCCATCTATTAAATTTAATATGTGTATCTCTTTGGGAATAATTCGGAATAATTTGTTGTCTGTTTCAGTGCTGGCATCTTGTTGTCGTACTTTACCCTTCAACATTCCTACATAGCGACTGTCGTCACATACGGGGTTGTATTCGGAATAGGATCTGGCATGGCTATTCCTATACCCTTTGGGTGCGCTATGAGGGTATGGAACTTTATTTCTCATGTGTGCACTATACACTATACACACTGTATTATTCATCATTTGTGTTGTTTTTTTTGCTTCCATGGTAACAATTTGGACTTTGAAGGGTAGGGTTTGTTTCCGGGGCAGATATCTAAAACTCCCTTTCACCAAATTAGGTATACTGCCTCCTCATATCTTGTAGATATGCCTTTTTGTGGGTTAAAACTTTTTTTCTTTTTTTCTTTTTGTTTCCAAGGTTACAATTTGGACATTGTTTATTAGATGGGTATGTCCGGGGGAAGATCTCTAAAACTACTTATCCAATCCTCACCAAATTTGGTATACTACCACCCCATATTATGTAGATGTGACTTTTGGGAGTATGAACTTTTTTCTCTTATTCTTTTCTGTTCCCGTGGCAACATTTTAGACTTTGTGGATTCAAGTGGAATTGAAAGTGGAAGTGGAAGGAAGAGGCAGCTGTGTTTATGAGCAAAACACCATATAGTATATATTACCAAGTTACAACTAAAACTGATCATTCAACTTACGGGTATGTGGGGCTGGGGGATAAGCCATCTCTTCTGATGGCTCTTGTTGTTGTTTGTTTCTGCGTGAGTTTGTATTTACTTGTCCGTGACGCCATAAAATATTGTTGTGACGTCAGTGAAACAGTCAGTTTAATGTCACTTTACATCGCTAATGTAGATTGGCAATAAGGAAGCAATCACTAATGATGCTATCTACGGACGTTGTTGTACTTTCAGTGGCTTCATGAACGACAAGGGTTGGCGAGTGGATTACTTGGAGCTGTGTTCTGTCTGGGTAATGTCATCTTAAACCCTATCATTACAGCTTACATCAACCCGGACAACTACAGCCCTGACAAAGGCACACCCGAGGAATTGTAAGTTAAACTCTACCTATAGCAGTTAAACATTCCTTTCAAGGCTCTACAATGAACATTTGAAGTAATTAAAGGTGTTAATTATTAAATTATTATGTATTCATAAACACCCAATAATACCGACATCTAGTGGAAACCGTTCATCTTTGCATTTACAAGAACAATAATCAGGGGCATTGCTTTATAAAAAAAAACGAAATGAGACATTTTCGTTCGTGCATTTATATGTGTATATAATATTCTTGTGCATATGAAATATCTGTATGTTTGTGTATATGTATCTGTATGTTTGTGTATTTATCTGTTTGTTCATGTTTCTGTATGTTGTACATGTGTACATATGTGCATATGTGTGTGTCCATGCAGACGTGTGTGTGTACATGTGTTTAAATATGTATGTGTGTGTGTGTTGGTATCTGTACCTTTGTGCACTTGGAAATGCCTAAATTTATACATATGCACCTCTATGTTTGTGTTTATGTTTATTCATAAAAGACTGTACAGTCCGTTTTAAAACCCATCCAGGTATTTCTCCCAGGCCGACCTACTGGACCGTGTCCCCCTGTGTTTTCTCCTCCTGGGAGGGTTGTATGCAGGTGTGTTGTTCGTGTGCTGCTTCTTTATCGTCGACCCACCTGCTTATGATGAACAGGTAGATAGTTCTCATATCGTCAATATAACCCGTGTCATAAAATGGGAAGCGTAAATGTGTAATATAAGTATCACATATAAACTCATCAGAAGTGTAAACTCCCTGATTGGGAGAAAAAATTCTTGGGGAAAAACACGACAGCTGACCAACGATTCCAGGATCATGAGGGATCCCCTGCTAGACCCGTTGTCAATCATGACAGGTTATAATTACCCCCGATGTTTGGTCATGGAGGCTATATTACTCTGCAGATGATCTGGTACTTAGTTCTCATAACGTTAAGATAACCCGTGTCATAACCATCGAGCGTGCAAATGTGTACAATATTATTATCACATATAAAGTCGCCTGCATATGAACAGGTACATAGTATTAGGCCTTAAAAAATTGTCTCTGGTTTCCACCAGCGTCAGTTTCAAACCCACGCCTCAGGTCTTTTTTTCTAGGTTTTAACAAAAGATGGGCTAGATAACTGTTATGCTTTAGCCTCAGAAAACATTAGACATTGAAAATGTCACTCGTTTCTGTAGTATAGGGGGAGATTATTGACCATTTGGAATAGTAACACATATTTAAGAGGGTTTGTGCTTTATTTATAAAAATAATTGTGCCAAATTTTCTTTCTAATCGCGAAAAGTTTGCATAAAATGGAATTTATCTCTTATTCGAAAAAAAGAGAAAAATGTTGTAAATGAATTATAAAAAACGCGCCATGCTTAATTTTTGTCGGCCTGTATTTTTTGGACCTTATACGGACAAGATATATGCATAAAGAATCTGTGAATCTATGCTTGTGAATCTGATTAAATCATCGTAATTTCTTTGAACATTTTATTTTTTCATATATATATGGTCCAATCTATATTTCAGTACTGAAAAGGCTACAGGCCTGTAGTACATTTACAGTTCATATGAGTAGTAAGTCATAACAAGTTCTTATCTATTACATTTTGTTTTCTTGAATCCATTGCGAAATATATGTACATTGCAAGATTCCGTAGTGATAATGTGTTAGTATCTGTTAACAGTGATATTAATTTTCTTTCGCTTGCGTATTTATAAAAGTATGGTTTGAGGTACTTAGTTCGTAAAGTGTTATACACAGGGCAGATGAGAAGGAAATGTAATTCATTTTCTATAGCATTATGGTCACATAATTTACATATTCTCTGTTCTCTTGGTATGCCTAGGTACCTGCCAGTTTCAATAAATAATTCATGGGAAGAGCAACGAGATCGGGTGAGAGATATACGAAACGTTTTCACCTCAACTTTTGCTAGATACTCTTCGAAACATATACCCGATTTCCATTGGTTGTAAAATGAACATTAAGTTGATAGGAGTAGAGATTCCGACCATGATTGTAAATACATATCTTTCATTCTTTGTGTAAATGATTTGATAAAATAGCATAGCATGGAATTTTCTGATCCAACCAAACATATCCGTAGCCTGTTTTGTACAACAGTTCTCTAATATCAGTCACCCAATTTCTTTTCCCATTTTGGTCATACAGTGCCATCATTTCATAAAAAAAAATCCGAAAATCTGTGGCATGGCATATTTAATATCTTTATCGCTTTAATGGCTTAATATGTAAATAACGGGAATCTACCTACTTCTCCATAAACCATAGTATTACATGTGCTTGATTTTACACCAAGATACGTTTTGCATGCATATAGGTGAACTCGTTCAATGCTTTCATACTTCCTTAAACCCCATATTTCAGATCCATACAGGAGTATTGGACATATCTTCGTATCAAAATTCTAAAGAATGTGTTAAAAGACATTTCACCCAAAGATCTCATAGTTCTACTAACTCCCATTAAAACTTTCAAGGCTTGTAATGACGCTTGTTTCGTGTGTTTAGGCCATGATACGTTCCCTTTATGATACCATTTTTCCAATTTAGATTAGATTAGATTTAGTTAATAGATATGTAAGATATAGGTATATATAAATATGAGAAGTGCAAATGTGAAAAATCAGTGTCGCCTATAAACCCATCTGCAGTGAGCAGATCTATCTTTTCTCACATCACCATCACTCATCAACGTCTATTGTTGTAAAAGTAACTGATTAATATAAATGAAAGCAATTGCACATAAATGTCATATTTGATGAGAGAAAGAGTAATGAAGAATTTTCCTTAACTAAAAATTGGGTTTGTATTTTTATTCGAAACTATGCACATGTGCATCTTTAACTATTTCAAATTCGATTCATAGTACATATTATATAACATACAATTCGGATGACAATAGTTGAAATAGACCTTTCAAATATATCCCTTACCTTTGAATACATGTTTTCAATAATCGGTAAATGTAATATGGAATAATTTTTGCTAACACCCCCGTATTGTATCCTAAAGTGCCTGAGGTTTGTGAACAAAGCATCAGTAGAATTTCTCTTCAATAAATGAATGTCAGTCAAGTATGTATGCTTATACATGTTTCGCTTCTAGAATACGGTCCCACATTTAGTAAAGTACTCACAAACCAGTGAAGGATACGATAACAAAGGATACATGGACCCTGGAGACAAATCAGAAATAAGCATCGTCAAAACATGTCCAGCTGATAACACTCCACAAAATGGGTATGTAATAGATAGAGGACGAGTAGCAGTACATTTATATCCCGATAATGTAGTGCTGCGAGTTCTCTATCTATCTTAGAGCACAGTCAAATGCTTGAGTCGTCAAGGAAATGTCTTAAAATGCGTATATTTCAAATGAATTGTCAACAAATTTGGGAAACATTCTCTCGAACACAACATGAAAAAGATTGACATTTCTCATTTTCATATGCAAATGTTAGGATCATTGACGTCATCATCAGCACTGTGAGCACTGAATTTCTTAAATTGTCCGAGGTGCATGAGGCGTACATTTTATATAAAGCGTACGAGTCGTGCTACAGCATAGGCGTCGTGCTTGAATCACGAACATGCATGATTTAAGCACGTTTTTATTCAGCAACATTGAGCAGTAATACATTTCATTGCCTATAAAGACTGAGAGGTTTTTAGAATGAATCAGTTCAGACAATGGCTTCATCATGGACAGTCCAAGGACAAGTTCACTATTCATTCAGGAAAGGTAACTTTACTTTTTTACTCCTTACTTTTTAAAGTGTATATTTTTAAAATTCAAAGTAAATTTCATTAAATTGGTTTATTTAATAAAAGTTGTTTTTTGTATTTCAAATATTTTTGTTTGTTTGTTGAGCTGTATTTATCAATATGCGAGTTGTAATATATATTGTTGCATATGCTATTATGCATCCCGTCTATATTGCATATGAATTATTTCAGGTTACTGCAGCAATGAACTTATACTCAAATTGTCTTTGGGAAATAATGTAACGTCGTACTGGACATCGCTCGGACGCTTTGTGACGATACAGGGGTTTCATTGAGACGACAATGCTGCCTCCATCCTTTTACACCCCAAGAAGGTAATGTTATATCCCTTTCTTCTCATTTTTTATGTCGTTGTATATAACGTTTGAATATTATTTTAATACCGTGGTTGAAAATATATAAAACATTGGCAACATGGTTTGATGCGTGTCGTTGTTTCACTTACTCATGGTATAAATGAAATACACTTGAACATTCCCATTTGACCTAACATTACTTGCTTTAGTTACATGATGTTATTCTTATTTTAGGAATATCAAGCTCCTTAACATAGAAGACCCCCCATCGACGGTAGCGACTTTTTCCTTTCGGAAAGGGAACACAGCAGGTCATTTGTCAATGTAAACAGTGTTTAACTGTGTATTATCCACATAAATAAAACAATCAGTTGACATTGTTTGTTGTTTTTATCGAAGTCTGTGAACCAGTTTTATGAGCATGATACCCGAACGCAACCAGACAACCGTACATCTATCGGGATATAAATGTACTCCACGTGACCACAATACAATCATATGATTGGACGAAAGCATTTGACTGTGCTCTAAGTAATAGATAGAGGACGAGTAGCAGTACATTATCGGGATATAAATGTACGGGTTTGAGAGGGTTGGGCGAGGCGTTAGCCGAGCCTAACCTTCTCAAACCCGTACATTTATATCCCGATATTGTACTGCTGCGAGTTCTCTATCTATCTTAGAGCACAGTCAAATGCTTGAGTCGTCAAGAAAATGTCTTAAAATGAAGTTATTTCAAATATTTTGTCAACAAAATTGGGAAACATTCGCTCGAACACAACATGCAAAACATTGACATCTCTCATTTTCATATGCAAATGTTAGGGACATTGACGTCAGCTTCGGCACTGTGAGCACTGAATTTCTGAAATTGTCCGAGGTGCATGAGGCGTACATTTTATATAAAGCGTACGAGTCGTGCTACAGCATAAGCGTCGTGCTTGAATCACGCATATGCATGATTTAAGCACGTTTTCATTCAGCAACATTGAGCAGTAATACATTTCATTGTCTATAAAGACTGAGAGGTTTGTGGAATGAATCAGTTCACACAATGGCTTAATCATGGACAGTCCAAGGACAAGTACACTATTCATTCAGGAAAGGTGATTTTTCTTTTTTACTCCTTATTTTTTAAACTCTTTAATTTTAAAATTCAAACTAATTTTCATTAAATTGGTTAATTTTATAACAGTTATCGTTTTTTTTTTGTATTTATTTTTTTTTACCAACAAGATTAGTTGTTTGTTGAGCTGTTTTTATCAATATGCAAGTTTTTTTTATCTATTTTCATATGCTAGTGTGCATCCCGTCTATATTGCATATACATTATTTCAGGTTACTGCAGCATAGGAACTCGCACTGTCTGTAGGAAAGAATGTAACGTCGTACTGGACATCGCTCGGACACTGTGTGACGATACAGGATACAGCCTTCATCCTCTAACACTCGAAGAAGGTAATTTGATATCACTTTCTTATTTCTCATTTTTATGTCGTTCTTTATATTATTTTGAATATTATTTTGTATATCGTGGTTGAAAATATATAAAACATTGGTAAAATGGTTTGAAGCTTGTCATTGTTTCACTTACTCGTAATATAAATGAAATACACTTGAAAAAATCCCAATTGACCCCACATTACTTGCTTTATTTACATGCTTTTGTTGTTCTTTTAGGAGTACCAAGCTCCTTAATATAGAAGATCCCCTTCAACGGAAGCGACTATTTCCTTTCGGAAAGAGAACACAGCAGGTCATTTGTCAATGTAATAAGTGTTTAATTGTGTATTATCTCCATAAATAAAACTATCAGTTGACATTGTTTGTTGTTTTTTATGGAAGTCTGTGAACCAGTTTATGAACATGATACCCGAACGCAACCAGACAACCGTACATCTATCGGGATATAAATGTACTCCACGTGACCACAATACACTCATATGATTGGACGAAAGCATTTGACTGTGCTCTAAGTATAGTTATCTAATCATTAACAATTTATTCAAAAAAGTTGATTTGAAATGAAAGTTAATTGCAACGGATACCAGTAATATTTGTTTATTCATTCACAAGCAATTGAATATTTTAATTCAAGTTTCTTTATCGCATACTTATTATTTTCGGTATCGTATTTTGTTATAGTTTGGCAGGAGTGTAAGTTACACCCCTATTCCGTACAATAACTAAAAACCATGCAAAATACCCAATGGCCTTTTGCCATCTTAGTTTTATATTTGAACCTAATAGGATTCTAAAGTTGAATATTTTTTAAACGAAATAACAAATTTGTCGATATAACCATCACATGAAATCGGATGTAAACACGCGAATCTTGTGGAGGGTTGAATCCAGAGTTTAAAACAACCTTTGAATGAACAAACAGGTATTAGTATTAATATTTAAAAATGCTGATAACACTACTGGTGACCGTCTGGTGACCTCCAAATATTTAAAACGTTTTGATGAAAGACCACATAAACTTGCTACTTAAAAATTAAACGAATTCTGACACAACTTATGTTTAGCCCCATCTCTCTTTGAAAATGATATAGAACAAAAGGAAAATCATGAAAATGAATAATTCGCACAATCGCATTCCAAAGGTAGCAAACAATCATTTCAATTTCTTACATATATGATCATCTGCATTTCTTGAATAAGTTCAACAGATGCGTTCCAAGTTGAAGACATCCATCCTTTAGAGGGCCTTAAAGGAAGAAACTTTTATGTGTTTTGGTCGATATTCATGTTTGCGAGATTTGGTGATATCTTCCTATCCACTCAATATAAGGTAAGTTTAAAAGGTACTGCAATACTCTTCACAGCGGTGGTTCGAATCATGCATATATTAACTTATCTTTTTGATAATTCACAAAAACAATTGATTGATTGATTTTAATTTCCTTTAGGTCTGTTTTAATCAATGGATTTATGGTGTTGTCCAATCGCTAAAACACACAAAGGTAAACTTTAACCTGTAAAATTTCATTTTTCGAAAAAAGCACAAGCAAGTAATAAATGATGAACATGAGATGTGAATGATTTGTCCTCCAAGATAGCAGTTTATATGCAATACATTGGCGTTAATTATATAAGTCTTGCATTATGTTTATGTTTTAATGGAAGAAATTAAATTTAAAAAATAGCGTATTTGAATGGAAGAAATTAAAGAGGTTCCCAACAATAATTAAAATAAATGAAACAATGCTGTAAATTGGCATGGTTCAAGCTGAATATGTATAATTCAAGATTTAAAAAGATAAAAGTGCATGTCAGGGACTTTTTTTTCTGAAAAATGATGTTTTTTGGTGGTATTGTTTCAAAAAGGAGGGATTATTATTTTATTGTTTTGTTAAAGTATTAAACATGATAATAATTCAGAGCTATATTATTGTTTTCTTTTATAAATGGATTGTTATTAGAGTAGAAAAGTGAGTTCTGCAATGTGTATGTTGCTTTTGTTCATTAACCTTATATGATAAAAATACAATGTCAACAATGGATTTTGCAGAAATAACCCCAAAAGTCCTGTTCAAGAATACAATTAAATGAACAATAATTTAAACATGATAAAACAAATTTGTAGAAATCATATATATTAAAACAAGTTAACTTCTTCATAGTTCAAGTAATACATGTATATACATAAAAAAAAAATATAAAAAAAACCGCTGAAAATGTTTTGGATTCCCAACCGGTTTCACACTATTCAGTGATCATCATGGGATCTTTATGACGTAGTGAAAAATTATGAAAGTTTTTATTATATCATTGATTTATATAAGGTTGAAGAGCAAATATGTTTTTACCATAAAACATAAACTATTTCACAGGATCATAACACAATTTCCGTTCGTTATTAGTATCCAAATATAATTTGTTTTTAAATGTTTCTCAGAACAAGCTATTGATGAAAAACGGACTTGACTTATTAAGGTTCTATAAGGCTCTGACAGTAAAAAATCTGAGAATTTGACACGGTCGTTGGCAGTTGTTGGGAACTTATTTAATGTGCCAAGATTGCATATGCGCATGAAGATCTGGAGGCTTGAGAGTTACCAAGAGTGTACCAACACAACATAAAGTTATAAAATGTTGATATCCAAGACTCTGATACATTCTTCCTACAGAATTATGGACTGACCTTTGTCAGCGATGACCGCTTCCTCTCTGCTGTTGCCTCAGCATCCTCTGTCGCCAGTGCTTTGGGTTCCCTCTTCTGGGGATTTATCATGGACAGATTTGCTTGTAAGGTAGGAGGCATTTTAATTTCAATAAAAGACCTTCATCGACAGCTGTGACCAGGCATATAATTATGTTTATAGTTTTACTTTCATTTATTTTCTTAAAGCGCAATTTAATAGAGGTTTTCCATTTTATGACATAGAAATGTACATAAATTATTTCACAAGTTCAATGTGATGCTGCACTTGGCATGGTTATTGTGCATCTATCATCTCTCTTCCCAGGTGGCGCTACGAGGAGCAGTCGTTGGTTCTGTTATTGCGATCTCGTCTCTGATTGGTTGCGAGTACGCTGGCAAGGAGGTGTTCTTTGCCTGGGTCTGTCTCTTCTTCTTCGTGTCAGTTTCTGGAGTTGTAGTACTTGTCCCGCCTACCGCCTCAAAACTATACGGAAGCAAATACATCTCTGTCTATGTTGGTCTTTTTTACTCTTCACAGGTAAGCGCATCATGAAAACAACTCGCTCATTTCACCACTCAAACTTTACTTAGATGAACCGTAACCATTCTGATACAGTGCACTGGTTCACATTATTATAATGTGACAGAAAGACTTTCTTCTTAGTTTCCTTTATTACATACAAGAGCAATCACGTGGAGGTTTATTTTTCATACGATGCAATAGCCAAAATATCACCTTGTGATGGTGACGTGATGTCATAAACAATGTTATTACGTCACGTTTCTTCTATGACGTTACCTTTTAAATGTGGCGACGGCAATCAGCAGCCTAAGATTGAAAGTTTAGCATATTTTCCTCAATTTTGTGACTTCGTTAATAAACAGAGAAGTATATTCGTGCTGTCATATTGTATTTACAACAAAAATGCCTGAATATCGGTATATTCAGGCACTCGTGTCGTAAACACAGTATTACATAGACACTCATATAATATCCTCTATTAATGACACGCTTGAATCAAATATCAGATTTCGTATGATAAGCAAAACTGGCAATGTAACCATGTGGGTTCATCTGAGTATAAAATGGTACCGTCTCATTTCCTCATTGCGCTATAAAATGGGTATCAATTATAAACGAGGCGGAGATTATCCACAGATGAAAGATGAAGAATAAGAATACGACATTGTGGAATGTCCTATAGAGATACTGCCTGACAGTTGGGATATCATCACTATGTAATTACACGTTTGGTACAAAAAACAAGCCCAACCCAATGACGTTAAAGATTGACATCTGTACGTGAGGACAGAGCACTGCTCAACTGCTGTTCAAGTACTGAGGGATAAATGTTATACTCACAGGAGCATTTCCATTTTACCGGGAGGATTCGTCTTTGGATTGCAGGTTTTATATGGCACGTAGACCTCTAAAACGTGTGAAATTGAAACATCGACATATTAATTAATATCTTATGTGAAGAGCAAAGACACGTTTGAACTTGGCATTATCGCGCAGGATACATTGGTCCGACGAATACAGGAGGAGGGTAAAATTCGTGTTTGGCAACTTAAAAGTCCATTTGGCACCTACATGTAGGCATGTCCAACCAACGTATCAGGGTAGTCGTGGGTCTTTGATGTCTCCTATGTTTACAAGGATCGGGGTTGTAATACAGATTTAAAGTATGAAGCCATAACCACGCTACCATGGCCCGGTTACAATCTCAATCTGAACTCAAAATAACATCTGGAACATTCTTGGACGTCGCATACGTCGTAGATATCCTCCTGTTCAAATATCACAGAGTTGGATGCAGCATTGTACCGAGAGTGGCAGCAGATTTCTCAACAGACAATTCAGAGATACGTAGCTGGTGGAGGAGGGTCAATCCAGTGATCAATGTTCATGGATCATACACTCGCTATAAACCGAACACTACTGTTAGCTCTGCTTAAGGATGAAGGGCGTGTTCTTTCTGTATTACTGACCAATATGTCGCAATAGTATTCCTCGTTGAACAATTGATGAAAAACACATTGTTTTCATTTTAGGCTATAAAGGTTATAATATGCACGGTCATCCACTTTATGTCTCTTTTGTCAAGCAGACATTTCGTTTTCAGCATCGAGTTCCAAATTTGTAATCACTATTATCAACAATGCATGTGAGATGCTTTTATGTGAAAAACTTTATTGTGAAATCTGGTGGCGCTAAACTTCTTGTTCTGAGTATATATTGGGTTTATAAACTACACACATTACCGTGTACATTTGCAATGTTAATGTCATGGTTGATAATTTCATATATTTAAGAACCCATATCTTCATTTGGCATCATGTACACACATACGAACGAGCGAACGAACATATAACTTGCCAGTTAATCACTTTGTAATTATATGAGTTTGCCGTACTTCTCAGTATTCGTCAATAAGTAAATACGTTATTGAATTTCACACAATAATACTTTGTTTATGTTTTACCTCACAACAGATTGTAACTGGCGCTGCAAGTGCGTTTCTTGGACAGATTTTGAAGGATTCTATCGGCTGGCATGGACTCTTTTTCCTGTTGGCGGGCATTACTGCCTTAGGTATGGATGCAAAAATGCATAATTAATGCAGACTGCAGCTTACATTTATGGTCAACCGTTGTTTAACAATAAAGCAGCTAGTGAATAGGGATAACATTTCCAAGAAATAAAAAGGATGTGTTTTTCAGTGGGAGTCAAGTTGACAATCCTTGAAATCTATCATTATGATTCATGATTTAACGAATTCATGATTTAAGTAAATCTATAAATGCTTCATGTCAACTGATGTTTAATAATATAAAATTGATACTTATGTATTTCATGTTGCAGCATTTCTCCTGATATTTTTCCTGGATACGAGAACTCCAGCTGGAAACAAGTTCTAAGACATCGTGCTTGGATAACTAGGACTATTTTACAACGCCAGTGAAACCAGTTGATTACCCATGCTTCGCTGGTTAAACCAATGTTGTCTTTTTATTAATATAGTCAGACTTACAGATCGGACAGGTGTCAATTGACATTTCCAACTGAGGCACGGAGGACACAAGTGACTTTATAAGAATTAGAGTTTTCTTAGAGGCTTTCCGAAGTTAGCAAGGCTTTATACGAATGTGTAACATGGACTAGTGTAAGGTTTGGAAGTCATGAGTGCCACTTACTGTTCAACATTGTATATGTTGATGTTTTTGGATATTGCGCCAATAATTCACTCTTATGTTGACCTGGTTACACCTCTTATATTTACAAACATGAAACAGCGAGACGTATCCAGTCAGAGTGAACGTTTTCTGACTGAATCCATGCATCAAACCACAGTAAACCACTTCATTTATCCACTGTAGGGAATATATAGTCCTAACATAGTTGATGCCAAGGAAACGTCAGTAATTTTGTTTTGTCAGGTTTTAAAGGGGCAGTAGCACGTTTGTTCGCTCAAATAAGTCGATGAAATGTATTTGAAAAATAATGTCACCAATAGTAGAACACCATTCTCTCTCCGGAAAATCAAATTGAAATTGAGTGTACATGGTTCGGTAAAGTCATGCGGATCGTTTTTGTAATGCGAAATGATTAATTTGTGTTCACAATAAAATGGCCGCCATGCAATTTTTGCTTTATACACAACACCGTTATTATCACTACGGATAATTGGTTTGTGTAATAACATGTCTTACCCTCTAAAGTTAATATAAATGACATAAACTATCATTATAAATGGGAAATTTGAAAAAATAAAATTTGCCAAAAAACATGCTACTGCCCCTTTAACAATACTGATGTTTTGAGCTCGAAAATGGATTGGAGTAAGGGTTTAAAATGTTCTTTTATCAGAATATGTTAAGAATTACTTTTTTGTATTCTAATATTGCCACTGTAGATATGTTCTTTGCCATGATGTAGCTGGTGTTTTGCATTGCCAACGTGGTATTCAGACGGGCAGTTTTATTCCAGTATCATAGTACACTACACTTCATTTTATTACAAACATGGGTATAACATAAATGACGCTCTGTATGGCAACCTCAACTTATCAGTATCTGTAATTCATTATATAATGAAATCGGTACACACTTTATTACCACATCAAAAGGATTTACTCCATTTTAAGTGGTTTTTTTTATTAATTTCTTATATTATTATTATTTTGTCCTTTGCTGAACTAATGTATGTTGGAAGTATGAATTATTATATTCATCCGTGTGCAAATTATTGGTTATTATATTTACTTTTGTAATTACAAGATGAAATATACGTCGCATAATTCTTTCTTCTTATGGAGCGGCATTAACATAAGCCACTGGCTTGTTTGCTGATCCATTTCTGTATCATTATGGAAATAAATAT
Organism: Gibbula magus; assembly: GCA_936450465.1. Lineage (NCBI taxonomy): Eukaryota > Metazoa > Mollusca > Gastropoda > Trochida > Trochidae > Gibbula > Gibbula magus. Next base: position 11,545,138 of record OW388306.1, read on the forward strand.
GTTTAAAACGTATCATAGTATATTTATTAATAATGAACACCCCATATCTCCGATTCATAAGTCACTAATCTGTGAACAACCTCAATGTATTCAACCTAAAAGTAGCACTTTACACATCACCTCAATATACCATAATTTTAGTTTTGCTTAAGTTAATCTTCATTCATCATTCATCAAACTTTCTTTCAAACACTTTCTTTCTTTGAAGCTGAGCAGACAAGCTACAAGATATGAATGCTATATGCTAAAAAGTAAGCAACAGCGTTTGGACAGTGTTCTCTCCTCAAGCAATAAAGCTAAGCATTTGCCTCGTTCCGATTTTACCATTGGTGTACTTTATTCCATTGGATGTTCTAACACAAGATGAACATGCTGAATACATTAAAATCAGAAATCTAAAAATTCTCCCTTTAACACAAACATCATGTTAATGAATGTTATTGAATACAATATGACCTGCCTTTTGTCTTGAAGGGCAGTTTTTAAATACTGATCGCCAAAAAACATCATTCAATAAATTGGCCTGGAACCAGTCAAATCTGAAATAACATTTTATTATCACGCCAAATGTTCAACCTCTTGTTTATAATAGCTAACATCTATTAACAAGATCCTGTATTGGTGGTAAATGTTTGTTCGGTGTTACAAATCAGTTCACCATGAGTGAACCACGTACAATATATTTTAATATCAACCGTTTGATAACATGTTTATTACTCAATGATGTAAATAGCGCTGAATTGCAAGAAAACGTTTTAGTGAACCATGTACAATGTATTTTAATATCAACATTATACATGATCTCGGTTATGCTTGCTATGCACATTATATATATATATATATATATATATATATATATATATATATATATATATATATATATATATATATATATATATATATATATATAAGTTAAAAACCAAGAGATCAACTAAATTCATTTGACATCGTTTCATCTGCTCATCTGATTTTGTTAGACTAAATTACTTCGTGTGGCTTTGCTATGTATACGTTTTGAAGCAAGAGATCAGCTATAACTATATGACATTGTTTCATCTGCCCATCTGAAGAATTGAGGCTAAATTAATTGGTGTGGCTTGGCTAGCCGAATCGGGATGACTGTTGAATATGCATGGTATCGGTTCGCTGGTGATGTGGAAACAACTTAGAAATTGTTGTAGTGAAAAGGCGTGTTCTTCATGTTTAAACTTTCTATACATAGCCAGCACAACTGTAGAACACGTCTTTCAAAAATGGTGAACGTGTTTGTGACACGGAACTTACATTTACCACCAGAATAGGCATCTGATCACTACACTTGCAGGCGGACAGTCACCCGATCACTACACTTGCAGGCGGACAGTCACCCGATCACTGCACTTGCAGGCGGACAGTCACCCGATCACTGCACTTGCAGGCGGACAGTCACCCGATCACTGCACTTGCAGGCGGATAGTCACCCGATCACTGCACTTGCAGGCGGACAGTCACCCGATCACTGAACTTGCAGGCGGACAGTCACCCGATCACTGCACTTGCAGGCGGACAGTCATCCGATCACTGAACTTGCAGGCGGACAGTCACCCGATCACTGCACTTGCAGGCGGACAGTCACCCGATCACTGAACTTGCAGGCGGACAGTCACCCGATCACTGCACATCTGGAGACAGTCGTTCCACCATAGGCGTAGGAACGGTTGGGAGTGGCAAGATTTCGGGAGATACCTATCAAAATCAAAGTTTTTCTCTCTATATTTGGTCTTAAATACTGGATTTGGGTTTAAATCTCGATTTAAACCTGAACAGTATTTCGAATTACAATATGAGACTCAGAGTCGTAAGTGTTTATAGACTGATAAAGAGTTATTGCCCTTCATATAATCCGACCGTGACTGTTTTATTTCCTCGGTTGGTTGAACGCTAAGGTACTTGTTAGCTGACGTAACAGGGTCTTCAGGTCATCCTGTCCTCCCTCGGGGATCTTACAATTCTGAAACAAATGAAATGTTTAGTTGATCAGTGACGTGAACAAAATCTGGGCCCTTATTTTCGAAACGTTCGTAGCCTTAAGAATTCTTAACTTTGATCGTAACCAAAGTGTTAAGAATGGGTTTAAGAAGTTCGTAGGGCTACGAACGTTAGAGAATAAGGGCCCTGGTATTGCACATTTTGACAGGAAGGTTTTAAACTGTCTACGATATGAAGCCAATACTTATGGGTTAGGGAGTTTTTGTCTAAAGCAACTTCGGCAATATTACAGTCATCAGCGGTGACAAATAGGTTTTAGGTTTAGTTTTAACACAAAAATGGGTGCATCATAACGATTTGTAAACATAGGATATAATATGAGTGTCCGTGCCATACGTCATCTTAAACTACACGTGTAGCATTTTTTCGTGAATGTTCAGGAAACTGGATAAGCGTTTGCAGGACACAGTTTGGGGCCACAGGATCACCAAATCCACAATTTAGAATCCCCATTGTCCAAGGAGTATGTTCTTAAAACTTCAGCTCACTGGTTATGGAGAAGAAGTCGAAAAGCGAAAAGTTTACCGACAGATGGACGGGCGCCTGGTGCCAAGTCATGCCATAACCCTAATGAACTAATAAAGTTGGATTTTTATTATTAATATACCACAAAAGACAATTGAACATTAAATTCAAGAAATTGCCTTTACGACTATTACCACTGATATCTCATGACAATAACTGGGGTGGCTTCACACAAGTTGGTACATCACTGGAGTCACTATTAAGAAGTTTGAATCGATCATCACTGGGGTCAATACACAAGTTTGTGTATCAGGGGGGTCACATCACGTTTGATTTTGATAGTAAACATGTCTAAAGAATTCCCAGGGGGTATAATATCAAATTATAAGTATAGGTTCTTAAAACCTATTTCAAAATTTTATCTACGAGGGGCGTTCAATAAGTGCAACTTCAATATAAAATCAACTCGCGTAGTCAATTTTTTACTTTTATTTTTCAATATAGTTACCCTTCACCTCAATACTCTTATTCCATTTCTCTTTAAGACTTTTGATGCCGCTTTTGTAGAAGTCTTCCGTTTGCCCCCCTAACCACGCCTCTGTGGCAGCTTTGACGTCTTCGTCATCCCGGAAGTGCCTTCCACGTAGAGCGGATTTCAGGTTTCTGAACAGGAAGTAGTCACTGGGGGCTAGGTCTGGGCTGTAGGGTGGTCGGTTAAGCTGTTCGAATCCACAATCACGTATAGCGGCCTGTGCAACTCTTGACTTGTGGACTGGAGCGTAGTCATGCAAAATCAGAACACCACGTGTCAACATTCCACGGCGTTTCTGTCGAATTGTCTTTCGCAATTCTTGCATTAGGTTGGCATAATATTGACCATTCATTGTAGTTTTGGTTGGCAAGTAATCAATTAATAATATGCCTTTTGCATCCCAAAAGAGTGTCGCCATAACCTTGCCAGCTGATGGTTGAGTGCGAAACTTCAGGGGAGGCGGTCAACTCGGGTGCTTCCATTGCTTGGATTCCAGTTTAGTTTCCGGGTCCCAGTGGTGGATCCAGGTTTCGTCACCTGTCACCAGACGAGACAAAAACCTGACTTATTAAATTAAACCGACGCATTAAACCGATCCAGGAGCTCCATGCAACTTTCGGTTCTTTTCTGGCGATCTTGTGCTGTGAGGTTTCTGGGTACCCATCTTGCAGATACCTTGGACATACCAAGATGGTCATGAATTATTTTTTCAACACTTGCAACTGATATCTGGAATTCCAAAGACAGTTCAGAAACTTTAACACGGCGGTCAGCTAAAATTCGTCTTTCGATAGCGGCAATAACTTCCGGTCGGGTGACTTCAGATGGCCTGCCTGACCGTGGGTCATCGTCTAAGGACTCCCTGCCCCGCTTGAACTGAAGAGACCAGCGACAAACTGTTGAAAAGTTAGGAGCATCCTTACCCATCACATTACACATACGATTATGTATTTCTGTAGCTTTGCATCCCTCTTTAGTAAGGAACTTGATCACAGCGCGTTGTTCATGTTTGAGAGAATCCATGATTATGGAGACCCCTAGGTCAGCGCAGCTATTATATCTAAATAATTGTTATGTCTAGAAATTGTTTTGACATGTGTCAATGTTATGTTTTGACTATAGTAACACCTGCTATAAGCTGACACTGTTTATGTAAACACCAATGCCCCGCTTGCAACACTTTTTGAACGCCCCTCGTATCATGGCCTTAACCCATTTCTCGTGACCTTGACCGTTGACCTTTAAGGTAACACAATCATTGATCACTTTTCATTGTGAATAACATTCATGTAATGATTCAGAGTGTTAATAGTTACAATAAAACTTTTCGCAAAAACATGCCTCGTCGTGACCTCGCTGTGACCTTGAACTTTGACATATTTTAGCAAAAACATTTTTTCAAATCTTGGCAATTCTCGATATTGGATTGACACGATATACGATATACATGATTTTTAATTTAGTGATTTCAGAACTGGTGACATTAACAATATCTCGTGACCTTGACCTATGACTTTCAATGTCACATAATCAATGATCACTTTTCTTTGTGTATAACAATCATGTAATGATTCAAAGTGTTAATAGTTCAAATAAGGCATCTTCGCAAATGTAATGCGGTACCTAGCTGTGACCTTGACCTTGACCGGATTTTAGATGGGTTCTTAAAACAAAACAAAAGGCAGCGGCGACGGCGATGGAAACTGCACAAAAACTGATAGCAGCCCCGACTAAAGGCCTCCCCACACCAACACAGCGCGCCAGCAGCGCAGCGCGCCCGCAGCAAAAAAATCGCGCATGTAGATTTGTGATTGTTAACCCACACCAACGCAGCGCGCCGACAGCGCGCCAGCAGCAAAATTTCTGAGTCACAAAAAAAGTGATTTTTGCTGCGTGGCGCTTGACGCCTCGGGGAATCCCCTACTTCTGACGTCATTTTCGTTCGTCATCAGAAACGTGTGTTGGACAAAATTCTTTGCTACAATGCCCAAAATACATATCAATGAAGAGTAATTAATCGTTGAAGTACAAAAACAACCATGGCTATTTGACATAGATTCACGTCTGGTCAGTTCAACTACAAAGATGTTGAGATTGCGAATAATTCATTGACACAAATAGCCAAAAAAATTGAAGCAAGATGGTAAGTACATTTATTGATCAAACTACAAAATTATTAATGTTAATGTGACAGTCGTTCTCTGGTCACTCTGCCTTTGTCACATCCATACGCGAGAATGATTATAATTTTAAAACAAGATCTCATTGGTCACTTGTTCCTACTCGCTGCATTGACGCGCATTGACACGCTGCGCTAGTCTGGGGTAAAAAAACGCGTGCTACGCGCTGCGTCGCCTGCGTTGCTGGCGCGCTGTGTTGGTGTGGGAATGCCTTCAGTCGAGGCTGCTTAATAAATTGTTCAATTAATACCTTGCCCAGTCACGATATACATGTAGATCGCCAATAGAATCTTTCGGACTTGTCCATTTACATAGTGCTATATTGGGTTTAGGGAAACGTGAGTCAATGTTATGCAATGTTCTTTAATGTAATGCAATGAAATGTATCTAACTGACTACAGTTAATCTTAGCGCAAAGGGAGCTTTGTGAAAGTGAGCCGAGAAGTGTAACAATTTATATCTATGGAAAATAGTTTGAAATACTATTAGATAACGTTACCTTTTTGTGTTTCTGCCAATCTTTTTTCTGGCATTCCCGTGAACAGTATAGGGTGGACTTGCACCGACTGCACCTCTTTAGACGGCAGCCATGTTTGCCGCATTTATAGCACATTTCCGGTTCCGGGATATCTTGTGAAAATTCAGAAACTGTCAAACAGTTCTCATCTGAGCAGTATCCATCGTGATCACCTGCACAGGGTTGCCTCCCCTGACCATCGACCTTTCCATAATCTTCTGATGATGGACACTGAAAGCACGATTCGTCCTTGCAGGAGTTAAGGTTTGATGGTGAATCAGAGTTCCTGTTTAATTCACGCAAAGGGCCTTTCGACATTGTGTTGTTTTGTCCTGAAAAATACAATCCATTAGCAACAAATCATAATGGGTCATTAAATTCTGTCCAGTAAAAAAAATCCATTCGGATCCAATATTTTATTGGCTAATTTTCTATAATTATTTATTTCGCAAATCGTGCATACTTCAGAAATGTATACGGTTAAGCGATATATCCTAGGAAAAATATCGTTTTTACGGTAGTAGCACGATTCCAAGGTATTATCAAGTACATGACATCACAGTGTTTCGACATCATAAAGTTTATGTCCATTCAATGCTACGTCAAAACACTATAGACGCCATCATGCTATGGCATTCTTGTGAAATTAAAATGAGTTTGGACGATAGATACATGTAGTTACTCACCTAAGTGTCTTCTAAAGTAAAAACATTTGATCGCATTTGATGTTCGTCAGTTATCATCTGGTGTTGATATCACATTTTGTCTATATACTGTCTACACATGATCAAATAGTTTAAATAAATGTAAATGATATTTTCCTGTTTTCCATGTAAAACAGCGTCCCGTTCTCCAAAACAATCAATTGCAGCCCAGTATGTGTACATGTGATTGCATTGCTACAATAAAGTGTAAGTGTCTTCAGGAATGGCACCTTGAACTTTTGAATTTAATTTCTGACAAAATGTAACTCAGAATGACAAATGTAGTTATATGCGTGTCAAAGTATGTGTCAAAATGGACGAATATTGATTGCAGCATCATTCCTTACCTTGTATCATCATCTAATATACATGTACATTTTGTGTCAATAATATATCTGTATAAACATATGTTATCTTCAAATCTATGGAGGAAACAAAGAATATCTAGCTATGCCTTGAGAAAAACAAAAACGAAATCATCTTACCCGATGAAGTCAGTGACAACACCTGTCTTCTACAAAATTCATCGCGCGTGTCGATTTCGTTCTAGGCAACAGCGCACGTGCAATACGTTTTCTCCATGCAAAATCTACATCGTGACGTCACAGCAATATAACCAAAGACGTGCTTTCTTTGTATCAATCAATCGCACGAGTGACATGCGTAAAGCGTCCTGGTTCTGTTTTTAATACATTTGTGACGTCATCCTATCGTTCACAATTTTTCAGTTGAACTCTACATCGAGATTTATAAACTAGGAATTCCTTTTATTAAACTTAAAGTAAAGTTGTTTCTAAAATAAGAAATGATATTAGTTTAATTTAAGTCGGTTCGTGTCCTAGTAACACTCCATTCCTTAAAGATCCCTTGCGTTATTAACATACCGGATCCGGAAAATTGCCAAAAACCTATCTCATTGAAATATAAACAAATAATTTTTCGCAGAATTTTCGATCGAAATTAAATGGAGAAATCGCACTTAAAGGTGTTTGCCAGTCTAAATATAGTTCAAGCGGCAGAATCAAGCCTACTATTTTCAAGCGCAAAACATTGTGAGGTGAGGTGAGGTGAGTTTTGGGTTTAACGCCGCTTTCAAGAGTATTTCACTTATATCGCGGCTGCTAGTATTATGGCAGGGAGAAAGCCCGCAACGCCATGTGGCAAAACATTGTGGTTTCACTGTATACAAACAATTCCAAACGAGACGAGGTGACGTCATTTGGGGTTTAACGCCGCTTTCAAGAGTATTTCACATTTATCACTGTTGCTAATATCATGATAGTATTATGGCAGGGACTAGCGAATGATTGGTGATAATGCACTGAAATTCAATATTGCATTGCACCCAAACCTAACTGTGTCTAAAACGTTGCCGAGCCCCTGGCGGGATTCGAACCCTGGACCCCTTGATCCGAAGTACGGCGCTTACTACGGCGACTGTGACTTTTACATGCCTACATGCCTCGGACAACCCGCGCCGTTGCTGTGTACTAAATCATAAACTACGTAGAATGCAATAAAGGAAAATGAGTCAAAAGACATCGCATACAATGATGCGCGAAAATAGAGAGTGTATGTGCCTTGGAAATCAAATTTCATCGGGTGATATGAAAATTATTTCTCATATATCATGTTGTAGATAACAGATTTTTCGATTGATTATGATAAGTATTTATAGTGGAAAAAATAAGTTATTATCAATCTTTATTTCGGTACTTAAAGGCCACAGGCCTGTAGTACATTCAAAAGTAGATCACATTACAGATTTTGTTCTGGTACAATGGTTTTCCTATATAACATTGCATAATAAATAAACATTGCAAGGTTCTGTAGTACTCGAGTATTAGTATTTGCTAACAGTGATAATAGTTTTGTCACACTAGGGTACATGTAATAGTATGATTTAATGTATTTCAACCGAAGACTTTTATAGATTGGGCAGATTAACAAGAAATGTAGTTCATCTTCGACAGCATTTAAATTACAAACTTGGCATATTCTGTTATTTCTTGCAATGCCTGCATATCTGCCAGTTTCAACAAACAATTCATGGGATGAACAACGAAGACGAGCTAAGGCAGTACGAAACTTTTTTACATCAACTTTTGAAAGATAACTTTCAAGACATATTTCATATTTCCACTGTCTATAATATAGACATTTAGTTGATAGTGACATGGATTCTGACCAGGTTTGCAAGTATATATCCTTCATTCTTTGTGTAAATGATCTAATAAACTGTAGTTGTAAATCTACACTTTGGCTGTGCCAAATATGTCCATATCCTGTTTTGTTGAGTATCTCTCTAATATCGGTCACCCAATTACTTTTACCATTATTATCATTCAGTTTCATCATATCATAACATTTCTTGGGATATCTGTGACAGGGCATATTCAATAACCGTATCCAATATTTAATAGCCTTAATAGACGAATAAATGAACAATGGAAATCTGCCTAATTCTCCGTAGACCATCGTGTTACATGTGCTTGTTTTAACACCAAGGAACTTTTTACATGCATATAAATGTATCTTTTCAATGTTATCATACTGTTTTAATCCCCATATTTCAGATCCATACAAAAGTATTGGGCTTATCTTCATATCAAATATTTTGAAAAAGGTGTTAAATGACATATCACCTAGCGATCGCATGTTTTTGTAGATACCTATAAGAATTTTCAATGCTTGTGTTGATGCCTGTTTCGTGTGGTGAGACCAAGAGAGGTGATTAGAAAAGTATACCCCTAGATACTTGTATGCACTGGTAGTTTGAAGGAGTTCTCCTTTATAAAACCATTTCTCGAGTTTTGAAAGTTTCCCCCCATTCTTAAAAACAATAATTTTGGTTTTTTCTCTGTTGACACACAATTTGAATTGCTCAGAAAACTTGTCTAATTCATCTATTTGTTTCTGTAAGCCGCTAATGGAACTTGAAAACAGTACAATGTCATCTGCAAAAAGTAATAGAAATAATTGCACTGTGTCCGGGTGAAGTTGGATCCCATTCTTACACGTGTTACATATTTGCTGTGCTAATTCATTAATGAAAAAACTAAACAGGAAAGGGCTTAAAATACAGCCTTGTCTAACGCCAAGTTGACTAATAAATGGTTTAGATATTTCTTGATTATTTCTAACACGTACCTTGACATGTTGATATATACTTTTGAGCATGTTATTCATTTTACTACTAATTCCGTGCGTTTGCAGAATATCCCAAAGTTTATTTCTCTCTACAGAGTCAAAAGCTTTTGCAAAGTCTACAAATAACGCATAAAACTTCCCCCCTTTTGAACTCAAATATCTTTGTATGAGGCTGTGTAGAATAAAGATATTGTCTGTTGTTGTGTATTTTTCCCGGAAGCCCGCTTGTCCTTCATATATTTTGTCCAAAACGTCCGCCCAAGTCACTAACCGTTTGTTGATAATATGAGTAAATAATTTGCCAAATATACTTAGCACAGTAATTCCACGGTAATTATTAGTGTCGTTTCGATCACCTTGTTTATATATTGGGACAAGAATTCCAACCGACCAGGATTCTGGGAAGTCCCCAGTATTAAGTATAACGTTGAATGATAATTCAAGATATGGAAGTAGAAGATCTGTTGAATGTTTAAATAATTCTGGTAAGATATTGTCTATCCCAGGAGATTTGTCACACTTGAGATGTTGTATACTATTCAAGATTTCATCCCTATTTATTGGAGCATCCAGTATGTCACTGGTAATATCTGAGGTTGGCATAGATTGTGGACTGTTATGTCTAGTTTGATCCGGGTTGTTATTGCAAGTTGAAAATAGTGATTGAAAGTACTTATACCATTCATCAATTTCAATGTTATTGTTTTGGTTGTTTTTTGTATTAAGCGTTTTGAGTTCATACCAGAATTTTTTGGAATCATTTATATTCTGTTCTATAATTATTTTTTTTTGCTCAAAGTATGTCTTCTTTTTTTCTGAACAAGTTTTATTATAATTATTTCTTGCCTTTTGGTAATTTTCTAAGGAATGTTCTGTTTTAGATTTCCGGAATATATTTAGTTATTTACATCTTTCCTTTTTCAGATGATCACATTCATTATCGTACCACTTATTCGTAGATTGATTTTCAGAAAAAGTACGCTCACGCTTTTTCATATCCGAAGCAGCTAGACACAATCCTTCTACAATATAGTCTACGCTTTGGTTTATATTTGTGAATACTACATCAGCGGATTTGTCAAATAAATCCTGTACCTTGTCAGATAGTATATTATTTCGAAATTGAGACAGGCTATTATCATTCCAGACAAATTTAGTTGGAGTGTTATTTGGCTTTTGCTTAATCGTGTTATGCCGTTTTAGTGAATGATGCGCACGTAAATCTAGAGTCAAAGGGAGATGGGATGATTCTGCTTTAGTTGTTATTTCGAAGTCTATTACTTTCTCAAATATATCGGCTGAGGTTAAGATGTAATCTATAACACTTGTGCCATTTCTACATATAAATGTAAAATCCCCCACTCGGGCATCCTTACCACATCTGCCATTCATAATATGCACATTTAAAGAACTGCATAGGTCTAACAGGCAGCTACCAAAATGGTTAACAACTTTGTCACAGGAGAACCGTTCAAGGTCAAAGTAATCTAAGATGAAGTCCCACGTAGATTGATTCTTATTTTCTGTGTGGTATATTATGTCATCGTCAACAAAATCAGGAAGAGTCGCAGTCCGAGCATTAAAATCTCCCCCGAGAAGCAAATATATATCTGGTAAATCTGATATTATATCAAACAGTTTCTCCTGGAAAAGTGTAATACCATTTTTACAATGTGTGCTAAACTTTTTATACCAAGAAGATCCCTATGGTTGTACATATACACAGCTATAAAGAAGATCTCTATCAATATCAAACAGTGAGTTCTTAAATAGTATAAAAATAGCGTTTTCTGTAATTTTGTGCCATTTAATATAGTTGGATAGAGGTTTTCTTATCATTACAGTTATACCACCAGAGAGTCTTCCAGTTAAGGCTAACTTGTCTCCATATTTATAAAAACAATCATAATCTGAAAACACATCATCCATACAATTATCATTACTCCACGTCTCTGTGAGTCCAATAATATCAAAGGATTTGATATAAGCGATAAAGCTATTGTCATTAAGTTTCTGGGTTATACCCGAAATGTTCCAAAATATGAATGTTACATTTTCATTAGTGTTGTTGTTGACAGTGTCATTCACATCCTCGCGAAGCGTCGTACAATCATCGTCACTAGATTGCGCACAAGATAGTATTGTGGATCGTTCAGTGTTCACAGTGTTCACTAGGCCCGTGCCACACCTCTACCGTGAGTAGCCTCCTCTCCCGGGGCGAGAGGTAGATCTGGTAGGTCTGGGACTTCGTCTGTTAGAATTCCGTCCTTGATCCTCGGGAGGGTCAACACGCTCCTGGGTTGCATTCTCCTTTTCCTCTTGTACTAGTTTGTTCCCCTTAAAGTAAAAGCGGGAGTCTGGATTCTCAGTACGAAGTCTGTATAATTCCTTCCTCTGAAACTGGGTTAGATCGTTCGCTATTCCATATCCGCGGTCTTTAAGGACTCCTCTCAGCTTCACAGAGTGCCATTTGTCCTCCCAGTGGCACATCCTAATGATAATAGGTCTTGTCTTGCTTGCGTTTCCACTGGGAAGTCTGTGGGCTCTTTCAATATCTCTGGCGACTAAGGGTGGCAACTCTTTGGTTTCGCGGGCACTGTTGAGGATTTCTAGTACTTTCCTTTTACTTTCAGTGTATGTTTCATTCTTACTATCCTGAACGCCATATAACACCATATTGTTCCTTCTATTTCTTCTCTCCTGATCTTCAATTTTATCCTCTATATCCCCCAATTTATATTCTATCTCATCTGTCTTTTTCTTTAGGGTTGTGATATCCTGCTTTATAACCTCTTGCTCCTCTTTGCTTAACAACAACTCGTTTCTCAGTTCTAATATTTCGACATTGAGTGATTTTATGTCCTCTCTCGTAGCATTAATATCTCTTGTTATTCTTTTCTCTGAATCCTGCATCTGTTTGATAATGCTTGCTCGTAAATCTTCTAGTTCCCTACTGGTAGGTCCAGGGTTCAACTCTACGTCTCCTGATCTAAGCAAGACAGTCTGAACAACGTACTCACTCAATAGATTCCAATTGTCCAGTTTCCGATCTGTCAACAATCCATGTGACGTCACAAATGTCGCTTGTATATCACATATCTCATCTGGTTGACAAATCGAGGGCGGCGGAGTCAGATGTAGGTTCATATCCTTGAGATAGACTTCCAACATTACACTACACGACAGTATAGAGATGAGGAGAGATCCAACCAACAATACCCTCTATGCGAAGTCCATACCCGGCGTCCATTCACATGTCGGCTGGTAGGGTAGCACCTTTTCGATCTGTTTCACACCTCTTGGGGGTACAAATTTCCCAATCCGTGCACGCCATGCATCTATTGAAATCCCCATATCTTTGCATGTACACAATTGGTATACTTTGCTACCTTTATTGTTGGAAAAAGTTCAGTTTTGTGAAGAGCAAACAGTCAGTGATTCTACTATTCAAGGGAGATAATCATCGAGTTAGGAATATTGAATGTTCTATGATTAAAAGTTCGTTGGTATTTCAAGTAAAAAGACATCGTTATTCATAATTTCAAAATTTCAAAATTTCAAAATATTCCTGAATATCTTTGTCCAGTATATTAGACACACTCACATACTCAATGACTCTTTACATTTTACACTTTCCTATACATTATTAACTCTTTTGGTCACGTCACAAATATATCACAGGTTCCGTTTTACAAACATACTTAGTTATCTTACTGTAAGAGAATATTTGGTTCTCGATTACCCAGTCCTGTTTGGAACAACCATTCTCATCCAACAGAGATTACTCCCTTGTGGTCATTTCGACAGTTACTGAACGCTCAGTTTGAAGCAACGTCGCTGAATGCACAACTAACTTTCCATGCAACCAATCGGGATTCACTATTTCTAGCCAAGAAAGTACGTAATAGGCAACAGAGGTTATGAAAGAAAACATGAAGGGATTAACTTTTATGGGTAGATAATCATGATGAACAGATTACTTGTGGAATTTTGTTTTCCCCAACGTCATTTATGTAATAATTTCTTTATACGAATATGACGCTTGTGAAGATAACTTTGCATTTGTTGAATATCATATTTGATTTGTTTTAGTTATAACAAGGGTAACTATCACCAAAGTAAACAAGTAAGCAGAGTAAGAACTAGCTTCTGCCAAGTTGGAATATATTGAATAATGAGTATGAATTATTATTAATTATTATTATGAATAGAAATCTAATAATGACAGAACAAAATAATCAAGATGCATTTGCTTTAATCAAGTTAAGAGAAGGACAAATAAATAAACCGTAAGGGAAGATGAATGTAGTGTATTACAACACATTAGGCCAGGAATCTTACAGTGGATGCGTCAGTCACCACCACACAGACATTGTGCGGGGCAAACAGGTGGAACTGTACTGGGTGAAGTCTCGCCCCCTGGATACAGACGTAACTTCCGAAATTGACGACATCTTTGTTGAAATAGGGCAGGGTTATATTTCCCGGTATTCTGAATATTACAGCCAGTTGTTTGTCATATGTATCCTGTGGAGAGGAAATAAAGTCTAACATATCTTCCGGTTCATGCATAACATGTCATCAAAAGCAACTCTTTTCAAATCGGGGTAACTGAAAATAGAAACAAGTAATTGTAACAAACGTGACCATGTCCCCCGCCGCAATTAAGAAATGAGCTAAAAGAATGGACACACAGCTTGTACCGAGTAGTGACATTTACATGTTTGAATCAATTATTGTTACATCGGGCCAAAGTCTTGTAGTGACCTTGAAAACGGGGTCAAGGTCACCCAAATCGACTGGTGTCTGCGTATTTCCCAAATGAAGACAGGTACCAAATTTGAAGACTCTAGGTACAGCAGTTCATGAGATATCGTGCTAACAACATTTAACAATCAGTCTTGTAGTGAACTTGAAAATAATTTCAAGGTAAACCAAATCGACTGGTATCTGGATATTCCCCAAATGAAGACTGATACTAAATTTAAAACCAATAGTTCTAGCGGTTCATGAGGAATCGCACTAACAACATTTTCAAAACTGGTCAAAGTCTCGCCGTGACCTTGAAAATGAGGTCAAGGTCACCAAAAACTTTTCAGGTCTGCGTATTCCCCAGATGAAGACTGGTACCAAGTTTGAAGATTCTAGGTTGAGCGGTTCATTAGATATCGCGCTAACAACAACAACAGGAGAACAAAGGCACTACATCTACTCTCTTTGTCGTACCATCATGATGCAGCAGGTGGATGGTCAAAAATGGATGTTTATCTCAAGGCCCTGTGAACCTTGTTTGGGACCTCAGAGTCACCAAATCTACAATTTACAATCCCCATTTCTTAAGATCTGATTTTGTCTTCCCCTCCAGAACGAAAAATTCCAGATGTTTTGTACTGACTCTTCAAGTCATAACGACTCTTGAGGTCTTTATGTGGGACCACAGAGTCTTACATCTACCTATAATCCCCATTGGCTAAATCGTCTGTTCACAGCATTTTAGTTTTCTTAGCCTTTTATTTCGGGATAAGATTTAGGTAATTGCTTGTGAGGCCCTTATTGGGCTACAGAGTCATCAGATCTACAACTTATGATCTCCATTGGCCGATGAGTGTGTACACAGCATATTCGTTCTCT
This sequence comes from Gibbula magus, assembly GCA_936450465.1. Taxonomy (NCBI): domain Eukaryota; kingdom Metazoa; phylum Mollusca; class Gastropoda; order Trochida; family Trochidae; genus Gibbula; species Gibbula magus. The sequence continues at coordinate 11,560,345 of OW388306.1, forward strand.
TGAACCAATGTTTTTTAAACGTCTGACAGACGGGGCCTTTCATACCAGATGAACTGAACATGCTAATCCCATTGAATACATCAAATGTAACATGCCAATGTTATATAGTGCATAAGTTTAAAACATTCCAAAAGCAGACGTCTCTTACCGTAACGCAGATTTCATATTTCATCATGTAAATGTGAACAGAGGTAACCTTTGCCATGAACACTCCTTTGGAAGGGCTATAGTCAAGCTCTGCCATTTTGTCGATGACACTCAGTCCAGGAAATACGCCCATGGCTTTGATCTTTGCCTCTTCAAACGTGATTTTCGAATCCGATTCGACAGTGATTAAATTAAAGTGACCACTCATCTTCAATCTTTTCATCAGTTTATCCGCACATGGCTGGAGGAGAACCAGATAATGAAAATAAATGTATTACTCAGCACTCACCTGGTGAAGAAGCAATTTCAAGGAGCAGCACTGGAACGTCGTGTGTGCAGTTAAGAAGAAGTTTTAATCCCTATAGTTGACGTATATGTACATCAATTTCTAAACACCTTTCAATTATCTCATCATGATCTTATTGTATTGTAATAGGTTACGTGGGAAGAAAAGCGTGGAGTTACAGCATAGAGAGTAATTGTTTATATCTATGGAAAAATCAGTGAATACTATTTAACGTTACCTTTTTGTGTTTCTGCCAATCTTTTTTCTGGCATTCCCGAGAACAGTATAGGGTGGACTTGCATCGACTGCACCTCTTCAGACGGCAGCCATGTTTGCCGCATTTATAGCACATTTCCGGTTCCGGGATACCTGGTGAACATTCAGAAACTGTCAAACAGTTCTCATCTGGGCAGTATCCATCGTGGCCACCTGCACAAAGCTCCGTGTCTTGGCCTCTGACCTTTCCGGGATCTGCCGATGATTGAAAGCACGATTCGTCCTTGCAGGAGTTAAGGTTTGATGTTGAATCAGAGTTCCTGTTTAACTCGCGCAAAGGGCCTTTCGACATTGTGTTGTTTTGCCCTGAAAGATATACACTTCATTACCAATTAAACTAAAAACATACATCCATTGTGTTGGGGTTATATATGGCAAACGAGTGGTGGTGTTATTTATCGCAGTTTGATTAAAAATCAACTTTATTCCGAGAAATAAAATTTGCAAAATAATGCACCTGCCGGGATACGCACGGGTGCTGTAGCTTCCTCCTCTCCACAAGGTCTGAGAACACCCCATACATGCGCTTGTTCCGTACCAGTGTAGTGCAGCCAAAACCCGTTGGCCGTTTTAAATGTATTCGGTATCATTCGTCAACACGTTCCTCATTTTACGGGAACTGACGAAAGTGTGGCTATTGGGAGTTACCTTCCCCTAGCTTCTCGCACCAGAAACTGTTGTTGGACGTTCTGTGAGTGGCTACCTAAACTCAGAATATGCGAGTCTATGGACTGTTATCAGACGGTTTGGCAAAGAAACCTTCGAACGATACGAGTTCTTATTCCGGTAGAAGCAATATTTTGAAATTTTAATCAGACTGTAATTTATCGAGGAGTAACGACTTCTGGAAACAAGTAGTTATGATATATTTGGCGATTGGGATTGAATATGCAAGTTGAGTAAAATTATTAGAGCTGAAATCAGCACATATAATATACTGCCATGTATTCAAACCACATAAAATGTTATGAAATACAATAGATGCCACTTTGATGGTTCATTTTATCCGTCGAGTGGAATAATTATCCAATATTTTGCAAGAGCTTATTTTGCATATTCATTTTCAAAATTAAAACAAATTTCAAACTTAAGATACAAAATTACTTGTTAACACCCAAAGGAGATATCATAAGTGTGAGTTCAAACAATATCTACTTAATCTACACAATCTAAAGACACAATCAATTGGACATCTCAATATTTTGACATCAAGTATTAGAATGATTCGAAATGATATGTCATAATGTGATGGCTTCATAAATTTGATGACAATATATTTATCTGAATATATTATAACATTTAGTTTGATGTTAAAACTGATTAAAAGATTTTGCATGATAGATAGATTATGTGTTACCCACTTGTTATCATAGGCGGTTTAAAGCACAGGGGCTTGTATTGTCGAAACTAGCGATTACAACGAATATGAAGTCGACGATCCAGCCCCATATACTATAAAAAAGTAAAGGGATGTAACGGGGTCAACACCCCATGTCCGTTTGAAATTATATTTCAGAATGTTGTCATCATATTATCATTCAATGTTATATATCACGGCAAAGCCAATACATTTGTCTTTAAAACAAGCCATCAAACGTAAAAATCGAACGGATAATAACAAGGATATGATTTTTCAAAGCCAAAAATATTAGCACATTGCTCATGTAAGCCATTTGCCTGGCCCACCAAAATAATAAAATATTCGCTTGAAAAAATTATTATAAAATACTTTATAATATCCTGTCAGCTAATAGTGACCCAGTTACAAAGCCCAGTATTTGGTGCATCAGATCGCGCAAGAATTATAACATGAGGGACATTGTATTTGACATACCAGGGATTTTACATTATATCAAGTGTGTTTCGAAACATCGTTTGTCTAGTAGTCATCCATATTGAATGACCTTGACATTGGTCTATTTTTGGAAACGAAATGATGTCATAGGGCCTCAAATAGCCCTATGACATCATTTCGTTACCAAAAATAGACCAATGCCAAGGTCATTCAATATGGACGTCTCACTATCAAACGATGTTTCGAAACACACTTGAGATCATCTAAAATCTCTGGTACGTCAATTACAGTGCACCCTGTGTTATAATTCTTGCGCGATCTGATGCACCAAATACTGGGCTTTGTAACTGGGTCACTATTAGCTGACAGGATATTATAAAGTATTTTATAATAATTTTTTCAAGCGAATATTTTATTATTTTGGTGGGCCAGGCAAATGGCTTACATGAGCAATGTGCTAATATTTTTGGCTTTGAAAAATCATATCCTTGTTATTATCCGTTCGATTTTTACGTTTGATGGCTTGGTTTAAAGACAAATGTATTGGCTTTGCCGTGATATATAACATTGAATGATAATATGATGACAACATTCTGAAATATAATTTCAAACGGACATGGGGTGTTGACCCCGTTACATCCCTTTACTTTTTTATAGTATATGGGGCTGGATCGTCGACTTCATATTCGTTGTAATCGCTAGTTTCGACAATACAAGCCCCTGTGGTTTAAAGAGTGCAATTAAAACTGGTATAAACCAGGGGCAGGGGCTTGTATTGTCATAAAAAAAAAGTGATTAGAAAGCATATGAAGTCGACGATCCAGCCTCTTATACTATTTAAAAAAGTAAAGGGATATAACGAGGTCAACAACCCATGTCCGTTGTATGTTTTCATTAAGAAATAGAAGACGAGTTGGAGTGCTTTATCGTTGAATAAAACATAGCAGGGAGCATAAAACACGAAGGGCGCAGCCCTGAGTGTTTTATGCTCTCTGCTATGTTTTATTCTACGATAAAGCACGACAACGAGTCTTCTATTTTTTATATGAGATGCCTTTAAATAGTTATTCGGCCATATATAGAAACCGTGGAGATATTATGTTGTTTGTATAAACTTTATTTTGAAAATATTAATGCCTCCCGTCGTAGAACACATTCACTAGTATTGAACAATCGAAGTGACGTAACGTATGACGTCATTTGCTAAGCGACGCTCTAACTGACGTCTCAAATCACGAGCATGTTTTATTGTCTCATAAAGCACGCTGTCGGTCCCATTGACCGCCTGTGTTTTATTGCCGTGGGTATCTTAAATTTATATTATATACCATGTCAAAACCAATACATTTTATTTAAAATGAGCCATCAAACATAACAATCGATTAGGTAATAACAAAGTTATGATTTTTCAAAGCTTTAAATATTAGCACATTGCTCATCTGAGCCACGAAGGGGGCCCATTGAATTGATAAAAATAAATCGCTAAAAATATCAGCTTAAAGTGATAGTTACAAAGCCCAGTATTTGGTACATGAGGTCGCCCAAGAATTAACATGACGGGCATTAACGTACATTGAGTTATACATGTATGCTTTCTAATCGTTAGGTTTTCGACAATACAAGCCCCTATGTACACAAGTTTACCATGAGCTCGATCAGATCTGTTTATTCGCTTGAAATAAACAATTGTTTGTTTATCTTCTATCAATGTCAGTATCAACTTATCTGTTAAACTTAACTCAGAATGACAAAAAGAGTTCACATGTCTTTAGAAGAAAACATCTAAATAAAAACGAAAACATCTTACCTAATGAAAGTGGATGAATTAAAAATTCTGAAGGCAGCGACCAAAGTGTCAACACCTGTTTTCAACAAAAGTCATCACGCGTGTCGATGTCTTTCTAGGCAACAATACGCGTGCAGCACGTTTTCTCCATGCAAACTCTACATCATGACAGCATAGCAATAAAACCAAAGGCGTTCTTGATTTGTGAGTGAGTGAGTTATTGTTTAACGCCGCTTCGGCAGTATTGCAGCCATTAGCGGCGATTCTTGATTTGTATCCGACAACATGGAGCATGCGTTAAAGCGTCTTTGTGCGACATACAGATTAAAAATCTCGTTTATTAAACTTTATGTCAGGGAGAAAACACGAGGTTGGGGTTTTGGTAGACATTTCAAAAGTCTGAGGGTGGCTGGGAATGAAAAGTAAAACCGAGCTTGCGAGTTTTTACTTTTTATTCCCGCCACCCGAAGGTTTTTTTAAATGTCTACCAAAACCCCACCCGAGGGTTTTCTCTGACGTATATACCGCCATGCGTTTTAAATACAAAGATGAAATCTATGTGTGTAATTGTTTCAAGCCCTAGATCGTGATCTAAGTTTGAGGCGCACATAAAATATCTCACTTTTGGGAACGGAGCAGAATATATATCAATAATCAATATTCCCATGATCACCAATCCTCTGTGGTCTTGTGGATAGTCTTGTGCTACAAATCGGAGGGTTGCGGGTTCGATTCCCGCAATGTCAACTATGCAAATTTTAAACATGGATATGTTTAGTACCTAACTGAACTGGAGATTGACGTTATTTGGAGTACGGTCTTACAATTATAAGATAAATAGTTGCGTTTGTAAAATTTCCGGGATTCATTGCTATTCAACACCCGCAAATTTAGTTTAAAACCGACGGCGTTAGGAACTCTCTTTTTGCGTAACTATCTCTGAGTGGAAAGGACTTTGCGACTGTGCCTTTTTTGTAAGAGGTGTGGTCAGGTCAAAACAAATGTAAATACTCGGCGTGATATGTACATTAGCAACAATTTACACATAAGCTCAAACAGTGTCATTCAACTATGTTCACTTCACAATTATGGAAGGGATTTTGTGCCAAAAATGAAGACATGTTGACTTGTAACTTGTAAAGTGTAACATGTCGTTCCCAACCATACAAGTCTCGAAAAGACAATTCCAATCATGCAAAACTAACATTTTAATTCTGTCAATCGTAACTTCGCATTCTCAACTTTACAAAGTTGAAATGTAATTCTAGAAATTGTCAAAGTCGAAAAGTCAACTTGTCATTTTTAATTATTAAATCTAAATAATATGCACATTTATTTTGTCATGTTACAAAATTAAGTTACGTTTGACAAATAAAAAATGGAAAATGAGGAGTTGCAAGGTCAGCCTTGTAAAAAGGACTTTTGCATTTCGAGACTGACATGACTTGCATAGTTGCGAATGCAATGTTTCAAATTACATCTCTACATGAATTCGCATTGACCATATTTGGAAGTTTCCCGAACATTGCCGATGTTCTCCACGGACGAGAGGCATTTGCGAAAAAACTAGACCTCCCTTGCCGCTGTCCCAGATGGGGAATCCCTTGGTCTATTTTGAGCCCAACGCTGGACGAATTGACCACGCCCCCTGAAAATCAAGGGACGTAACTCTTGTTATGTCCTACAAACAAACGCACGTTGTTAGTTCACGGAGCGCTACTGTCACTTACATTCCGTTTGATAGATTCGCTTAGTAATTGAATGTCAAACGAAAATACCAATTGAAAATTAATTCTTAGGTATTCTAATTATTATTTCAATAAATTTTAAGGAAATTTGACAAACAATTATTTTTTTGCAACGCAAAACGAATGCGGAAGTAATGTAAATGTGGGATGACACTGACAGACGTAAAGGATCGCATAGCTTGAATGGCATTGAAGCTATGATAAATGTATCCGATCCGTTATCATAAAACTTATTTCACTTACATATAAAACTGCAGATTTACAAACCTTATATAGACATCCTACACCCGAAAAAATAATTACTTTCTGTGCGTCCATTTACACATTATCTTCCCTCATTCAATCATGTCAACATTCACTTTTTTATACTCCAATTATAAGATTAATAGTTGCGTTTGTAAAATTTCCGGGATTCATTGCTATTCAACACCCGCAAATTTAGTTTAAAACCGACGGCGTTAGCCCCAAGTAATTTGCGGGTATTCATTGTCATTCAACATAGGCAAATCAACCAATCAGAATCAAGGATACACCGAAATCATGTTACAATTATACGTGTATTCGGTAAAGTCTTTTGCATTCAGAAATGAATATCCAAGTTTTGATAAAGAAAATCCTGATATTGAAAGTATATAAACGTTAGTGGGGAAGAAATTGAAAGAAATACATAAGCCAGTGTTGATAACTTTATTATTAATTTTACAATATTTTAAATGTACCACAAAGCAATTAAATCAGGGAACTTCATATACTTGTTTAAAAATGTGTTTAAAATGCATTGCACTTTAATTATAACTGAAAACTGTTCTGAATGTCAATAGGCCTACGTCTTATTCTTACAGACAAATAATCAAGGGGAAATGTTCTTTAGCTGAGTTGAATTTATCTCTTTTAATTATTTTACAAACTTTTCTCAACTAGTTTAAATTATTTATTGGTTTTGAATATGTTAATTTATCTATTTTCATTTACTTATCAAGCAAACTATATTTTTTAGTAATTGAAGCAATGAAAAGTGTATTGTTGTGGGACAGAAATATATTTGTCCATGATTAATATGTCCATTAATTCTATATAAAGAATCAAATTACTGAATTCAAGTATGAAATGTAAATCTTAAGCCTAGATCTGTTGTTTCACACTTTAAACAATAAACATTCAACTTCTACATGCCACAATATGAAAATAATTATGAATATAGAATGCAAACTGAAAATAGAATTGTATCACTTGTAATTTCAAAAATATAATTGCATTGTTGAATTTAAAAATTTAATCGACTGTAACATATACAGGATATAATTTTTTTTTTTTTAAAAACGTACAATTTCACTAAACTGGCCATTCATGAATACATTGACATGCGTATTGTTTTCAATAAATCAAATATGTGTTTTATTAATTCATATATGAAACGATGATAATTTTTATTTAGATAATAGTTTCGATAATTTATGTTTACAACAATATGTCTCCCCTAAACATACGTCTTTGCCGTGTCTATTAACACTTTTGTTTGTTAGTCATTAATGTAACAAACTCATTGTAGTAGAAATATATATCAAATTATTAATTTAAAAGTTCAAAGAACAAAATGTTAATTCAATTAATGTGTTGTCAAGGAAAAACACAACACAATCCGGCTAGAAGTTTTAAAATGGGCTTCTTTATACACATTTTCAAGGATAAGTGGGTTTGAAAAGTCAAGAAACTGTACTAAGAGTGTGACATTTTAGATGTTCAGTATATATCTATAAATAGAGCGATCTACACAAGAGAGCTGCTGAAAATTAAAATAAGTCATTCAAATATTTGTTCTTTCTGTAAATCTGAACCAGAAAGTTTCCAATATGGGGAATCGAAAGTTCCATGAACAATCGTCTTTTATCAACCAAAACTGGCTCCCTAAGTAGACGGTGCTTGTGTGAGATCTAGCGATATCGACAAGCGATATCTACATTGTAGATAACGCTAAAATCAAATCTTCATAATCCTATTATATAATCAGTTAATGACAGTTAATTTGTAACTTTAATGAACTCGTGTTGATATATTTGATATCAGAAGACACTTGGGTGAAATTCTCGATATAAACTCTGATATTATCATATCATTACAGTACCTCCAACAAATTTAAATATCCATAGAAAGTGTTGTAAATATTGTCAAGGATGTATCTAATGTTGCAATCGTATATTAAAAACAACGCCTTCTTTCCATGCGAAATGGAATTTTTTAAACAATATTTCCAGGTTTAAAAATTGTTTCTTAGCTCTGCACATCCTCTATGTGTGTTTCACTTTTGTCTGTATACCTGTGAAATGAACTTAAGCAAACATTTGAAAATAATGTTTTATTGAGCTATACCTTACGGATTTTTAGTTCTTCCCCAGAAAGGAATCCAAGTTGCGTTTCCATGGAAACGGGGAAAATAATTAAATACCGAACTGTGACCAGTGTTGCGACGATCCAAAAGCTGAGACAGGAAAATGACAATCATTTTGTGGACCCAAATCAAAGCAGTCCGTGACACTGACAGTAATTAATGTTTCGAAACCACTTGAAATTACGTAAGGTTTATTTTGAAAAATTACGAATATTTACCATCATGTATTTATTTTTAAAATGTCGATAAATTATCTAACAAAAATCGAACGTGAAAAAATGTCCCGACCAACTGTTTTTTGTGTTATTATTTTTTTTACAAAAGACGCAATGTTTACTTTAAACCCAATTGATACAGAGTGTCTTACTTATGAAGGCATTAAACAAGTAGTTTTATATTATGCAAACTCTTTATACATGTATAGGTATCATTATACCCGACTGTAAACTGTGCAATCCTGTATACCCTTTTACAATCAAATGCTAAAAAAAAGGGGTTCAACACCCTTCTGGGTCACACAAAAATGTACGATTTATTACTTGACTCACACATTTTGATAAACTAGCTTACTATCATAAATGGGAATACGTCACTGATTCGAAATACACTGATCTGGATTGGCAGTGTTTTAGCTTATACGTATACAACTGCATAGCAGCAAGAAAGGATTTACTCGAACTCTCTTGTATATTAAAAAAAAACAAAAACAAATCATACATACATACAATACTATAATATCACAAAATACATATATATTAATCTTGACCAGGAAGCATATTTCTTAAAAGTGTGGTCTAGCTATTCCTATGTAATATAGAACAAATGAATAGACAATTCACAGATTTTCTCTAAATGTGTTCAAATATTTATTTTGATTCTGCTTGCATTTTGAACTGTTTACTTATTTATATGGTCACCCTGGAAAGAATGTAGAGAAACAAATGTTTTATTTTCCTTTTTGTGTTTGACCAGTACCTTCCTCCACGTGAAAATGTAGATTGGCCTTCCGCATATAACAAGCACATATATTGGAGGTCATGATTACACATTAAATATGTGCCCGACCATCGGGCACGCAACAGAAATAACCGCGTCTCGAGCGTTCGGGCGGGCAGTTAGTTCCTCCACAGTAAAATGCGATGGTCTCCTAAATGTTAAGTCAATGTGCTTTTGTCAACAGTATGCTAATAATGGGAAAACTTGTATGCAACTTTCAAATATGTGTCAGTAGTTGCTGGCCGATGCTTGCCAAGGGAGAAGTCATTGTTGAACATTGTTTTTATCGGATCGGGATTATTCGTTTCTTTCCGCTAATTTCCGTAATATTCCAATTATGATCAATGCGAAATCGTGCAGAGATGTGATTTGAAACATTGCAATCGTAACTATGCAAGTCGTGTCAGTCTCGAAATGTTAACTATGCAAGTCGTGTCAGTCTCGAAATGCTGAAGTCGGTTTTACAAAGCTGACTTTGCAACTCCTCATTTTCCATTTTTCATTTGTCAAACGTTAGTTGTAACATTACACAATGTGTATATTATTTAGATTTAATAATTAAAAATGACAAGTTGACTTTTCGACTTTGACGATTTCTAGAATTACATTTCAACTTTGTAAAGTTGAGAATAGAAAGTTAAGATTGTAAGGATTAAAATGTTAGTTTTGCATGATTGGACTTGTCTTTTCGAGACTTGTATGGTTGGGAACGACATGTTACACTTTACAAGTTACAAGTCAACATGTCTTCATGTTTGGCACAAAAACCCTTCCATACACAATATTCACTTATCCTTTTAGATGGCGATAAACATTTATCTACGACATCAACACTGTAAAAGACCTAGGAACCAAAATCTTAAACTTGCCTTAACCCATTGTGACAATGACGCTAGCATTGTGACGTCAAAACGGTTGATCACTATGACGTCATGCCATGGCAACGGCATCCGGTAAACACAACCGCATGGAAGAAGGCGTCAAACTCGGACAAATTTAATTAGTTGAAAACATTTTAGTTACTTGAAACTAATTAATTTTGAGAGTTGTTTGTGACCTATACGGGTATACACAAGTTGGAAAATGACAATGCCACCTGTCAAATTTGAGTAAGGGGCACATATTAAGAGAAATAGAAAAACAAAAGTTTGAGTCGGGCCGAATCTTGTGAACATGATGTAGGCCTATACGTTCGCGGTGATTCGCCCCAAGTAATTTGTCATTCAACATAGGCAAATCAACCAATCAGAATCGAAATCATGTTACAATGAGATAGTAAAATCACAGGGGATAAGCCCTGTCCATGCTAAACCGGAAGTTGGCAGTCGTCAACAACCATTTTCTCGACAGACAGTAGTTTTTCAACTGGGGTGGGTCCCGAAATTGGTTAGTTTTGAACATTTTCCGTTGAATGATGTTAACAATATCAACATGTTTCAACTCTTGAATGGCTATAGTTAACAATCGCAACTTTAAGTAGCTATCATGATATTGTTGTGTTTGTTTTGTTATCACAAAGGCGGGAGTAGGGGCGGTTGGGGTAATGCCTAGCACGTCGCGTAAGCTTGCGATTCACGTGCATGACCTGAGGTCACTTTTACTATGTGTATTGATTTTGGGGAACATCTCAAAGTTATTACGTTCAAAGTGAATTACTCTTTATACTTCTAATTCAGTGACGTATCTATTTTGAGATGACCCTTCCATTCACAAGCTAAATCCCAACATACAGTAGACCTGACCTTAGGTCAGGCACGTGCATTGCAAGTTTACACGGCATGTTAGACATTACATTAATTTATTCTACACCAGCATGTGCTGTATCAAAACAAACACAAAAATATAATGATAGTTATATAGACAACTCTTTTTATTAAGCTTTGAAATCATATTGACAATGTTAAATTTAGTTCCTGTTACGTCAAATAAAATAATCAATGTGCCCATAAAAAGAATTTGACAGAACTGAAAATTGAATAAGATATTTGCGGAAAACGCAGTCCCAGAAGTTAGGTTGACGGACGGAGCTATCCATTCCTTTCAAGTAATATGTCTCTCGTCTCCATCATTTTTATTGAGTGGAGATTTACTCGTACACTTTCCTATGATTACGTAACTTACTAGTATGGTCACGTGACTCATACATTATTGGTTTCCGTTTCACAAAACATCCTTACTGTTGGAGAATATTTGGTTATTAGTATAACTCAGTCTTATCACTGCGCTGATTAATTCGGAACTCTAGTCTATATTTATTATAATTTGTTTCAGGAAATGAAGGAATCTAAACAGTCTACGAAAACAGTAAGCCTCGACATAACAAAACAAATCAATCAAGATGCATTTGCTTTAATCACGTTAACCGGAGAAGAAATAAATAGACAGCAAGGGAAGATGAATGATTGTATTACATCACATTAGGCCAGGAATCTTACAGTGGATGCATCAGTCACCATCACACAGACATTGTGCGGGGCAAACAGGTGGAACTGTACTGGGTGAAGTCTCGCCCCCTGGACACAGACGTAACTTCCGGAAGTGACGACATCTTTGTCGAAATAGGGCAGTGTTTGGTCTCCAGGAACTCTGAACATTACAGCGAGTCGTTTGTCATCTGTATCCTGTTGACATGAACTAAATTCTAAACCTGTTCTGGTTAATGTAAGACATCGGTTCGCCAATTAAGAATCTAATGAATGCAGGATATTTACATAATCTTCAATGCATGCCTTTTTATGATAAGTAAGAGATAGAATGTATTTTGTCTTTGAGTCAATCCAGGCTTACACATTAAATACTCATTTTTCGGTGATTTACTGGAAAAACAACATAAAAAGAAAGGATACAGCCATCGATATCTCATCTTATCCACAGGGACGTGTAGCGCTTAGAAATAGCGTTTGTAAGACAAATACCTATATAGACCCTACCCTATTACTATATAAAAGGAAAGGGATGTAACGACGAAACCACCTCTTGCTCATTCAAAGTCATATTTCGCATCAAAAACAATTTGTATGGCACAGTCGATGACTACGATACGAAAGTGAAATGAAATGAGCTATAAATGGTCACAATCGGATCATTATTTCAAAAGGTATGCGACAAAACAGTCCGTATATTGCTATACCTCCAAACTTTCAAGCCAATTTCCCCGCTCACGAAAATCAGCGAAAACTCACCTTTTACCTCACGTTTATTGGTTTAAACATATTTTATACACAATGAAAAGGATTAGGAACAAGTTCTCCAACTTAGAATACCCCCTCCCTTTTATTAATTCCAGCAATGTTGACAGCACCTATGAATCGGCAGATTCGAACCGCAGAGTGAAACTACAGATGTAAAACAATATTACAATACCTACATATCATTTCTCCGACTGTACTACGGCATTATGTTTCAAAGCATCGCCAATGCGCATGCAATGCACGGGCCTTTTTGCGAGAACGTAGGACCGGGAATCGGGATAGGTCTTAATTTAATTAATTTTCAGAAGCAGAAGTCTCTTACCGTAACGCAGATTCCATATTTCATTATGTTAATGTGTATACCGGTAACCTTGACAACAAATACTCCTTTGGAAGGGCGATAGTCAAGCTCTGACATCTTGTCGACGATCTTTAACCCAGGAAATATTCCCATGGCCTTGACCTTTGCCTCCGGAAACGTGATCTTTGACCCCGGTCTGACAGTGATTGATTGAAGGTCGCCACTCATCCTGAGTTGTTGGATCAAATTGTCCACGTCCCCCTCTCCAGCCTGACATGTCTGTGGGAAACTCTCACAATTAAAATCAATGTTATATCACAGCCATTTGCGGTGATAGATAATTCCGAATGATTATTTGTGCAATCAACGGCCAGTTTCAAACTGAGTATTCGTTCTATTCTAGGAACAGCCGATATAGTTCCCCTTGCGTTATGTGTACATAATGATAAAACACAAGTCAGTAGATGTGCTGCCATTTTTGATCGGATAGAAATAAATACGGCATCCATGTTTTAAATGTTCTTTGGGAATTTTGTAAGAACCTAGAAATATGATTGTATTATTATTTCGTATCGTGGAAAGAAAATAGATTAGTAACAGCCTAGGGCAAGAATGGTCTTGTGCATGGATACCCTGAAAATCACCTCCAGTGTCTCAAACAACCTTCACAATAAATGGAGGAGCCGGATACAGTCAATCAGAGCATCCATGCTTACATTGTTGGAAAATGCGCCAAGAACGATTCAAGAAAGGGCAACTGATTCTTGCATACATCACTATATACTGCTGAGAAATACTTGCTTCATGTGCCTTGATGATAAGCTCATATTAGTCTAGGTGGAAACTTGTGACAAAGCAAGCGAAAGAATAACGATAAATGAGGATAAACCCATGCTCTTTGTGAGTGCTTAGTTTCAAGGACATATTCTACTAACCGTATTTAGTTCTTGGGTGTATAAAGACATCCAAAGGTAAACTACTACTAATCTACTACTGTGAGGATAGGACCATTTATTATGCACGAGTATATTGAACGTCATCACTGGCATCACAGTCTACATGACATCATACTGCCTTTACATCAAGAAGTTAACGACTAACAACGGTGACAACGCCATGATTTCAACACCTGCTAACATCAGGTAAAAGTCATCACAATGCTATGACCTCACAATGATATGACCTCACTTCACTACTCGTCCAATGTCAGTGCTCTCTTCAGTGATGTACATGAGCATTGAGCAGTCCAATTATTCTTGCATACATCGCTATACATTGATGAGAGGTATTTGCTTATAACTTGATAATTATTATAATTTTCTTTGAAACTAACGAAGAATTGTTCATTATAAGTAGAATATCACCCTCGTCTCTTCTGATAACAAAAATTTATCAAAAGTCATATTGGAAGAAAAATATTTGTACTTCTGTTGATATTTATGATGTAAGAAGCCACTTGACTGAGACTCTTCATATTGTGTATTATTTATCCGTATGGAAAACGTAACTACTATAGCAAACACTGTATGTGCAATAGTGATATAGTGATATATTGATATTGTATAGAAACCATTGTCTTTGCTTGACTGACATGATGCCATAAACAGTTGTACAATGCAAAATTTACGACAAAAAGCTCAGACTTGTTCATCAATGCCATACTACATTTACTCACATGATAGCCAATGTAAATGATGCTGTGAAGCCTAGTTACTTATAAAAGCATAACTGGTAATTTTAAAACCTTGAAAATTTAAATTTGAAATTGAAAACCTATATATGTCTCGGAACACAGGGGCGTGTATCGTCAGCAAACAGTGCTAGAAAGACATAGAAACCTAACACTATATAAAATGGTCAAAAGGTGTATGTATTTCTAGCACTGTGTCTGAGTGATGCTCGCCCCCATGTGTCGGTACAGCATATTGTTTCAAAACCTTGACTAGCTACATGATGATATACACACCTTCTTGTGCTTCTTCCAATCACTCCTCTGGCAGTCTCTGGAGCAGTAGCGCATCTTCTTACATCGGCTGCACGTCTTCAGATGGGGAGATACAAGTCCACACATGTTACAGGCATCGTCACGGACAGCTTGGTTCACTGTACAGGTCTGCAGTCTGGTAGTATTGCTTCCAGAACTAATGGCGGTGACATCTTCCTGTATAGTCGACGAATGAGATTCTGTGCTTTTGATATCAACATTTTCGGTCACATCACTTCTGGAAAATGTCTTGATGTCGTTTGAGATATTATATTCGTTTGAGGGCGACCCTTCAGTCCTATCAACTGTATATCTGGTGACGTCACTTCCGGAATGACTGACCCCTGCTTCGTCATCTTTAACCAAGTTGTTAACAATATTGGCATGATCTTTTCCGGTGTCGTCACTTCCGCTTTCAGTCATGTGGCATTCATCGATGACCCTTGAACCCTCTTGAAGTTCATTGAGATTGCAGTCTGTTTGTGGTTTATCGGGGAATTTATCGTAATTGGGTAAACGTTTTGGATTAATGACGCTGTCCACTCCATTTTCCTTGAGATCTTTATCCCTGATCTCCGTCTCCATTCTTCCTAATTTATAAAAATGAGCTTGTACACACACACGGAACCAAAATAATTAAGAAATGGAAGAGGTTGAAATGGAGGGGTGCGGTTTTTCTAAAAAGGGGGGGGGGTATTTCTCTTTGAGGGTTCATTTAAGAAACATGTATTTTTGTCAAAAGTGGTAGGAGTGGTTGGGGCATTGGTCGGGAGGGGGGGGGGGGGGGGGGGGGGGGGGGGTGTACTGATGATTGTATTATATTTGGTATTTTACTGTTAAGACTAGAGGTATATTATTTACCTTCATTTCATAACATTCATTGTGTCTAAAAGAGCTGTCTAAGTTATAAGAGTTCAGGGAATGATAAGAGACGGAGTGTCCTTACGCCTGGAGTATGACATGATCAGATGATATGTGAGTAGCACCTTCACCTAGGTTTGATCGTGCCTTCCGATATGATATAAAGATCGTTATATATAATTATACTGTGTTCAATTGAATTTCATCTTTATTTTTTGTCAACACATTCATTAATAAAGCATTTCAGATATTGTAAGTGTGTACATTCTTTAATACATACCTTTATCTTCACTTCGTCAGGCTCGCTTGATTTTCTTTAAGAAAGAACAAAGTAGCACCTATTGCACTTGACACATTTATCCCGTGCAAGACGTGAGTCTCTACCTTCTCGTGCTTGTTGCTTGTTTGCTAACATTCAGAATACACAAACTCATTTGGTCTCACTGTACCTGTGATTCTCCATATATTTGTTGTTAGAATATTACCAACTACGTTGTATGATTGTGAAGTATGAGACTTTCATCCATCACCAAATATTATAGATGTGTATAATGCACTATCGGGCAGAAGAACCGTCTACCAGGTGTCTTATCAGATTACGTAAAACCTATAAAGAACATGACATATAGCTTTATGAAATTGCACAATTTCTGCACAATATTCAAATTGTATGCTTAAGTTTCAGAAGTTGTTACAAAAGAATGGCGATTGTTTAAATAGGACAATAGTAACTGTTCAGTATTCGATGATTGTTTATTCAGAGAAATGACATTTGAAACATATTTACAAACAACAACGCAACAATACAGGCACGCACTCGCATTAAAAGTCGATGACGTTGCAGATGACATGTACGTGGTCACGGTAAGCAGGTGAATCAACCGATCGAAAGCAGCGGTCTTCTTTGGGCGTGGTTTTCTATTAACTCGAATCATACTTTGCCCCCGGTTTCAATGGACCGTCATATTAATAATTGTTTCAGCATAACTTGAAGACCACCATTGATGATATTTTATTAAACTTTTTTTTGGCCCGGTTTGTAAGTTTTGTACGTCAGTCTTACATCTGTCAAGATGCACTCCTAATATTGTCGCGAGTATACGGGTTCAGGGTCTTACTCTGTACGTGTGATATACGTGTCAACATATGTTAATCATAAGTATATAAGTATCCACATACATTGCCCTACAAAAATAACCAGATGTCGGGCGTATGATGTAAAGATTTTATTGTTCAAATATGGATATGGGCATGTTTGGCTTGACCAAATGGTAAATAAAAATATAAGTTCATACAACAAAAATGTATTGACAGTTATGTCCAAAACTGGTCAAGTTTTAAAAATCATATTCGATGTTTAGCTTTGAGTAATGTCGTTGTTTGAAATACCCCTCTAATGTAGAACATGGGAGGAAATAAACATAACCACAGGGGGTAGGCCCTGTCTATGCTAAACCGGAAGTTGGCAGTCGTCAACAACCATGTTCTCGACAGGCAGTAGCTTTTCAACTTGGGTGGGTCCCGGAATTGGTCAGTTTTGAATATTTTCCATTGAATGATGTTAGCATTACCAAGTTGTTAGCTATAGTTTACAATCGCTACATATTTGGAACGTGACATGAAATATATATTTTATAATTTTAACATTTCTGAACTAGTCAATCGTATTCAGGGTAAAAGCCGTGAAAAGCGACTCTCTACATTTAAACAGCAAATCTAAATGGATAAATGATATAGCCAATATTTTGTATAATTCTAAGTAGAATACTTTAGGATTTTCACCAAAGATATAGCATTGATAGATTGGTCGAAGACGAGATATAAGCAAAAATATTGTATGTTCCTTGCACAACATCTGGCCAATACCGACGGATTCGTAGGTGAAGATATGAAGATGAAGATTAGACTACTTCACCTCCTGGGGACTTAGCATCGATGAAGAACACCAATATAAAACCTGATAAAAAGAAAGAGGAAATAATTACTTTCTTCCGAATTATTTTAATAATTTTGATATTGAAATCGAACCATTTATGTTCTTAATCTTCGATATTTTCACATATTATAATGTTATCAACACAGAAGGAATTCTCACCCACTGAAGAGGAGGCAGAAGACAGATAGAAGAGGCCATGCCATCCAATAGAATCTTTCAACGACTGTCCAAGAAAGGCACATGTTGCTCCTACAATTATCTGCAAACACAAACACAAACACAATCTATCCATACAAAAATGATAAAACTGTCTTTTACGTTTTGACTGAGGAAAAATGAGGATTTAAAAAATGTAAGTGATTAATACATTATAACTGTAATTATTTTCCGTGCAGTGAGTTAGAGAATTAATGAATTAAGTCCATTTAAGTCAATATAACGTTAAATATAATAATTTGCTCAAAGATAAATATTAAATGTGGACAGATTTAATATTACACATTCACAGTATTAAATATAGAATATTCATAAAGTTGAATATAATATTTTCGCAGTGTTAAACAGGAAATAGTGATACCTTAAACGTTGACAGTATTAGTCTATTACCTTTACAGCGCTTAGTGTCTTACTTTAACAATGTTTAACATTAAACTTTCTTGAATATCAATAGCTCAATGTTAAACAGTAATTGTTCAAACAAATTAATATAAACATTTTGAATTTTACTACGATGTCAAATTTCATCAGGTTCGTACCATGGAGGTATACAGCAATCCGTAGTTGGCTCCAACATGTCTGTTGCCATAGAAACGAGACATTGCAGGGAGCATGATGGTTATACTACCCGCGAAACAGAAATATAAGAGACATATCCAATTGAAGAACATGACCCTTCCGCCATACTCGCTTAAGGGAAACGAAACTGCCAAAACTACACTGGCAGCATGCAGACACAACGCTGAAATCTGCAAATACAGTCAAATGAATTCAAATTACCCAGTTAAAACTTATCACAAGAGCAAAGGCCCCATACACTTTAAACACATAAGAACATAACCTTTACTGCAAAAATAGTAATTACCCAGAAGATTAAAAAGAAGTTATCAAATGTTTCTCAGAAGAATACCCCTGAATTTGGACACCGACATGCCATTTATTATATAACTGAATCGGTCCAGTAAACTTGTTAACTGTACAAACATAATTACACTCCTTCCTTCTCAACTACTCAGCTTCTTAATTGCGGAACAACACTTTTCCCCTTTCATTTGGAAGAAACATCTATACGATACGCTAAACTGAGAATTGTGTGTTGGTGTGTTGAAGCGACACGTGAAGGCTATCAACCTATTTATTAATCCATTTCGTTTTCATTTACGAGATGTGCATCAAGATGCTACTGGTACCTTCTGAGGTGTGAGGCTCTCCACCACCAGCGGGTACAGCTCATAAATCAATATTAGTATACTTGGCCAAATCTATTTAAATTTAAGAAGTTAATGGCTTCTAAGAATACCAAGGAGTTGAAAAGATTATCAAAATTTATAAATATTATTTTAAAGTAATCAGCAATGTGTATAACATAACTACATGTATATGATTGTCTCTTAAAAATAACACACCGTTTATCACAATTATTGTTTATATGTTCCTTCTGTCCATCTTGGAATATTTGTATAAATTTTCTTTGAATTGTAAAGCTCATGTACCACCGTTGGTGGCGATTCTGAGAAAATAAAGAATTTGAATTTGGTAACATAATTCTTTCATTCGATAATGTTCGTTGTCTATATCAATCTGTGTAATCATAATGTATATGTTTGCGTGTACAATGGAGCAATCTTCATGTAAATTTCATTGAGCTTGTTGACCAGTCCAGTTCATGTATTTATTCATGAAAGTGAAATGAAAATGGTTTGCATTGCATTACATCATATATATATGTGTGTTTTCATTGACAAACTTCAATTACAGTAATCTTTTATTTTAAATTCACAATATTATTTATAAATCTGCAATGTTGTCTCGCTTGTTTGAACAACCAATCGTTCAGTGTATACGAAATTATACCTACCATATTACTGTATTTATTAATACATACAAAACAAAATGTCTATGCGAGCACCACTTTCGTGATCTCACGTACGGCTGTGTTATGACAGCAGTTCCGCGGTTGATTGCTACAAACATACTATACAAAAGCACAGAATGCACCCCAATTAAGCAGGCCCCAGTCGTTGTAACCATATGAAATCGCTAGTTGAATAGTTAAGTAATCCGGTTATCGAAAATTTGGGTTGTTTTGATGAATATTTCTGTCTTATATGAGCAGCAGTTTAAAATTTGCGAAAACGCGTTAAATTAAGGTTAGCGGCCAAAATGAGACTCCTCCACGTACGTCACAACACGATACGCTTCAGTGACTACCGCCCGCCCACTTTCATTCTGGTCGCCGGGGTTTAATTAGACACTTTTTTAAAAAGCCGTATATAAATAATTTACGGGCCATTTTTAAAAATTTAAAGTAGAGTAGTTGTCAAATTGAAACCCCTTTTCAACAAATCCCGAAAGAGACCATGGTTACGACTTGTAACCTTTAAAAGATTACTTTGAATTTGAATTTAATTAGATTAATTCTGCAGGAGATTACTTAAGATATTAATTTATCTAGAATAATTCTGTAGGAGATTACTTAAGATATTAATTCACCTAGAAGAATTATGTAGGACATAATCATGTTGGTGAGGTCATATATGTCCAATGTTATAATTTGTGTTATCTAATTGAGAATAGTCAAGTTTAACCGAAAATAACCAGTTTAAGGTCAATCAGTTCAGTATGACGAAAAGACAACCATTCAAAGTCGTGGTCATGAACGAAAACCGGACAATGGACCTTTTTTTAGTAGCAGAGATATCTCCCCTAGAGCAGTACAATGTATACTCTATACAGCGTTTTCGTGCGGAGTTTTTATCACAAACGGAAACAGCTATATAGCCCATATATGTGATCGGAAATGAGTGAAATAAGTTCAAGTTATAGATCTAAAGAGTAATAAATTCGTACACCCTGTCAAAACACCGTGTATAACTAATATTATTACCCTTTAGATAAATTTGTTTAATACTGATTGGTCAATAGCCAATGCATATGTAACGATGTAGGCGGATTTGCAAGGGTGTACCATCCGTATGATCCGTGAAGACAGGTCATGTGACTAACAACACGGGTCTTACGGATGACCTTGACCTTAGATGGTATGCGGAAGTTAAACGGTTGCTCGACTCGTAAATTCAGAATCGAAACTTACCTTAACAAACATAAGTACCATGATTTCAACCAATATATATATATATATATATATATATATATATATACATATATACATATATATATAATTATTATAATTGTTTGCGTCAATAAACTAATTCAATAAGAAGATGTGCCTTTCTATTATTCTTCAGGTAATAATAAATTCAAAATCGATTATTTTTAGCCGCAGAGTTATCTCCCTTGATATGGAGCTGTAAACTCTTTACAGCGTTTTCGCTGTTTCACAGTGTGCGTAGTTTTTATTACAAACGGAAATAGCTATGCAGCCTATATAATTTATCGGAAATGAGTGAAATAAGTACAAATAATAGATCTGTATATTCCGCATTTCCTTCGGCTGCGCCTCAGGTATATACGGAATATACAAGGGTCTCACAGTCCCGTACACCCTATCAAAACACCATGTAACTAATAGTATCCTGCTTCTTAGCTTATGAAAAGTCATCTTTCAGCGGCTTGTCGACCGAGTTACTTCAAAGATCTAAGCATTTGACTCTAAAGGGGTCTTGATAATTAACATATGTCCTTCGAATATGTTTGATGTAACTAACACAAATTAACTATTATCGGTATGTGTTCCTGATTTGATCTTCTTTATTTATCAGTATGTTTATGGTCAATTGTTTTAACAAAATCAAATAGCATATTTTGAGGAAAACACGACAACACATTTATCTTACGTTTATCTTAGCATTTTGACGTGTCATCGGCAAATGTCACTTTTACAAAGGCGTCACAGATTGCACAACTAGATTCAAATGCAACCAATCAGATTCTCCCTTTTCTGCCGGCAAATTCAGGCATTTTAGAACAGAGGTTAATATCGGAAATCTGAATTTGATAGAAATAGTATCCACTAGCAAAATTAATCCCAAAAATGAATCCAGGCTAAATTGTTTTTTGGTTTTTCAACCTGAGATGTGGTAAGTTTTCAATTGAAAGGGAGATAATCTCGACGCTTGACTGAGTACAAAATAAATTATCGTTTTCATTTCAAATCGATTATAAAGCAAAACATATTTTTTTATCATAAAACGAGCACAACAACGATATTATTACCTACACTTATGATACAATGGTTTTATTATCGTATGCCTATACACATGTAGATAACAAAACAGTACTTTGGATTTCTTATGTGCATACATAACACTGTTACCGATAATGGACACCAAAACTACAAGGCTATGCAGTTCTCAATCTGACAAGTGAGGTTTTGTAATGGTAAAGAACCTCCTTGAATTTGAATTTGTATCTAGAATACATCCCTAAAACATTACCTTAAATTTGAATTGATCTAGATTCTCCGCAGTTTATCTTTATTAGTTTATCTAGTACACTTTCCACATGACCTAGCATTTGAATTCATGTATCACCTAAACTATTACCTGTAAATTGAATTTGAATGAATAACTGATAAGATTACCTTAAATTTGAATTTATCTAGAATAATCCCCCAGGCGACACACCCAACAGAGAGGATCACTGCTGCCACGGAACCCACAATGGCGTGGAATTGGTCATCCGCTATAAACGTCTGCCCGTAGTTCTATGTAAGGTAAGATTGACAAAAAAGTGTTAAAGTTTCAGCGTAAATTTGTAGAATATATGTGTGTTGAATGTCTTTTGGAAGCCAGAAACTAACTGCACGATCGAAGTTTGAAGTTCTAAGCAGTTGTAATAAGTTCCCGATTACGTCTCTGACCTTAATTGAAGATGAATAACTAAACGAGTTCTAATATATGATGACCCAGTGAAAATATAGTATCGAGGGTACTTAAACCACACCAAGGTTCACGCCACGAAAAGGCATGCACAAACCGCATACACTTTATTCCCTGGTGTATAAGCAATGCATGCCATTAAGATAGTGAACAAATATAACATGATTATATTTGGGAAACACTACCTTCAATAGTACACATTATTGTACTTTTTCGGGTCGAGTCCCTTTCGGGATTCGAACCCGTACCCTCAGAGAAAGGCAACTATCGCCAGCACTGACCGTACCAGCAGCTCACAACACGACCATTTCGCATCGACAACATGTTTTTAGTCGAGGCGAAATGGTCGTGTGGTAAGCTCTACTATTGAAGGTAGTGTTATCCCAAATATAATCATGTTATACTGGTGTATAAGGACCAGTAATGTTATTTGTTTTCCCTCTCATCTCCGTGGGAGTATGCAACCAAGTTGTAATTAACTTACGAACCCTGTCAAACATATGTATGACTAATGAAATGATATGACGACTAGTTGTAGAGTGGTACCTTATACTGGGACGTAATGAGAACCATCTCCTCCCCTCCACACAGAAACATCACCCACAGGAGGTAGAACCGTCTCGTCCTGAGAACCTGGAGGGGCGAGACATCTGCTCCCAATGAACTAGACTTCTCCTCACTGGTGATAATCACAATGATCAGTTATTACTCGTCAGTCGAGATACTGCAGTGACATATTTAAAGGCTGTAGCACCTTCTGCTTACATAAATAAAGTGCTCTCACTAAAAGGTAAATACGTATTACCGATGACTACATAAATCTCCCAAATCAATGTACTGCTAATATTGCTATGCCTAAACACTCAAAGTAGAGTTTTAAATATGGTACCATGTACAATGATGGAATGGTCAACCATCTTGCTGTCTGAACTCTCAAAATCGCATATGACTTACAAATCCAACTCTCACACTGGCGAGTTTCACAAAATTTTCGCTTTATACGTAGCACCATTTTCTACCAATACCGACAACCGTTTTCTATGTATACGGTTTATCGGGTAGTGCAATGAGATGTTTTACCCCCTAATGTAACAATATATTGTTCAAACTTTAATCATTAATGACACATTTGAGAGAAAACAATATGCAAAAACGTGCTACAGCGCCTTTTAATTAGGGCAATACCGCTGCCCGCATGACTTCACAATGATAGTACCTGACTCACAATGGTATCGACCTCGTGAAAATCTAAATTTAATCCAACTGTCGGCTTCATTGCTAAATCAAAGTGAGCGGTTAATAGCTAGATTACCAAAAATCTATCGTGTATATCACCAAACCAAACTCGTTAATGATTTGGTATCACTTCCGCTCGTTCGACTCATTTGACAAAAATGTCAGGACGTGTATTATCCTCTAATGGAATGAATAAGAAAACATATCTTATTCAAAATATGAATACGATGGTTTCCTTGTAGTTTTAAATCTGGTGACGTCATACCATTGTCGACGTCACATCTGGCGTAAGACGTAGCGCTGATTTTACTTATGACGTCATTTATTCACTTAAATGTTCAATCATCATATGTTAGGGGGAAAAAAGGAATAATTTTGATAAATCCAGTAAATCATTAAGTTGAATAATATAACTTGGATTATTTCTATCATCAGATATATTTTGCCTCATTCAGTTGTTTTTTTATATTTTCGTTTAAACAGTACTACTATTGCATCGAATGTTCAAAGTTGAAGTTTATGTTTCAGACACAGTTTGTGATAATCCTAATATTGACATACACTAGTTAGATATGTCCATACCTACGGTGGCCCATAATGGACGTTAAGTATTTTTATTAGTTGGTTATCTTGGATTTCTCTCCTTCAAACCACAGAAAACTGTACTGAAAATACGGAAAACCTAGTATAGAACACGAGAAACTCAAAATGGAACACGAAAAACTCTAAATGAAACACAAAACACTCACATTGATAAGTGAACATTTGTTTAGCTGTATCATTACCAAGCACGTCAATGTACAAAATATACAAGATGTTTCTACAGCTCCGAGATCTGAATGAGCACAGTCGTAATTTGTTTAACGGTACCACATCTTCATTTCATACTGCTTCTAAGACTAAACAATATTACAGCAATACCGATATATTGCAATACCGATTGTGCAATACAATTATTGCAATACGATTTTTCATATCGCAATATATCGCACCAACAATTTCTTTGTGAATTTTGAGTTCACTCAATATATTGCAATACGTAGTACAATATATGTTGTATGTATTGCAATAGATTGCTATATGAAATTTGGTGCAATACTCAGCCATTATTCTGTGGCTGTTTTAAACTTTGTATATTGTAAAGATTCTCTCCAATATTCATCACATAACTTCGTACTTTGTACCTTTGGTGAAAATGGTTTCCACGGGAACGTTGAACGGGTTCACACCTCAACAACAACTAGTTTTTGGTCACTTTCATTTATCTT
Source organism: Gibbula magus (assembly GCA_936450465.1). NCBI lineage: Eukaryota > Metazoa > Mollusca > Gastropoda > Trochida > Trochidae > Gibbula > Gibbula magus. The sequence goes on from OW388306.1 coordinate 11,585,599, forward strand.
TATTTCAAATGCAATTTCGAGGAAATAATATTTGTAAAAAAAACTCTTTCAAAATTTATCATAGCGTCCCTAACGGGCAGAGAAGGTACTTTCTTAAAATATTATATGTTTTATTTTGAGTTTCTCGTGTTTTGTACAATACTTTCCGCATTTTCAGTACAGTATTCAGTGGTTTCAATGAGAGAAATCCAAGATATTGTGTGAAAATTAATAATGTCCCTAATGGCCCAGCGTACATACCTTACTGGGTTTTTTTTACTTTAAGAGATTTGTTTTACGTTTGTTTATTTTCCTTTACGTTAGGCGTTTCTTCAGCAGGGGATTCAGCCTCTTCTCTGTAGGTTTCCTTGTTGTGTCCAGTCTCTATACTCGTCAGTTCTACAACGATCTTTAACAAAACACACAATCAATAAGCCCTAATCTGAAAAAAACCAGTTGTCATTGTTGGACACGAAATATTACAGTGAAAGCTGTATTAGTCAGGGCAGAGGACAGATTTAATGATTTGATAAATAATGTTAACAACACCTTTGGTTTTTGTCGTTATATTTGTTGGACATGTTGCCCAGATTTCCTAAACCTGATTCCAATCTTTGCCGCTAGACGGCGTCAGATCTTTACACCAAGTGGAGCTACCTGGCGGCGTGCTTGAGGTTGGATAGGGAAACAAGCTATCAATATATATGTATATGAGAGTGTTTATTAACTCAAATTACAAGAGAATATACATTTGTGTCTGCCTATATTATGTCAGCAATAATACCCTTATGCTACCTTGAGCACTAGTCATCCTCATAAACAGTTGCCAAATATGTGACATTTTTATCATGTCGGAATTTCCTATCCTAAAAACTGGATGTATCCTCTTTGTCATGAATTAACAAATATTTAGTTATGATTGTCAAGAACAATGATTTCGCTTCGTTTTCAGTTTCGTTTCTGTCGCATTTTAAGTATTGTTAGCAATCCAGCTTTTTGTAGTTGAATTGAATGGTTCATTTCCATAGGGTACATGTAGGCCTTCGGCCCATGGTACAAAATTATTGGTCCACAGAATTGCGATATTTTATCGCATACAACACAAACATAGCAACACGTTTCACTATATCAATGTTATCACTGGATAGCAAGAGGTTGAACTTATCAATTGTAGGGTTTACAAAATACTTATGAGGTATAACTGTTTTCTAATATGGCTATAAGCATTACAAACAATCAGAAAATGATATTCATCTTCAATATTACCACAAATTCTTTGGCTCCTAAGAATATTATAATACCTTCCCGTTTCAATGCTTAAATTATGAGAGCTGCAACGAAAACGAGGTAAAACTGTTCTAAACTTATCAAGATTTAGTGATAATAAATATACATCAGTGGTAAAAACTGTCTTAAACTGAGAATATGAAGACATTTTAGAACTATTCTGCAAAGTGGAGTGCCATTTTTTTTCCTTTTTGTAGTTATCAGTACAAAACGTGGAAATAACAACGTGTGTTGGCTAGTTCATCACAATGAGAGCTCGATTACAATTTTGCCAACGCACGTCCCAGAAATTGTTGAGGTATATATATGATGAAACGATGTGGTAACAAGTAGTGCATGTCTATGAAATACTTGTTGGTAGATACGCTGGTATATTCGCGATCGAATTGTTTTCTGTTATGCATCGTTTTATATGTGTTTCCTGACATCAGGGAGACAAATCTTATCATGGGCGACAGTACCGTTTGCTCTTTAGGCGGGTCGACCAGCACCAGACAGCACACGAGTTGTATGACAGCGTATGTACCTCCGAGCAGCAGGAAACACAGGGGCACCTTGTCCAGGAGGTCGTCCTGGGAGAAATACCTGTAAACGAGGGTCCATGATGTCAGAGATCAAACCAGGATACTCCTTAAAGATGCATCCACTTAATAAAGGGAGGTAATACATATAAACCCACTTGTCTCCCCCTGCCTCCAAGTCTGGACTGTAGTTGTCGGAGTTGATATAAGCTGTGATGACCTGATTGAACACTACAGCTCCGGAACCGAATCCAGCAGTTATAAATGCACTGACTAATCCTGTACTCTTAGGCATCCACTGAAACAACATACATTTCAATAGCAGATTGTTAACTAGTGCACGTTAACAATGACTTCTTCTCCTCCTCACTGAATTTCAAATTTACCTAAGTAGATTTATGAAATATAACTATCTCATTGGAACCTATCAGTTACACGATATTTTGAAAGGTTGTAAGACCGTTTTAGATTAGGTAGCCGAACTTACAGCTTCAACTTCACTTTATTTTTGAAAATCCACCTTCGGCTGTGTAAGAGTACATGTTACAATACAGTGGCGGATCCAGGAATTTTGAAAGGGGGTCCACCAATTGAAAAAGGGGGGGGGGGGGGGGGGGGGGGGGGGGGGGGGGGGGGGGGGGGGGGGGGGGGGGGACAATTTTGTTTCCCATACCAACCAATGCAAAAAAAATTGATCCTAGATCCGCCACTGCAATATCACGTAATGTACAAAATGTCAATGTGATACTGTTATTACTGTTATTACATAACCAATGGGATAAGAGAGTTGTGATACCTTTATTGCACAGCCAGAAGGAGGTCTGTATGCGATACCGGCCCCGAACCCGAATATGACACCAAATGTGATCACAGTAGAAATGAATGAGTGTTGTATAGAAAAGTAGGTAAGCAGTACTCCAGCGCTGAAAGCAAATTCATGAAATATGAATATATAGTAAACCAAAGGGCAATCTGTCCGAATCATTTAAATTGTAACACATAATACATAACACATCCCTCCTAAAGAAAATGCCAAGTTTTAAAATAGTTATTACTATTACCGTGTGCTTTCTTTCTTTCTTTCAGGACCTGTTCTTGTCAGTTCATCAAGAAAATAATGGTCAGGTGACCTTTAACGTCATAATGCCAAGGACATTATTTTAATACCTATCTGTTTACTGGACCTACTATGCCTTGCCTCCTCAGGCAGGGTGCTAATCCAACCTTAAGGATGTTCGCTCTTAAATTTATTGTATTAAACTTTTTTTGTAACTTATATATTTTAAAGGATCAAAGTATATGATTGAAAAATCAGCATTAAAAAATAGGGGGTAGTGTGTGTTTTTTTTTCGAGATATGACGCCTGTAAGATAGTGGGGTGAAGCACAATTTAAACATGGGAGTCTATGGGAAAATGAGAAAAAAAAGTGCTAAAAACTTTAAAATACTACATTTGTAGTATTAAACAATTTTTACTTTTTTGATATGTTACAAAGTTCATGTTCCCCTACCGGAATCGATGAAACAATATATATGGTAGTGTGGGTCTTTTAAAGCTTTGACACAAAAATGTACCTGAAAACCCCCCTTTTTAGTCAAATTTGGGCCATTTATGCTGTTTAAGCACTTTTTAGATGTTCTAAAGTCACATTTTCTTTATTTCATTTGTTTTTTTTTAAATTATGTAGATGATGTAGAATATCATTAAGTAAATAAAAATGACAAAAAAAATTTACTTAATCATATTTAATTTTTTTAAGTTCAACAGGAAGGAGCGAACATCCTTAACACAGACGAAACTTCGAAAGAAGAAGAGCAGGTAGGTAAAATCCCAGGGGGGAGGTTATTCTGCCTGAACAGGTAGCTGGGATTTGGACTCGGTCAGAGAATGGCTTGCACATCAACGTCCTCGAGTTGGATGTAATCCACCTTGCGTTTCAGCACTGGCAAGTACAGTTACGAGCCCAGTGCCTTCTAGTCCATACGGACAGTTCAGCAGCTGCTTGGTCAATCAACAAGCAGGGGTCCACCAGTGCCGAGAGTCTCTCCTGTGAGTCTCGCTCCGACTTTTCGAGCTTGAGAACGATGTGGACCTGGACATTCGTGCAGTACAAATTCCGACTTGGCATATGCGCTGTCACGCTCCGATGCGTCTCCTCTTATGGAGTGGACACTGAATCAGCAATTTTTCAGAGCATTGTGTCTCTAGTTCGGGACTCCCCTGGTGGATCTGTTTGCGACTTGTCTCAACCATCAGTTGTTGATCTATGTCTCTCCAGTGCCAGACCCACGGGCGATTGGCTTAGACACTTTATGACTTCCAGTGGCAGGCTTTCGCCTCCTTCTGTTCCCAGGACGGTTTTGTTCCGGCTGAGGTCACCATCCCTCAGGTTGCAAAGTACCTTGTGAATCTATGCAATACCAGGCATCTCAAGGCGTCGTCCATCAACACCAAACTGTCGGCTATTCTCTCCATGCTCAGGAAGAGGTCGCCAGGTTTGGACGTGTCTATCCTCAAGGCCTTGCTTGGTTTAGCTCCCGATTTCGTTTGTAAGAACCAAGCAGCTGATGAGGCGGGAAGTACCTTCTCCATTCCTGTGCTGGTGTCTGACCTGGAGAGCTCGTACTCGCAAACTGAGAGATGGCAGAATTCGGCTATTCTTGCCACACTCTCTGAGGAGCACCAAGGAGTTAGACAAGCGGGTGCTGGTCATCAACGGTTACAAGACCGTTGATCTGTTGCCTCTGTGTTGCTCAAATGGATGTCAGGGCGGGTCACTTTTGAATCTCTTCGATCTGCTTAGCTGGAAGAGACAGTGTCTTCACCAGTGGGTGTCTGATCCTCCTCCGTTCATTGGGAATCTAGGCATTGTACGTCTAGTCTACAGATAGGTATTTCAATAATGGTATATTTATACTTACCTGTTGACTAGACTTACGCTCTAGGCCCGCCCAACCACCCCGCTTTTGTTTGCATTTTGTCTGCTTTGGGCCTGTTCGGAGAGTGAAGGATTATGGGAGTAACGTCACGAGACCACAGAGTGACTGCCCCTGGGTAGGGATTTTACCATCCCTGCTTTTTTTCTATCAAAGTTTCGTCTGTGTTAAGGTTGGATTAGCACCCTGCCTGAGGAGAGGCAAGCCATAGTAGATCTAGTCAACAGGTAAGTATAAATAATTACATTTAATCAAAAACCTACCAATTTACAAACTATAGGTTTGCAGTCAGCATAATGGCGACAATTTATATGAATATAAAACTTCCTTTTTTCTGAGAAACACAACGTTTCGACACAAATTCCAATATTAACTCAATAGAGGTACACCAGAACAATAAAACAATAGAATCTTTCCTCCTTGGTGGTGACTTCAATCTCATTCTTGATGTAGTTAAAGATACATGTAACTATAAGAATATGTATGAATTGCCAAACATTATAATAATAATAGGACATTTATAAAGCGTGTATATCAATACAGAAGAATGCTCAAAACGCTACACAGTTTAAAGATTGAAAGACATCTTGAAGAGGTGAGTTTCTAGTGCAGAACGAAAGGAGGAAAAGTCAGCGGAGTCACGAAGAGTCTGGGGAAGCTCATTCCAGGCTGAGGAGGCTTCGTAAGCGAATCTCCTGCTACCATAGTGAACACTGTTTACTTTTGGAACAAGCAGAAGATTCTTGTCTTGAGAGTGGAGGGATCTGGCTGGTTGATATTGTACAAGAAGGTCAGAGAGATAAGATTGTGCATTTCCAGACAGACAGCCGAAGGTGAGGCATAGGAGTTTGAAGCGAATCCGGTACTTGATGGGAAGCCAATGGAGTGACTGATGAATAGGAGATATATGATTGAATTTTCTTGATCCCTGGATTTTGGTTTTGCTTGCACCAGCTAGGACAGCATTACAATAATCCAGATGGGTTGTTATGAGTGATAGGACGAGAGACTTTGCGGCATTCATTGTTAGGTGCTGCCTGATTAAACTTATTTAGTGCAAGTTTTCAAAGCAGACCCTGGAGAGATGGGCTATGTAATCATCCAGGGTAATGTTAATGATGACAACAAGATCTCTTGCATTGTTGGATAATGGGATACTTGTTCCATCAAACTCAAAAGTATTGACTGAGGACTGTGAACGACGTTTTGTTGGGCCAACAAGGATGCACTCTGTCTTTGTACTGTTTAATTCCAACTTGTTGAACATCCAGCCCTTTGTTTCTTCACAGCATTGTTGAAGTTCCACCAGTGCACTACATGTTTGATTTGGTATGCAGATCTTATGAACTTGTGAATCATCGGCAAAGTGATCGCGATCAACTTGATGGGCATCCATTATTTCCCTAGATTTTTAATGTAGAGACTGAACAAGACCGAACCCAAGACAGAGCCTATTTGGACACCACAGCATAGGTGGGCTTGGTCAGAATAGCAATCATTAATGAGTACGGAAGGCCAGAATTGAACCATTGAGGGCTGTACCATCAGTATAGAAGTCATATTGAAGTCGTTGGAGAATTATGTCATGGTCTGTGGTGTCGAAAGCCAAACTGAGGTCAAGAAGGATGAGAATGCCAACTTTACCTTTATCAATGCCCCATCACAAGTAGTTGAGGACTTTTAATAAGGCTGTTTCGGTGCTGTGACTACTGCGATAGGCAGACTGAAGAGTGTCATGGAGATTGTGATTATTGAGAAGATCATTTAGTCTCTCACATACTGCCATTTCGACAAGTTTTGAAACGAATGAGAGGTTTGACACAGGTCTATAGTTATTCAGTGAGTTAGGGTCGAGATTGGGCTTCTTCAGCAATGGTTTAACCAGGGCAGATTTGAAAGAAGCTGGGAATACTCCATTCTGAAGGCTGTTATAAACAATTGCTGTGAGAGAAGAAAGGAGAATGTCTAAGTTAGCAAGTAGGAGAGAAGACAGCATTGGATCGAGAGCGCAAGTGGTTGGGTTACATTTTCTTATCATCTTGAGCACCTCATCACAGGTGAATTCACAAAACTCAGTGAGTCTTTCAATACCATTGACATCTGACTGTGAGAGATATGTATCATCTGATTCTCTACCGGGGTCTGTGTCAACATATTTCATATTTTCAGTATTTTTTCCGTGAAGAAATCTTGAAATTTGTTTGGCAGTGTCTCCAGAGACTCGCTCTGGGGAAAGGGGGAAGATGACTCATGTGACCGAGCAATCTTGACATCAGTGTGTACAGTTCTTTTGGGTCAGATGCGAATTCCTTAATTTTAGTACTAAAGAGCCATCAACGATGTTGATGAACATATTGGAAAATTGCAAAAAATCTATCTCCGTGAAATTATACACTTAATTTTTCCCAAATTCTTTCGACCCAAAATAAGCCGAGAAATTGCACTAATTAGTAAAGGTGTTTCCAGTCTAAATATAGACCCAGTCTATTATTTTCAACCGCAAAGCATCATGGTCTAAGTCACACACTGTATACAAAGACACAAAAGAATAACACAGTTTATGATCAATGAAAGAAATTGAATATATATATAATTTTTGGAGGTTGTTTATTTACCATTTCATTTAATTTTGTATTTGCTACAGAAATTGGAATACTGTTTTTTACCCAACTAGGTATTTTGCTTGAATTTTATAAACATTTGTCATAATTTGCTGCTTTATCTCAATAAAAAGTACATTAAACAGGCAATAATGTGTATATTCTCAGGACATTTAAAAACATTGTTTATAAAGCAATCGTCACATTCAGTAATGTGTGACAAGGGTAACTTGCAAGAGAAACACGTGCAGCACATGGGTTGTTATGGCGACTTGCGCTAAAGAAGGAGTCTTCACGCTTCGGAAGTGCTTGCTGTTTGTTTAGTACGTTTAACGCAATAATTTCTGTTTATATGACGTCAGATACCCTTAGCGCGCGCTACTTGAAGGCGTACTTGAAACCAGATTCCATTACATTGTCGTGATATGAACATTATTTATACCATGTCATGTTGTAGATAAAAAAAATCTCTGGCGATTGACGTTATAAGTATATTTTCAAATTTTTATTTTTATTTGAAACACTAACATCCTTGATGGCTCTTTAAGGGCCACCTGTTTACACTTCTTTACCAGCGAATTGACTGTGCTTCTTGCTGTACAGTAGATTTGTCGGTGCACTTCTAAGTTTGAGCTTCTCCGGGCTCTCTCTGCTCGCCGACAGGAGGACTTGGGAGCAATGACCTCTGGAGTTACGTTACAAAATGAAACTGGTCGTACAGTTACACTCTTGGTTTTAACCGGAGCATGTCTTTCAAAAAGTTCTGAGAGCACGGAATGCTATGGAACCCAGAGAGTTTCAAGTTTCTAGAATAATATTTTCATTTGATTATGATAAGATGGTCAAACTTGAATTTGAAAGTAAAGTCTTTGAAAAAGAGACATCATGAAATGATAAACTTTATGTATATACCGTCAATACTGTGTACATAGTAACTGATATCAGAAAATCAGTTGAAATTAATAAAAAGTACATATCTGAGCGACAAGTAAGGGAGCAATACTTAACATAGTTTAACTCTTTTGGCGTGAAACAGATAGGATTCGAACTACCGGATTATGCCAACTGAGTTATATCCCTCATACATAAAATTTGTCTTTATCCAGGCTGAATAATATTTAGAGAATAACTAACTCGGTATGAGTGATTACGGGAAACATGCACTTGTCGAAATGATGTTCACAGTCGTGAGCCTTGGCGAGCGACTGAACATCATTTCGACGAGTGCATATTTCCCGTAATCACTCGTACCGAGTTGGTTATTCTGTATATTACCCATTACATTGAATTAAAATACACATTTACGAAGGACAAACGTTTCTTTTTTGAGACTGTAGTAAGTGACATTGATCAGCTGATTTGTATTCATGCGCGTGTTTCACCGATCACCTCCCGTGGTCAAACACTATAAAAAATAGTTCTTTAATAAAACGACAAGAAATGAATATTGTTAGTCTATTTGGATAACCCATAACAAAGTTTTCATATATGACGCGAATTTACATTATAAATACATGTACTAATACAGTCTTAAATTATTTTGATAAGTCATTTCACCTTCCTGCAGTAAGAATGACTGACATGTGCGAGTGACTCAACAGCATAGCGTTGAACCGAAAATTTAAAAAAAAACTGTCAATTTTTAAAACGACAACGGTTAAAAATAGCAATGTCCAGGAGAAGAATCTACAACGAATTCATAGAATCAAATTTGAAGTCAATCAAGAATTTCAATCTGAAGTTTGACCAACATTTCGTTTCAGGAATGTGGATTTAGGCCCTAGTGCACGTCACGTCGGCCGTAGGTCCATAACAAAGAACGATAACTCTAATCGGACGTTGAAATAAACGATAACAACAACGCAACATTGGAAGTGTGTACCTATGGAAATATTAATCATATGGATTCTGAATGTAGATACACTGCGTGCAAAGGGACGCCCTGGTGAACGAATCTTTCGATCGTAGGTTGATTGAACTGTAGTCCCGATGTCAAACGTGAAACGACAGGTTTGATCTCATTCTGCACGCTTATTCCGATTCAGGAACAACGAAAATAGTGCATAGATTGTTCATTATTTTCTGATGTTGTCTCTCGTCGGTGGTTAGGTATATCTAATTATTTATCGATTGAAAAGTATTGTGTCCGGAACTGTTCATGGTTTTACTCTGTTGGCAGTCATGTTTGTATACAAACAACGACGACAACGCGAAGCTGTTGAAGTTTTAAAACATAATCTTCAAAAACTTGTCTTTTAAAGGAATAGTGACAATGTAGATTAAGATACCTATTATAATATCGTATATAGAACGTTTAATAAACTTGATATTGTTATATTCTTGACCTGCTTTTATTTTAAATATGGAGATTTGTGACAGTGAGTTCGGCACGTTCTATTAATCAATGAAGCAAGAAAGTAGTACCGTCAACCAATCGTCGTGCCATTCTCTGGTTAGTGACCAATCAGTGTTGAGAATCACTAAACAGCACATTTGCGAATGTCACAAAGATAATTACCTGTGTATCCTAACTCGTATGGATAATATAACTGTTTCTCCAGTGAAGAGGAAATTATATGATAATGCTATAACAAGGAACTGCAAGCAATGGACTTGTGCGAAATTGTGTACAAGAAGATGGTGGGAGCCAAGTATTGTTTGTAATACCCCACTAGAAGATGGTGGGAGCCCAGTATTGTTTGTAATACCCCACTAGAAGATGGTGGGAGCCCAGTATTGTTTGTAATACCCCACTAGAAGATGGTGGGAGCCCAGTATTGTTTGTAATTCCCCACCTCATAGTCATGCATCCAACTAGAGTTGTTATTCTGGGCCCAAGCTTTCTTTCGAGTAGTCCGCCAGTAACCGTGGTGATCCCAAAGCCGATGACCATACATGCTTGAACCCAGATCCCGTCCACGTGACGAAGGTCCGCAGGAGAGGACCTGCTTCTGATGTACGAGACGATGTAAGGACTGAAGTTGCCTGCAATTACAAATCTGACTTCAAAAAGGAAGCATGTCAGTGAAATCTACTTTCTCATTTTTATCCGTCACTATCATCACCTTTGTGTCCTTAAAAAACGTCAACGTTGTCGTCACCAGTATCATCATCATCATTATCACAGTTCATTTCACAGCTCTACTAAAATTGTATTGAAAGAGTTCCCCTATCGTACACCTAATGATAATCCGCATTATTACTCGCCCGTGTAAGATACTGCAGTGTAATACTTATACGGCAATATTAAACTAGTGTAATACCGCCGGGTGTATGAGTCACAATAGTTTGTGGTTATGACGTCACAATTGGAGTAACGTCGTCACAATGGTATCGGACTTGCGGGAATCATAGTTTCAGAGCCATGTCGGCTATTTCGCTGGATTATATGTTGGCGAGTAATAAACAGAATACTAAACTCCCTTTCGCTCGTTTTATACAAAATCATTAACTCGTTTAATAAAAATGGTATTAAATAGAAGGTCGTTTAGTATCCTCTATTTATCAGTGATCATAATACGAAAACTATTAACATTGGTATTAAGAGCTAAAGGAAGGGAAGTAACTCGTGTTATCCGTGTAAGAGTCAACTATTTTAGTTACGTATCCGTTGTTTTGTATGTTACACAGTGGAAATATACGATCAAAAGGTCTTTCATAAATCAGTAATTAATCAATGATATAATTACTAGTTTTTACAGTGTGCTAAATAACTATTGGTGTCAAAAAAATGTGGGCCCACTAAGTTTGCTACCTTCTAGTACCGACCCACATTTGCCGATTTGGTTGTTGAATGCTGATTTCGAATATTGAGGCGTCTAAAGTTACATTAACTAGCCTTTTATTGTCAAAAAGTATCTATAGGATTGAATGAAAGTTTTCGTTTTCGAAATAAAACATGATGGAAATGATTTTGTTGTTATTAATCCCATCAGAAATGAAGCAGAAATCCCAAGCGAAAAATAAGGAGAAAGCTTATGCATAGCAACGAATGCTGTCTTCTAATTGGTCAGTACAAATGTCATGGCCTAGGTCATGGTCGTAAGAGTGCATGAAGCCATTCTGATTGGTCGATACTATTATTGTTTCTAGGTCAAGTCAAGGGTCGATACAATTGGCATACTACATCAGTCTCTAACAGGTTTACTGCTGGTAAACAATTGGAAATCTTTGATGGAAATAATTATAGAATGTCCCTTTCTTACTTAAAACAATACTGTCCCCTTTAACATTGGGCCTATGGGAAAAAAATAATTACCTAAACAATGATAGAGGATACTCTGAAGGGTCGATTAAACCTAATTTTATGTATAGATTGTGCATCAATAAAGCGATTACAACGGATTTAAAAATTCCGCTGGTCGCCAGCGGAAGTTCCCTGTTGACATAATCTAGGTCACCTGGCATTGCGCATGTCCAAACTCAAGGGAATCCCTGAGGTTTCCCCGCTGGTTAGCGCGTTTTGTTGCGCACAAAGACAGCATACACAACATGGAGGCTCTTGGTGGACTTTGCCGGCGGTCGTCACAGATGGAATTCACAGAAGTACACCAGTCTGAAGAGCTATACAATTGTGCAAAGCAACTAATAAATGCATGGTAAGACTACACGCAATTCTTATTGTTTTGAATTGGGGATTAACGGAGATTGTTACGGCGTACACACCGTGTGCCAGTTTGACCTGCACTTGTTTACAGTTTCATGTCGCCTATTTTACGAATGCGTGTGTGATTTTAAACATTCCGTTCAATAAGATTGCATGTACATTAATCAAGTTGGTGCCACGGTAAAAAATGACAACGATAATTTACAAGCTTTGCAAATTATTTTCCTGTCAGTAGTATCTCATCTGGCAAGACAAGAAAGCGACACTATCAGCTGATTTATAGTTTCATTCCTATGATAGCAACGAAACTAATAACAATATCGCATGCAAGAAAGAAGGACCAAGAATTTTGGCTCAAACTTTTAATTGTGAAAGTCCGCAAACAATTAACATGAAATTGCAAAAGTGAGTAGTTAAAGAGAAAGAATGGTACAAGCCAGGTTAATAGATTTGACATTTAAATGTAAGTGAAAAAAAATGAGGGAGGCATATAATAAATATCAAATTGGAATAACTATAAAACCAATTCAAGGCATCAATGAGTCTTTTGCGTATCAGCTAATAACTTTTTGTCACTAATTTTTTCACATCATCAAATTTCAGCTGACAGTCTGTATCAATGTATATTGTGAAAGCGTCACTTGCCCAGAAGCATAACCGCTGTATTGTTTTTTTCTGATAGTCCACACCTGAATGTCCAAGAGGCGCTTCCCCCCCCCCCCCCCCCCCCCCCCCCCCCCCTTAAAAGAGTGTCCAACAAAAGTATGTGCCTGCAGTCCACAGGCTGTCAGTAGCTGTCTCAGCTTCTGTAGAAAGTCTGAATATGTCAGCAGTGTGCCTGGAGATCACATCAATAAAGGTCCTAAAAGGTTATTATCACTTGTCCTTTCTAGATAATTACGCAAGGCTGATGCTGGACACAAAATGTGCCCCGCTATGAAAGGCAAGAATACTTTCACAGGGGATTCACGAAACTGCACAGTTTTTGTTCTATTCAAGGTGATCATAAATCCACCTGCTAGTGGACATCTACCCTACGCACACATGAGCTTGGTCCAGTTGAAGTGAGTAAAGTTATTTGGTCTCAAAGGTCCAAAGAATGCAACAAGACAAGCAGTCACAAAACACTGATCCAAAAGCTGTCCAACGTAGAGCAGTGCTCGAAATTGCTTTAGAATAGCAGGAGTTATTGCACTTACACAATTTTGACACCCCACGAAGGGGTAGGAGTTGGTAGACCCTCACACTTGTGTAAGTGAGAGACAATATTTAGGTAACACACTATTGATTAGTATTGAATAATATTTAAGATGCTTCACATGCAATAAGTATGTAACGTGCAATTCAAGATTATCTGAGGACAAAGGCACTAGAGGATGGTTCAGTATATCACAAAACTTGGTGTACGTCTTGAGATGGGTAGCAAAGGTCCGTCTTGTGTTCACTGACCATGCCGCTGACCGGGGAGACGACGCTACCTGGTTCAATTGCTCGTACAACGTATCCACACCTGCTGAGCAAGAAAGATAGAGACATATGATATGATAGGTCACTGGCTGAGAACGGTCTTAAGGATAAACTTGGCATTAATTTATACAACCTGGAAAGTTGGCCTACAACATGTAACCGAGAAAAAGCATCTGCTATGGCGTTTTCTTTGCCTGGGAGGAATACCGCACTCAGACTGAAATTGAATACAGCACTTAACCAAAATAAAGATCTTAACACAATCATGATTTCACATTTTCTTGTTGATCCTTTATTAATCAGATTCACTGCCGTAGTATTGTCTGAACATACAACCACTCTCTTGTTTTTCCACATGTGTCCCCATCTAAAGGCTGCTGCACAAATAGCAAACGTCTCTTTATAGTTAATGTGCCAATCTGACACCGTTGGCAAGTCTGATTTCCAGTTCATGTAGAAGTAATCTCCATTGTAGACACAGCCACAACCTTCTTCACAAGCATCAGTGTGGAGGTTTGTGATTGGGCGATTATCTTGGATCTTAACAGATCCATTAAAAACTTTTATGAAATCTATCCACCACTTTAGATCAGCATGAAATTCTTCTGAAAGCAGAATCTTTCAGATTTTAAATTCTACGCATAAATACACGCCCGCCTTTGACCACCTGACTGGCCCAGTTTAATTTCCCACACAGGACTTCCAATTGATGCTATAGATGCTCTCTTTTTGGAGTGAAATTTCTTCAGAACCTGTTCAAAGTCTTTAAGTTTACCTGCAGGTAAAGAAAGCGTGCAATCATTAGTATCAATTAACACTCCAAGAAAAATCAAGTTTGTTGTTGGTCCCACCACTTTAGACCAGTTGATATAAAATCCTAGAAAACGAAGCACTCGTAAAAGCATCTCAAGCGCGTGTTGACACCTTTGTTGTGAATCCTCGACAATGAGAAAGTCATCAAGATAGGCAATAATATTGTAATTTAATGATAATACATTATATCACATACTGTAGAAATAAGGGTTTGGAAAAATCTTTGGGCTTCGTGATGATCCAAAAGGCAGCTTCGTATCAACCAATGATGTGGTCCCTTTGCAACCTTTAAACTTCCAATGTAAACCACAATATTTTCTATCATCAGGATGTATGCTAGCTGATCGATAAGCATGCTTTAAGTCCACCTTTGCAAGGTAACTGCCAGGTTTAATTAGCTTACAGGCCACACGCAAATCCTGGTAACTGAATGGTGACAGATTTATCGCACACATAATCATAAAGTGCTGAGCTGACTGCCATCATGAATTAACCTAACTGTACCATCATCTTTTCAGATGGCAGCAAGTGAACTAACAATGTCCGGTTTATTAGCGACAATCTGGAAATTTTCAAGTCCTATCTCTTTCGATCAATAGTTCAGTTTCTACTGCATGAGAATGCTGTCTAGTAGAACCAGCATTACGTACAAACACTTTTTCAACTGGTCGTTCAGAGTCAATCACATGGACCCCCCCCCCCCTCCCCCCCCCCCCCCCCCCCCCCCCCCCCCCCCCACCCCCCCCCCCCCCCCCCCCCCCCCCCGCCCCCCTTTCAAAAATCCTGGATCCGCCCTTGTCTATCTTTATGAGAAGCCGGCAAAAGTTTCTGCCAAGCTTCAGGGTTCGAGCCTAAGCTTGACTGTGCATGTGATACATCTTGCTGGGGACGGCCGAGGGGGTTACAGCTTGCCTGTTCCCGTGTTGGTCCAGTTTTTTGAAAACGCATAGTTGGCGTTATATCCATGTCTGACTTCTCGGTTGCCCAAACGTGTGATAGTTTGCAGTCCCCACGGAAGCAGGATGCCCTGTTATAATTGCGACGTATTTCTTTCCCATCAGGTGTAAATGGTCCCTTTCTCTTCTGTTGATGGTCCGTACCAGCCTTTGAAGTGGTTTGGAGGTATTGTAACGCCTTAGTTATCCACTGAAATTCTTGAAAGTATGTCCCCCAACGGAATTGCTCTATTGCTTGACGTTCTCTCTATTCCCGGTGATAGCTGATCACACTCTTCCATGAATATCTAGAAACAAGCCGAAATGTATCTGCTGTGTATTTCAAACAGTCCTCATGATCCCGGGGTGTGGCTTGCTTTCCCATCTTCATTAACTCTCTCATTATTCGTGAATTCGCGTAGCCCCATTGTTCCATATTCACCTCTGCTAACTTAGGTTTCTTTTTCCCAAAATTGAGTTTATCCGCTTGACCAATGTCAATTTCGAGATCTGGTGTCCCGTACTCCTCCCACACAAAATCAGTTATCTTTAGGTACATGTAGTTCACCGTCTCACCTGCAGGGATGTCGTTGTCAGATCTACTGTTAGCGAGCATGTTGACAAGGGCGCCGCCATCTTGTTTTGCTTCGGTGGAGCCAAGGTGAAGATTTCGCAATTTTTCTCTTTCTTTCTCGATTTTCTGCTCTAGTTCTACTCGTTACCTTTCACGTTTCAGCGATTCTAGTTCCAGCTTGAGCCCTAGGCATTCTGCTTCTACGTCTATGTTCGTAACCGGTTCACCTCGTGTTATGGTCGAATTTCCCGCCACAGGAGACTCATCGCTCTCCAGCGTTTTTCCGTGACGATTTTCGGTCTATTACATTCAAATTCTTTGATACTACTTAATATTTTACCTTAGCAAGACTTACCGCTGATAGAGCTGTATGACGTGCTCGCCGCTGGTATGCTGTACGCTGTACGGAGCTTTGCAGAAGCGAAGGAAGAGAACTCCACTCCAAAAACTATTTTAAGACTCCGCTAAAAATATATCCTATTGGACATGATTAGAATTTGTGATTGCATTCATAATTTTCTATGTCAATTATATATTGTAGATGTTTTCCTTCACGGTACGGATCTTGTCACATGGAGGAAATTACTTACCAGTACTTCAGTGATGACAACATGGACACTATAAGTATTTTATTTCATAAGTTTTAAACTGTAGGGCCAGTCCTAACCTAGACAAAATTGTTAGTGTTCTGAAATGTACTATATACAACTAATTCTGTCGCAACTTTTGATTACTTACTTTGTATCATTCTTCTGAAATGTATCCTAGCTATCATTCATGGAATTACAGTCATAATTAACTGTCATTTTGGCTCATAGGCGTAGGAACAGGGCCCCCCTCCTCCTCCCCTAATATAGATGAAAATTTTGATCCTACAGCATCTTCTTGTGAAAATACGACATGGCAACCGCAATTTTCAGACGAAATTGAAAAGAATGTTGTTCCTATAGCTGTATTTATTGGGAGGAGGGTGCTTTGATACGTTTTTAATACGCTTCAAAATTCGGAAAGGCTCCCGCCTATAAACTTTTCCCTTCGTCGACTTCTTCTCAAGAGCCACTGGCTCCAGCGGGCTGAAATGGTAGGTACAGGCACCATCGTCAATAGGGGTCTTAAATCATAGATTTGGTGACCCGGTGGCCCCCGTAAAATCTCTTTTCATCTTCTCAAGAACGAAAAGGCCAAGAAAGCTGAAATCTTGCGTACATACTCCTTAGCAAATGGGGATCTTTACTTGCAGAGTCTGTGGTGGTCCTGGTGGTCCTCAGATGCCATGGCCCAAAAAAACTATTTTAGGCTTTTTCTCCAGAAGTAAGAGCTAGAAAGTTGAAATATCAACTCCTAAGACATTTGGGATTGAAATTGTACATTTGGTGACCATGTGACCACTAGTAAGGGCAACATTGGCCACTCCTGAAAACGTTTTTAGCTCATCAGACCTGACCTCAAAAACCTATTTCGTCTTTCTTCATTAGAACCAGCTCTGTAGTGACTTCAGACAGTTGGCATCTCGTGTACATACTCCTACTGTCACTCCTTAGATCATGGATATCTTGATTAATAAGGGACCAAGGAACCACAGCATTAAAACCTATTTTCGTCTTATTCTCCAGAACCACTGATTCCAGAGAACTGGAATCATTAGTACAGTTAGCTTGGCAAGCGGAGATTCTGATTCATATATTTGGTGACCTTTTGATCCCTAATAATGTCCTCAGGGGCCACAAACTCAAGGACTATATTTGTCTTTTTCTCCAGAACCGTATAGGGAAACTCTTTGAGAGTTACTTCCCTTGCATATCGGCAAACCACTGATAATGCTGTTTTGCCGTATTAGTCAACTGTTCAGAACCATTATAAAAATTATCACATCATCATCATTGTCATTCATCTTTCACCACAATCAACACCATCATCCTTATCATTGTCAACATTGGTACCAACATCACTATCTCATCGTACACTTTGGTACCAACATCACTATCTCATCGTACACATTGGTACCAACATCACTATCTCATCGTACACTTTGGTACCAACATCGTTATCTCCACATCAACATTGGTACCAACATCGTTATCTCCACATCAACATTGGTACCAACATCACTATATCATCATACACATATAAACTATCTGAAATTAGACGACCACTGACAGCGCTTAAAAGGTGAGTCGGCAATATCGAGGTGGATCCGCACCTACTTTGATGAATGCAAATTTCATTTCAGGATAAAACGTGCATGATCTAGTGTAATAAAATCAACCGGATAGCTAACTTGGCTTCGGATATGATAACCATTGTCGATCGCTGGAGGAAGGGCGATGAGCGAAAGCAAACTTAAGTTTAAAAGGCCCTCTGTGGTTGGTTGAAATGTTATCGCAAACCATGGCGATACAATGATTTGATTGGCTGGATCAAAGGTCACAGCGCGAAGGTCTTAGTGGGGTTTGTACCCAGGGTATATAACCGAGACAGGATGCGTCATGATCTTCGTAATTACTATCCATCACTATCAAAAATCATTATCTCAGTAGATTTTGCATTCTCGCGTCGTTGTTAGAAGTAAAATATCATCGGCAAGCCTTGAATAATTGCAACCCCTGTGTCTATGTTACTTCTTTGTAGCAGGCGTGGTGATCGGGAATTCGTAAGTCCTTCGCTTTATTTGTCTTAAACATGCTCTGTTGTAAAAATGTCCTTTGACATAATATAAAGTATCATCATTATTATCATTATCAGCAGAGACCCCTGTGATTCATGAAACAGTGTACATACATACATACATACAGGGAGACAGACAGACACACTAAGCTATGTCTGTACCTACCATAGGTGTATACAGTTCCAGCAGTAAGATGGAGAAAACATACAGCCACCACGATCAACACTCCTCGCACAGAACACCCTCTACACCCAGACATGGTCTGTGGACTGTCTGTGGTCGGTCTGTGAATGGTCTGTGAATGGTCTGTGGTCATGTCAGTTCTGTACATGTTCCTCTCGGTATGCTTCTACAGAATATGCTTGCTCTGCAGAAACTACTGTGTCAAGCTTCAGTAACACTGTACGTCTCTGTGCATTTAACCAGGGACATTATATACAGGGACTCGTCTCTTCTGCACGTTATATAATCATTTCTACTGAACGATGCAAAAGACCTCGCCTCGTCGCGCTTCAACGCACAAGCGACTGGGTGCTTGCGTAAGCGCTTATTTTGGAATCGCAGTATATTGTTGTTACCAGTTTGAGTCTCCGAGTCTTGCCGACTCGCTCGGGCGTCGATCGGCAATCTTCGTAAAGTCAAGGAACATTATAGAGTAATCTCCTTTTGAGACTGTTGATTGTTGTAATGATACGGTAGCCTCCCAAAATGCAGAAAGCTAAAACGAGTATTATACTATATATACTATATACTATAATGTTAGGTTACCTAGTGCTTTGGAATACTTGATGGTATCCACATGTATTATTCTATTATTTTTTAAGTTGATTACTGTTTATTGTTTTGAGAAAAAATAAATAAAACATGAACTTATAAAAAAAGTAAGTATTTATTATTTATGCTGTTGCTACAAAATGACAGAAAGGCCACTCAATAAGGAGTTCATTTCAATTTTATTTTTTGTAAACAACGATTACTTATTTTATAATTGAGTGTCTTAGCTAAAGGTAAAAGTTTTGGATTCCCCTCGAACCATTACACATATCATCTACGCTCCTTACAGCCAAGATGGCGGACTGACTCGCTATTTTAACTGCAAAGTACGAGCGTATAACATGCTGGCTACTTTCCCCTAAAATACCAGCTTGACGCAGACGCATCAGAAAACTATTCATCTTTCGGTAAATTAATATTTTAGAATTTATTGTCTTAGCTAAAAGTAAACGTTTTGGATTCCCCTCGAACCATTACACATATCATCTACGCTCCTTACAGCCAAGATGGCGGACTGACTCGCTATTTTAACTGCAAAGTACGAGCGTATAACATGCTGGCTACTTTCCCCTAAAATACCAGCTTGACGCAGACGCATCAGAAAACTATTCATCTTTCGGTAAATTTATATTTTAGAATTTATTGTCTTAGCTAAAAGTAAACGTTTTGGATTCCCCTCGAACCATTACACATATCATCTACGCTCCTTACAGACAAGATAGCGGACTGAATCACTGTTTATAAAGTGATTAATTGGATGGTTCCGGGTCAGTTCGTACCAAACCCGGTTCGTCCCAGGGTCGGTTCGCACCAGAACCAGTTCACCCCAGGTCGGTTCGCCCAAACTATAAATATATGTCTTACATGTATCTAATTTCTGTTTCATTGTTAAATATTGACATATATGAATGTTTTATTTACCACTTTTGACATATATGAATGTTATATTTACCTTTTACACTTTTTGTAATTATGTGGGTGTTTTTCAAAATTAGTAGGTTTTTCCGTCTGATTCAAATAATTTGTAAAATAAGTAATTTGAAAAGATTGTTTTACGAATATATTCATATTATACTTATAAGCAATTATCATGCATGTTTAAACTGCATTTAAAATTGTTTTAATTTTCAGTGTAATAGATGAGAATACCATCTTTAAAATATTTATCTGAATTATATTTCCACATTTATATTCTGTTTTAGAAGTGGTAACGGTCAGGACATTTTCCTGTCCCATCAATTACTTATGAATCAATGAAAAGGTCAATCGGTTCATTTATGCCTGCAGATTTTTATTTTTGAATAATCAATGTTCTGACAGCAGCACTTTGTAGAAATTTGCTGGTGCTAACGTCTCCGTTTGTAAACTTTTCCTAGAGATCTTCAAGTCTCTGTTGTATCCGTCCATATCTCCGTCGGCTGATGGCAGATTTCTTTCAATACAATTCACATCTATACTAGGGTACTTTCCTGCATTATTATTAATGCGCATGCCTTGGGCATTTACCAAGGAACATGTAAATGCCATGTTAAATAGTAAACCCGTTTCATCAAATAAGTGACGCAATTTTATCAAATACATGGCATCTCAAGCTCAAGTTTGGTCTTTGCATGTTGCGTGATATAAACCAACACAAGACAATATAAAAAGCATTTGCAGTTAAGGTAAGTTAACAGATAATACAATATTTAAATTTGAAAGTCGTAGCTTGAAGGGGTAATACAAATCATTGTAATTATGGTCCGAATGATTTCTTGGAATGCATGAAACAGGACTAGTGATCTACAAATGCGCATTTGTGAGAATATATGACACATATTTTCATCAATTATTATCAACATAATATCATGTGTCAGGAATCATTATGTTTGGGTTACAAGGTAGCTTTATCATTTGGTTTAATTTTACTGCGAAAATAATCGGCATCATGAAAACCGTTTAGTTTCTAGAATATATGCATAAGAGCAATTGAGTTTTAAAAGTTCTGCCTATCCTTCAAGTGTCATTCTACTTACATTAAACACATGAGGGAAAAGTGCACTACTTGTTTTGCAAAATTTACACTTGATATATAAATGACTGGATCATGTCAAAGTGACATCCAGTGGTTTTTCACAATATTGTTTTCGGCTTTAATATGTGCCAACCACCATATGTGCTGATTTCATTTGAAATAAATTTAGTTTCACTCAACTTGCATATTCATCCCAAATCGCCAAATATATGATTAATACTTGAAATCAATGAAAATTGAGCAGCACCCTTATACCATTGTAAATGTCCAGAAACTTCAGATTCTAATTTACATAATATTAACAACCAAAATCACCATTTATAACGTTTGGCATATGTGACTCCCAACATCAAACTGGATTTCCATTTAAGAACGTCCTGTAAAACTGAAGCATAATTTCACTGGCCTTGCCTTGACATAGTATTTAAAAACAAAGCGAGCGAAAGAAAATAGCTTGTTTACAGAAAGCGTTCAGATAGTATTACGTATTAGCCCACGTTTATGAAAACCTGAATGCATCTCTGCTTTTGTTCACTATTGCTGAGCTGAAATGTGACACTTAGTAGGACTAAGTTTTCAAAGTTACCAGCCCTGGTGTCTGGTCAAGTTTCAGGTAAGTTTCCTACACTGCATTTACCCTTTAACTGTAACACCAATGCCGATCATAGCAACCACAAATCACGGTCACTGAAGGCATGTACAGAACATGTACAGTCGGACGATCACGATCAGTTCATCAACTATTTTTCACAAATTCTCTAAAAGTATTGAAGTAAACAACTAAAAACTTTGCCCAAAAGATCACCTAACCTGAACAATTACGATTTTATTTTCCATTGTTTTTTAAAATCAAATGTTATTTACATACTGGCTGTATGTCTCTGTTTAACAGAGTGCTACCAAATTAACTTGCCGATAACTTTCTCAAACCTCCACTTTCCTGTATCAGAAAAGATATAGGGATACACTGAAGCCTCCACATGCCTAAACTTTGTTTACATGGAACTAATGATTTGTTTGTGTCGATAATTTTAGATATTTTCATCAACTGATACACTAACGTCCGTAATCTCTGATCACTATCACTGCATCTCTCGCTGTACAAAATGACTATCACTGCATCTCTCGCTGTACAAAGTGACTATCACTGCATCTCTCGCTGTACAAAGTGACTATCACTGCATCTCTCGCTGTACAAAATGACTATCACTGCATCTCTCGCTGTACAACATGACTATCACTGCATCTCTCGCTGTACAAAATGACTATCACTTCATCTCTCGCTGTACACAATGACTATCACTGCATCTCTCGCTGTACAAAATGACTATCACTGCATCTCTCGCTGTACAAAATGACTATCACTGCATCTCTCGCTGTACAAAATGACTATTACTGCATCTCTCGCTGTACACAATGACTATCACTGCATCTCTCGCTGTACAAAATGACTATCACTGCATCTCTCGCTGTACACAATGACTATCACTGCATCTCTCGCTGTACACAATGACTATTACTGCATCTCTCGCTGTACACAATGACTATCACTGGAGCTCAGCAGTACAGGGTTCCAGGGGTTGAATGTAAAAACATCTCTTTATTCATCTTTATTACATCTACAATTAGTTTCACTTACACACTTACATCAAGCATCAACTATATCTATCATATTAAAACTGGGGCCAACCGACCCGGGCGAACCGACCCGGTCGAACCGACCCTGGGACGAACCGTTTTTGGTACGAACTGACCCGGAACCAACTGGATATATACTAGTGTGCTACGCCAGTAATTAGCGCAATACAGGCGCCAAGTCAAAATGTGCGTTGAACCATGACGAGGGGAGCCCCGCGAGCTAATTACTTAGTTGCTAGTCCCTCTAAAGAATGTCGCTGATTTAATTGACTAGTAACTACCAGGCGAGGTTGGCTTAAAATTACTGAAAAGTAACATTCAATGGGCATGAGTGAGATGAAATATACAAGTGGCGAAGAAATAAGCAGGAAAAAAGATATAATGACACTTAAACATTAATGCAGGAAGGAAAAAACCCTTCTAAATCCAACTTGTAAAACCAGATCCACAGGATTACGACTTCAAAATAAAAAAATTAATAATAAGTTTCGTTTTATCTATTATTGCGCCGGAAAAAAGACTGTTAGATTTCGGGATATTTATGTTTCTGCCTTCTAAGGAAGATAAATCACGAAAGAAGTCTAAATACGAAAAATTGCTCGATAATTTTGAAGGTTGTCACCTTGTTGCCCTAAAATTCCATGCATATCTGCAAAGCAAGTCGACCAGAAGAAAAGTGCCAAAAAGTCAAATTCAAAGTACTGACAATAGGTGTTCCAGACTTGTTCCAGGTGTCTCAGTAATGATTCATTGGAAGTTTTTGCTATCAAGGGAAAAAGTAGCACTATTCAACACAGGAAATAAAGGGCCAGTAGTAATGACGAACACCGGTGTTCGAGAATGGGACCGCGTGTCCTGTCCTACCTTGGACTCGCCATCCAAATAAAATGCAACATTAAAGTGCCTGTTTGCAAGGTGTAAATAATACTCAATGTCGATATCCAAGTAATTGTCGTGGTCGGCCTGAAATAAGCAAAATGAGTATGTTATGATAATCCTTTCATAAATAAAAAATAATACATTGAAGAATTTCATGTATGTTGTACGCTGTTCGTGTGATTTGTTACGAGAGAATCTCGCCTCACTTTTATAGTCATCAGCAATTACTAATAAGACGAAAGATATCTAAACTAAGCGGGTAAAGAAGCTGTTCCCACTTTTTCAAAAGAGTCAACACAAACTACCCCTGACGGATTAAGTCGAGTTTGAATGCTCGTGATGAGGATATGTTTTGTAAAAATTACACACATTCAAGGCACGATATAAAGTTTTTTATATATCTGTTAAAACACACATGGGGTGCTGAAATCTCTATTTCATCATTTATGACTCCAAAAACATATTCTTTAAGTAGAAATAATAATATATCGTGGGTGAAACTGATAAAAATATAACGTATGAACCAATCAGTAAGGAATGAATAAGTGCTTCAGTTATAATCAATCTTTAACCTTGGAGGATTTTATTTGATAAGATTACTATCGATGTAGCAAACCAACGAGAGAGACACTGACGATTTACATTTTTAAAAAAATGTTTTAATGTTTCATCTTTTAAATCATCTATTACTGATTATGGAGCACTTAGCGCCCAGTATTATTCGTATGGTAAAAGGAATCTAAATATCGTTCATACTATGTTACGTTATTCAGTAAGTTGTTTGAACCTTGATTTATGCCGAGTTGGACTGTTACTAACTGTGTATGTGGCAATCTTGTTGAAATTTCTTATCCTCATTTGTTTGAATGTCCATTGTATAAACATAACAGAGACAAACTCATGTCATCTGTGAAGCACGTGTAATTCAGCAGGTATTACAGTAAATCTTGAACTTGTGTTAGAAGGAAGTGCAGACCTACCACTTTGTCAAAATAGAATCAAATTTAAGTTAGTGTAGTCGTTCATCAGTGAGGCAAAGCGATTTGAATAGCATGTAATCATTCTGTAGATTTATTTTTCTTTTTGTATAACTTTTCTGTCAACTATCTGTCATCTTTGACTGTAAAACATGTAAATCACCTTTGAACATACCAAGGAGAGGGTATTCTAAGTTGGAGAACTTGTTCCTAATCCTTTTCTTTGTGAATAATATATATATAAATCAAATCGATGTAGCAAACCGACGAGAGATTTACAGTGAGAACAGTGATACTGTAACAGCCTGGCTGTTAAGTATATACGATAAGAACAGACTACTATATTTCTTCAGTTTGGCAACAAGGGGGTATTTATTCAATAAGTTATTAACGTCATATAAAACCAGTATACACTATTACTAAAGGTATGTAAGCAGATCTCTGTATGTGTAATCCAATGGAATGTCTAATATGGCACAGCTGATTCTTACACATTTACCATAAGCTTTCTTTACCAAATTTCTAGCCTTTTATCTGTATTACTTTAGCTTAAGCCCTGTTTATACGGCGAACTTTGTATATGCAATATTGCTTATGATAGTAATATACACACGTGAGTAAAAGTAAAATTACTATGCGTTCATAGGTGTTTAATTTCTGCCTAATCAAATGGGCTTCCAACTCTTCCAATATATAAATAGAGAATTCCCTAAACAATTAATATGTCTCTAATAAATTTTCTCAACCTGTGTGGAGTCACTGTCTGTATACGACGAACTTTAACTAGAATAGTGAAAATACCATTTTTACTCACGATAGTAAACTTTTGCACCTGCTCCTGACTAGGTGCAAATTTGCTTCCGGTATTGAAAATTTTACGTACGGTAGTAAAATATACATATATGCAAATGCGTCCATACGGCGAAGTTTGCTCATATGAGCAAATTTGCATATGTGTAATGGTTTACTCATATGCAAACGCTCGCCGTATAAACAGGGCTTTGGTTATTAATCAGTATGCCTATCAACTTCCAAACGAAAGGCATAGCTCTTGCCAGTTTGCATTACTGGCTGATTTAAGCCTTGCGGTATTTCCCTCGCTTTGTTGTCCTAGATAGTGAATCGCTACACCAGAAATGCATAGTGGGCCTTAATTTCTAAGCACAGATTACTTAAGGAAATACATGTAATGCAAGGCCTAAATCAGCCAGTAATGGAGACTGGCAAGTGTTATGCCTTGCATTGGGAAGTTGTATGCCTATATGCATTATTGGTAGGCAGATATATGTATATCTACCTTACTGGTGTGATACATCTAGCAATCTAACAAGCTGCCAATCAGATCACCGAGAGTAGTGGGTGTGAATGTCGGAAAGCTGACGCGCTTATATAGAGGCCAAAGTGGGAATTTTGGAAAAGGGATCTGCTTGTACAAAATGATCATCAAATGACATTGACAACAAACATGCATCAAGAGAGGAATCAATTAAACACAATAATTGCTCTTATTGAACTTTAATGGATAATTTCAAATGTAGAATTTATCACAGAATAATAAAGCGAACAACAATGAGTAAACATCTCGCA
Source organism: Gibbula magus (assembly GCA_936450465.1). NCBI lineage: Eukaryota > Metazoa > Mollusca > Gastropoda > Trochida > Trochidae > Gibbula > Gibbula magus. Next base: position 11,611,852 of record OW388306.1, read on the forward strand.
CATTGGAACGTATGTCATATATACATGCTCTGTTACAACTGCGAAAAATGTAACAAACTAGTTTGCTGTTACATTTTCGAACATTATGTACGAAAAATGTAACAACTTTTATTTTCGCAAAACGTGCAGGTGAAAAATGTAACAATTACGGCTGCGTGATTGTTTATATATTAAATTTTATGACATGCGAGCATAGTAACAATCACCAGTGTTTGTGCCTGAGAAATAGAATGATATATTTGGATAATTTGGTGGAAATTCGTCACATTTAAAACATGTTGATGAAATATTAACACTGAAAGTGATACGCCCATTATAGAAATATAAGATGTTTTAAAGGTACATGTACAGCTGCGTACCGAAAGTTTGGTGACCTACACGTGCATCTCAATGCAAATATCATGTAAATTGACGTTCATTGCAACGTCAATAAGATAACATCATATACAATGGGATGAATCATTATATATCCATGATTAAAACAGTCATTTGGAAACGTATCCTGTGATCCTGTGTTTATGAAATTTGGCATAATGATAAACACATAAGGTCCCAAATTTTGAAAATATCATTGTTCCTATGAAGACGTTGAACATTTCATCTATTCGAAAAAATGGCACTATATTTCTTCTAATGCTACATGTACAGGTAGTATATTATCAACCATGTAGCTAATAGCTATGCCAATGATATCGAACTAATTATTTACTTAATTATTATTTAATTGTATTTTCTATGTTACGTTCTTTCTAATAAGTGTTTTGTAAAACTTAATTTTTGTTTGCTGTATATTGAGAATTTAATTCTAGAAAGATACCCTCTTCATATATAGACCATACCACATTCGGTATAGTTAGATACAATATCAAGGAAATCGAAGTAAATCAAAATAATATTTACTACGAACTAGCTTAATTGTATGGTTCTTCATACGACTATTGATGTCAGGAGAAGTTGTTTTATGAGATGCGTTCTATCATTGTTATCAACATCTGTCTGCATTTATGTACTGTTTAATCCATGTCATTACTATTTTATTATGAATTACATCATTATTATTAAGGATAAAGTAAAACAAACCAAGCTGTCTAATCGCAGGCTCTTGGTGTTACACGTTATTGATCTCATGACACATTTGTCATGTTTTGAATGCGCCAAAGAATGTTTCTTCTCACATACACTTGATTTGGCATATTTGTAAATCATGTGAATAATGTTAGAAATGAGTTATTCCTGAAGAAGCGTTGAATAAAAGGTCATTAGGCACACACCAATATAGAAACACACGTTTAATGCCAATACTTAAACCTATGGTGACGTCACGATTCTTCGACAAGGTAAGTTGCATAGTCAATTTTTCGTACATTCTCTATGCATATCCATGACTTACTCCATGAGAAGGAGGCCACAGGGCTAACAAATTCGAATGGTTAAATGTTAATGCAACCTATTGGGGTTGAGCTTTACCCGGCCCCGAGGGCGTGGGTTTTCTTTCGATGAAAAGTGAAGTGACCTTATGGTCTTCTTGTCTGTCTTAAATACCAAAACGCATCATAGATATTTATTTTCATAAATGGCTTGCTCAGCCTTTTTTAAAAGAAGAAACACGAATCCTCCATTGAATTTCGCTTAATACTGTCGGATGTTTAAGAGGACTAACGAAGCCGTCCTCATTCAGCTCATCCGATGTGGGACAGTGGTATGACCGATGGGTTTACTGTGCAGTTCAATGAAGGTATTGGGGTCTTAGAGGTCTTTCGGCATTTCACACTGCAATCTCATTAAAATCAGATCGTAATTAAGCTCCACTACGTTATATATAGGATCTGACTAAGCCAAATGAAAATTGATACTGAGACTTCATGTATGATGTTGAAGTTGATTTTATTAAACCAAGCAACGTGTCAATAAGAGAGGCGAATTTTGTTTGGTTTAAGCTTCGACATAAATAGATCAAACAAGAGTCAATGGTCAGACTGTATATTGTTTTAACGTAGTGCAACTGAAAACGGTCTGATATTAATTAGACTGTTGCATACTGGTACTTGAATAGGAAGTTCTTGTATTTAAATTATCCATTACACACACTAACTTTCACCTTAATGTAAACATCTCACCGTTAAAAATCATGTTCCAAGAGGGACATTCCAAGATAAAATTCTTATTGGGAGGGGCTTATAACGCAGGAAGAGTCTTGTAAGCGTGAATATGGCCCTGACACCAGGGTATTATCTGGGCTTACAAAGCCCTTTCATACTTAGTCGGGATGTTTCACGGGGATACAAACTGAATTGTAAAGGTATTAACTCATCCGTGAGGTATATGATAAATAATGTTTCCTTGCTTTCATTCCCTTTTAAACCATTGCATTGCATGATTTGACAGAACATCTACAGAATCGCACATTCTGTCACACTAGCTTGTCCCAAAAGCTAGTTATAAACGGGCGTTTGGTCAATGTTATGTATAATAACATGATTGTTTGACGTATGGAGTTTTCTAGATCAAGATGGCTTTTCGTGAAATCATGTATATATATGTTTACCCCCATAACTTAGACGTCCCATACACCATACGGCCCAATAACCAGACGAATCAGTCAGTTGTGACTGTGGTTACAACCTACTGTTATCTATTGGTATAATGGACCTATCCCATAGACTAACGAGATAGACGCATTGACAAGAACAAGATCATAACTTTGCAAGTGATAGTGAGCAATATGTCCATAAGAGTAAATTTATGTACAAAATGAATATAATGTATGTTTTAATAATAAATAAGGAGAGATTATTGCGGGGATTAGTGTTATTTTGTTATTACAAGTTAGGTTTTGATCCCACATGATGATAAGGTATGTTTTTACAATAAATCAGTATGATTTTCAAAGTGCTAGTATAGTTGTTGTTATAATAGATAGTTAGTGTTATTTTGTTTTCACAAGTTAGGCTTTGATCACAATTTCAAAAGTGAAATTTCACTTTCTGACACTAATTGAGTTACTCACGTACTTACACATTGTTAGTCCAGCATAAAAATACTATATAAATATATTGTACTGGTGTCTGTATTACCGAGTGGGAAATCAGCTCCGCTGGAAACCGCTCGTAAAATCTCAAAAGAAGAAGAAGAAGATGTCAGTATTCACACCAATAATGGCTGGACTTCAGAGAGCAGAGTACGTAAAGTCACAGAAGGGCACATACACACGCACCAAAAGACATCACTTCTGTCAGGTTTATGAGTACGTTGAGAAAGAGGGCCAGAGAAGAAACCACACCTGTTCAAGCGATCTACAACGACGAGATCTCTCAACTGACACCTGAAGTTGCACCCAACATGCCTTCTTTCCCCAGTGTTAGTAGCGCACTCTACAGACACAGGCAGACATTCATACCCGCCCTACCACAGAGTCGACGTGATGTCAACCTTGAAATAACCTGAACGCAGACTCAAGATGGCGAGGGCTTCCTGCTTTTTGCTGATTGAGATGATGACAGGTTGATAGCCTTTTTCAACAGAAGACCAGCTAGCCACCCTGCAGTCCGTAGATACCATCTACAATGACGGTACATTCTCCTCCTGCTCAGCCTTGTGGAGTCAACTGTATATCATTCATGCACGCAGCGGCTCAACCATGTACCCACTTGTGTTCGTCTTGATGCCTGACAGACAACATACCACCTATGCCAGGCTCTTCAGGCTGCTGAAAGATGTAATCCAACAGAGATTCAACATCTTCCGATTTGTGGAGATGCAATCCGGAAGAGATTGCAGAGCGAGCCAAACTCCAGCAGATCAACGCTGGGGCTGCACCTCCACCAAGAAAGCGGGTCTACCGAGAGACTGAAAACAGACTTGCCCGTCTTCAGGAGAAGTTGCATGCTGGGGAAAAGTCTCCATTGCAGTTCCTGGATGCAAGTTGGACACTTGTTAAAACTTGTTCAGATGTCATGTTGTGAATGAGACATTATGTGCTTTTGAAAAAAAGTGCTGAGACCATATTATTCATTGTGTGCTATGTGTACTGTGTATTTTGTGCTAAAAAGTAGTATATACAGAATTTTATTGGGGAATAAAGTCATGACTTGTTTGATTGCCATCTGACTGAATAAAGTCATCTCCCTATCTTTATGTATATAACATAAATTATGTGATACTGAATGTGTATTTTGTGCTAAAATGTAGTATATTTTAAAATATACAGAATTTTATTGATGAATAATTGTTTATGTTGAATAATATCAAGAATAAATTCATTCTCTATAAATGTTAATTATTATTCTTTGAAGTCATCTTCAGTGCAACCAACCATAACGGATGTTGTTTTAACGCGCCTGATTTATGGAACGTCTGGATATGGGAGGTTACCGTATTAGAGTAGTTTTTCATTTATCACCTTAAATTTAACAGCTTTAAGTTTAATTATACATATTGCTAATTTAAGATGGACATTCCGAACTAATGTACTACCGGACAGGGGTTGATAATATCCGAATCGGACTCAGGGATATTACTTAAAGAACTAAAAATATCACGGCCCGATGAAACAGTAATACGATAAGTTATTAAAGTCGTTTTCTTCTTGAATACCGTCATTTGATACAGTAAATTTTAAAACGCAGTGTACAGTGTGCTGATTGATTCTGATCTCTGAACCCGTCGGATGCTAAATCACGTGGTAATATAAACGTTCTACCTCACTCGATGAGATAAACATGGTATTAATCAAGACAGATATCCTCAATTAATTGCACATTTACGGACTAAATAAGGGATCGTATACTTTTTGTGAAATGATATCTAAATGCAATTATAACATTTTTTCAATGATAGATATGGCGGCAAAACGCAGCATAATCAATGCGATTGGTTCAAGAAAATCTTTTACTTAATATTTCAGTCAGTATTTCCAAAATGTGGTACATGTAAGCAATTCCAGTACACGACTTGAGTTAAAAGGGACAGGCTAGAGGACTGACGAAATCAGGTTACTCTGTGGGACACGCTTAGAAGTCAATCAGTGTCACGTCAAGGCACCGTGGTTAACCTTTTGACACAATTTTAAACAGTCCAGGACTTATTATGCCTTTTGTACCGATTTAAGTTTTCTATTGATGTAATAAAATAATTTGACTCGCTTTCATTATCTTATAAACGATAATTAAAACGAAGCGGACAGCCTATCCCATACAGTGAAAAATGAAGCACTCACTGTTACGATGATTGCCAAACTGGATACAAGTTGCGTGTATAATTTTGCGCATACATATAATTACTCACATGTGTCGCTTGTTAAATTCACAATATTGCAGTTACAAGTGCGAAGAGTAATGTGTATTCAATAGTTTGTTGTCATAAGCCCCGTTCATGCGCCAAAAATTTGCACTGTATGCAAAAATACACCCTATGTAAATATACTCAGGTGTGTAAATGCAAAATTTGCTATGCGTTCATGCGCCATCTGATGGTATGTATTTTGATAGGGTAAATTTTCAATTTCCTTCATTTAAGCACAAGCCTTGGTCATGTAGACACTGGTGTACTGCGGAGACAAAGGAGATGTTTCCCATTTATGATGATTACATAGATAGTCATCAGTAATAGCAGGAGTTGGGATATCTTTCAGAAACAGTTCCAAAGAACCATGTTCTTCAAAATTTCACAAATGAATAATGGATGTCACAAGAATCTTTTGACTATATCTATATAAGCACAACTGTCTGGATCCCTGGAAAATCAAACCAATACACAGCACAATACTGGTGGAATCCGCTTGCCGGATTATTCCGGATTTTTCAAGATCCGCCAAAATTTGGGAGAATCCGGAAGGATCCGGCAAATGGATTCCACCACTTTTTGTCCTGTGATACAAATTAAATGAAACCTTGTCTGTTATACTTCAAATAGCAATAAAAAATCTACTGGCTTGGAACAACAGCTGAATATAGAAATGTTGCTCATTTCTTTGGTGTTGCCAAATCTAAACGGCTGTGACATGTGTTCAGGAGTCTGCAATGCTTTGCTGGAGAAGATGGCGCCTGAAGTCTCAAGTTTCCAGAAGGGGATGTACTGTGGGAGGTTCTGATGGATTATGAGCAGATTTGGGGTTTTCCACATTGTGCAGGGTCCATAGATGGTCACACTTCCCTATTATTGCACCTTCACAGAATCATGGGGATTATTCGATTGTGTTGCACGTTGTCTGAGATTTTTGTTTATTATAGTGAGCTGTAGCTGGGAAGAGCATATTAAGCTCGTATCTTTGCAAACTCTGAGATCTTGGAATGGTAAATAGACGGAATGAAAACAAAATATAGGATGTCCTGATCCTTGTCTTGAAAACATAATTCAAATGTCTCTCAGTCACTTATTCATAACACTAATGCTTTGATCCTGGATGAAACGTGAATACAAGTCTATTTATTTTGATTTAACAATCCCCATAATCATCATGAGATATGTTGAAGTTACATGTAGGTTCCCCTCCCTGCTGCCACTGATATGCTCCTGTCATGCTTGCTAGGGGATATGATGGCTGTGCAAGACCAGTCATGATCAAGTTCATCATTCGGTACTCTCTTTCTCTCTTTGCTTATGTGTGTAAATCAGTATTTGCGTTCATGCGCCAAATTTGCATACTGTGCAAAATTGCACATGTGCAAAAATACATTTGCACTACCTCTTGACTCAGTGCAAATTTGCATACGATGCAAATATACACATATATGCAATTGCGTTCATGCGCCACGTTTACATACCTATGTAAATATACATATATGTGTATTTCTGCACATGTATGTAAACAGTGGCGCATGAACGGGGCTATAGTTTTTTTTAAATGTCCTAAGCTAAAATAATTATTACATATATAGTATTAATGTAAATGCAATCATACATTGGTTTGTCCTTGTTAGAACCCTTTTATATATTAATTTCAGTATTTTTCATCAAATCCAAAAGAATCATGAATTTATTCTTATGAGATTTTTAAAAAAATTCCAAAAATATTTACATCTCCAAAAAATCATACATAACAGAAATTGTTACATTTTTCAAAGTGAGGCCAAACGAAAAATGTAATAACATTTTTGCTTGTTGCATTTTTCGTAACGTACGAAAAGTGTAACCATTTTCCAGTTTGTTACATTTTTCGCAGTTGTTACATTTTTCGTTGCAACAATGCTCATGGATACAGTGCATCGGTCGACCTGCCGCAACATAGTTCCTGGAACTATCTGCGATTCCACAGCATTTACATCATGTTACAAATACATTATGAGTACAAAATCTACTCCCCCCCCCCCTCCAACTTTTGAACCGTTCCTACGCCTATGCATTATAAGTTAAACGATAAAATTCGTTTAGATGATTTTAGAAATTACTTTTACTGAGATTTATCGGAGAATGAAACATCTCTCAAAACTGCTGAAAGTAAACATGGCGGCCGTTGTCGTGATTGTCAGCAGACGAATTATGCATTTTGGAAGGATGTACAGTCACAAAGAACATTATAGATGATATTATTATTCAAGTGAGATGATCATCGATGGATAAAGTAAATAAGTTCACGATGGTGGAATGATAAAGGAGCACAACTTACTAACAAAATGTAATGACATGGGAAATCACATGTGTTTGACAGTGAATTGTTATGTATTTAGAAGAGCAACTATTTACGATTTACACAGTAAGATTTTTCAGATAATATTCTATTACAACTAGATAATTATGCAAGGATACATTTACGATTTATGATTAACAAATAAGGAAAGAATTAACCTAATAACAAGTGATAATTTTCTTTGCACAATTCACCAAAAATAACTAACATGCCATTACAATATACAGACAGATGAAGTAGAGTTATGGCAATATGGCAGGTATGCGATTGAGAGAACAGGGAGAGAAGGGATAGACAGGCCGATAGCCAAGCCAGGTCGACCCATAGTGTCTTAATAACGTGTTTCCTCGCTTTCCTCGGTTGTCACGGTGATATGCTAAGTGATTTGAGAAGTGTTTCTTTCAACTGCTGTCTGGTTGTTAACAGCCATGTCTCAACATTCCTTGATTAATCCTGTCACATTAATCTATGTGAGAAGCGCATGATATAGCAATGTGCTAAACATAATTTGTTACAATGTCTTTAAAACAGAAACACGAAATATCATAAATTTCGGTTGCTTAGTAAGCTCTTTCTAAAATCTATTTCCCGCTGGCGTTCTTGTATCCATGAAAAACACCAGAACAAATCCTGAAAAAATAATGAAATAAAGAATTAGTTTACTCATTAGTTGAGCATAATCATGAATGTTTTACTGCTTTTCAAACAAATTCAGAAAGACATATCGCTACTTGTATACACGTATTTCGATGTTATCAGATTACTCACGAATTGGTTCATGAACATAGATTTGAATGAGTTTCATGTTGTTTCATCGCATGTTAGGGAAAAACCTTCAAGGAGTTTCTGTTGTAGATGGGACATTGTTTGCCCACTAGTACAATAGTTTCAGCTCTCTTATATACCTAGCGCAGAGAATCCAGTAGAGAGATAGAACAAGCCATGCCATCCTATTGAATCCTTCAAAATCTGTCCAAGAAAGGCACTTGTTGCTCCAGTGACAATCTGAAATTCAAAGCAATTTTAACAGCACAGTTAACATCAAAAGCATATATTGCTCAGGGGCCGTTGCACAAAACAAGTTTAACACAAAGGTTAACCTCAGTGCCAAGGTATAGCGTAGTACCTTAGAATGTCACCTTAGTAACCTTAGAGTAGTGTACAACGGGACCCCACAAGATGTTACATGTCATTACATTTTTGGAAGTTGTACAAAAGATCAACTTGAACATGCATACCGTTTAAACATGTAAGGCAGAGAACAAACGCATCATGAAATTTATTTCTGAAAACTGTGTAATTACTGGGAGACGGATCGTTGCTATACATGAGCAGTAATCTATACTGAAGTTTATAGAGAGGCATGGTGACACTGTCTCTTACCTGAGAGGTGAACAGGAGACCGAAGTTGACCCCAATGTAAGCGTTTCCATAGAGACGGGATATTGCAGGCGGCATGATGATGAAGACTCCAGAAAAGAAGAAGAAGAAAAGACACACCCAGATGAAGAACATAACCTTCCCGGCATACTCACTTCCGATGAAGGACGCAATGAGAGCAGAGAATCCGGCATAGACACACCAGGCAGTGACCTATGCATACACGAAAAGAGCACTTTCTGAAATTCAAGGACAAGTTCAACTAATGCTTTTGACAAGCTCGGGCATTGATAGCACGTTTCAAACGAGGTGTAATCCATTAAAGAAACACTCTACTGATTCAGTAAATGAAAGATTATATTAAAGGAATTTACACTGACGATATGAATTGCATACGAGATTCGAAATAAGCTAGTTGATGATTTCAGGATATAAATATACCGTCACCTTGAAAGTAAATCTGTCCAATATCAGTCCCCAGAAGATACAACCAACAGCGCTGACTATCGACGATACAGAGCCTACAATGGCGTGGAACAGGTCGTCAGAGATAAACGTCTGTCCGTAGTTCTGTAGGAAGAGAATGGTCTTCAGTTAGAACAAATACCGCAACTCCCCCGGTAAGTAAGTTATCTCTAGCCAGTCTCCATCACTGGCTTATTTGATCTTTGCTGCATTTCGTTAACTTGTCTGTACCAGCGTAGGAGTACTTCATCTCAACTTCATAGTCCGCGGTGGTACGCTAGCACACAAAAGTTAACCAAATGTAGCAAGGTTTAACGTAAGTTAGCCAGTGATGGAGACTGTCGCGTGTTATAACCTACGGGGAAGTTGCAGAGATCCAAGAAGACACATGTGTATGTGTACTGATGCGTGAGTTTATGAGCTGTTGTATTTTTCTATCCGTTTGAAAATATGCTAATCGTGCACAAGAATAAACATATGTACATGTGCATATTTGAATTTAAATGACCTACACGATTGATTGAATAAACAATTAACGAACAAAAACCAGACAGTTCATATAGTAAAATATAGCACCTCCATATAATATAGATATCTCGCTTGGTTTCCGCCATTGCATAACTATTGTGCTCGGTTGTAGTGCCTGATATCAGTTCACTTCTTCGGGAAGGTGAAAGTGACATGGCAAAATGAAACTTGTTGGTTGTGCAGGAATCGTGAAAGTAGCGGCCTTCTTATAACATATAGAAACATATCTGTAGGTAGAGAGGACTTTTAGCTTGATTCAGCCTCAACTCAGCCAGATGAAGTATTAATTCAGCAGGACTCAAATCAGCATATAGAAAGTGTTCACCAGCTGATGTCTCGCCCTTCATCCAATTCACCTTAAAACCTACATGGCTTTTATACAACTACATGTGTATTGCCGATGCTTCTAAGGTCACTAGTACTTGGAATGACGGTGGAGTGAACACAGTGTGGTACAGAGTAGTTGCTAAGTAGTAGTCATGATCTGAACACAATCCCTTCAAAAAGACAAAGTTCAAATTTGCCATGAAATCAGAAAAAATACAATTGATAAAAGATGAAACTCCGAAAAGACATCTCCATGATGACCAAAGCTGTTAGTTATACTCCGGAAACGATGGGAACGCCGACGGAAACTCAACCCCGATCATTCAATAATTCAGTCACTAATGATCACGGACACGCCCCCTATGATATTGGCAAGTACACAATAAACCAATGTACTCAGGATTTACCTTATACTGAGAGGATATGAAGACAACCCCCTCGCCGCCACAGAGAAACATCAACCAGAGGATGTAGAAGTTCCTGGTCTGCAGAACTTGTAGTGGACCTACATCTACTGGCACCTCCCTGAAACAGAGAAGCAGAACAGTCCACATAGGGCTGTCAGAGTTTTCTGAGAAAGTCAGACATAGAAGAAAGTGAAAGTAAAAGAGAATCTCACCCAATTAAGTGTCTGGACTTGCTTTAAAATAATATACTTTACATCAGTTAAGGAGAGTAAGCATTTATCAAATACTAAAAAATGTTCTTCAAGAGTAATGAGTAAGAGAATTAATGTTACAGTATCTCATCCCATATAGAAAACTTCCAACTTCCACTTGGGCAGTGATCTTTGAAGGCCATAGAATTATGACGTCATCGGCATTACCAACTGTGTTCTTAGAGATGTCAAAGCATTGTGTGGTCACTACATGATTATGTAATAGCATTATGATGTTTCGATTGTACTTATATGTACATTTATGTAGATATAGCTTGGATGATACAAATTTCCTTATATTTATTTCAGACTTCGTTGGTACAAAACGATTAAACAATAAACGATAAAAGAAGCTTTAGGGATTGGACGATTGAACTTGAAGTCAACACATTTACACAAATGCAACTTAAACGATATTGGTCTTTGGAATAATACACATGTTATCTCATTATTTATTTCTCCATAAGGTGTATATGCATGTCGATTCACAGTAAACACTAAATACACAAACACAATCCATTTGACCATTTGCTATGACATACTCTCTGTATGTTTGCCTTTAAATTTTTATCGTTTCCACTTACATTTGAACGTCTTTAGATTCTTCGAAGGTTGGGTCGTCTTTCTTAGCAACGTCCTTCCCGTCCTTCCCGTCCTTCCCGTCCTTCCCTTTGTCTGCCTTAGCCTCCTTCTCCCTTGTATCCTGTAAACAATATAGAAACCATCCATGTACAACATATTCACCTGGAGTTCTCTTCGATAACCGCCACGATATGCCTTTGACGTTAACAATTCAGTTTTGAGCCATAATGACTTTTATTATCCAAGATGATTTGACACTGTGGGCATTTATCAAAGACGGACACACTACGCAACGGCAACGATTGCTCAGTAAAATGGATCCAAATATGACCTTATCCAAACCCGTAATTGATACCACGTTGCTCATATTGTACCATGTTCCCTGTGGGCGGGTCGACCAGCACCAGACAGCACACGAGTTGTATGACAGCGTATGTACCTCCGAGCAGCAGGAAACACAGAGGCACCTTGTCCAGGAGGTCGTCCTGGGAGAAATACCTGTAAACGAGAGGTCAAACCGACAACATTGGTCTGTCGCGTGCATATCAGGAGTTACGTACCTCATTTGCTTTCATTGGCATGCTTTTTAAACAATGCTTTCAATTTTTTTTTAATTTATACCGTATCCGTGTTCATTCACAGTCACTCCTTAATTCCAGAAGTTCAAAGTGGGAATGGAGGCGAAGAACGGTTCGAGAGGCAGTGTCGAATAAATATCTTTTACGTGAGCAATTGTGCCATAATAGGTTGGAATAAGGAGATCATACCGCTGTGTACAAATGGATGTCTAGTTTTAATTTTTGCAACATTTAACTTTGAAAATTATTTCGATTTGAGTCGAGAGAAAGTCGTTGCCAACCTTCGCACAAAGGGAAAACTGGTCGTTCATCTCTGTTGCGCAACAAATTTGCGCTAAACTTCAACTGTGGTGTAACACATGTGACCATGATCTAACCCCCAACGGGATTCGAACCTCGGACCTCTCGGTGAGAGAATGTTGATGTATTAACTGAGCTAAATGAGTATCTCAATAGCCAAACCACTAGGAAGACTAAGTTCAACTTAACTATTCATTTAAGAATTGACTTCAAAATTTATTACGTTCATGGAGGAATAAACTTTAAAAAACGCTACATGCAAACTGTGTAAATCCGCATAGCAGATTTACGCTAAATTGTTTTTTTGACGTCCTACAGCAACGGTGCGTCATTTATTTAAAGTCAAAGGAAGTGCATTATGTCCATACCATCTTGTACTAACATAATTTCCATATTTCATAAAAAAATTTACCTTAAATACCCAAAATTATTTCCCAAAATACCTTTTGAAATAGCTATTTCAGCACCCTATGTGTGCTTGAACAGGTATAAAATATTAAGTATCATTCTCTCGTGAATTGAATTGTGTGTATCTCTAAACGAGATATATCCTCATCACAAACATTCAAAACGGAGTTTATCCGGCAGAAATATTTTAGGTTTGACTATGAGATATACTTTCTTTTGCCCGTGAGTTTACAAGTCGTACCGTCAGAATACAGAGGGGAAATTAGAACAAAACCCAGTCTTAAAGCAAGTTTAACATCAATGATCAACAATAAACCACATGGTAAGTAATAAACCTTTATCAAAACGCTCATATTCATTAACATGCCATTTTGATAACATCAAAATATTATATCACACATAAGCGAAGCTAGAAGTGTAGCCTACCGTTCCCCGTGTACTTCAGTCTCCGGGCTGTAGTTATGAGGGTTGATGAAGGCTGTTATAACCTGGTTGAACACTAGAGCCCCTGAACCAAATCCAGCAATGATGACAGCACTCACCAGACCCCTTCTCTCTGGTACCCACTGGAGCATAGCAGGGGGCAGTTCGAACAGAAGGAAGCCAAAACAGTAGCATGTGAAATACAACAAGGCATTTCTATTTACATCTCGTTTAGGAAATGTTCTAAATGCAGAAAGGTTCGCTGCGAGGCAACAACAATTTCAGTGCCATATCATTCATTGTTACCTAGTTCCAATCTAGATTCCACCTACATGATTAGCTACCACCGTAATCTGGCCTTTCTCCCTACAACTTACCCATGTGAGAAAATAGCGATTTTCTTGATAACAACTTCTTTATTGAGAACATACACGACGTGTCGGAGTAAATACGTACTCCTACATCAGGTGGAATGTGAAGTATGATAAGATAGGATACTGGTGTACAGCCACAATAACAGCAATAATGGGAAAACCCAATAATGAAGATTAGATTATGTGAATATGTTACACAGTGAGAGTACAGTACACATACGAAGGGGTAATTACAACCACTGGTCAGCAGGCTTTAGTGGTTAATGTGGTAGTAATGAGTATTTGCAATACAACGACCAAGCAGCTGCATTGAGATGGTATTTATTGATGATGATGTGTATCTAACACATGTTAATTTAAAGATTGGACCTTTGTACCTTCATTGCACATCCAATTGGAATAGGATAAGCAATCCCGGTCCCCATCCCGAACATCACGCCGAAGGTGAACACAGTAGCAATGTAGGAATGTTGGATTGTAAAGTAGGACAGCAACACTCCAGCACTGTGAAACAAGAGTTATAGAAAACATACTTTAGACAATATTAATCACTGCTGTGCTTCAGGAACGAAATGTGAAGTTCGACTCATTGTACTCATTGTACTCAGTGTACTCAGTTTACTCAGTTTACTCATTGTACTCATTGTACTCATTGTACTCAGTGCACTCAGTGCACTCAGTGTACTCAGTTTACTCAGTTTACTCAGTGTACTCAGTGTACTCAGTGTACTCAGTGTAGTCATTGTACTCAGTGTACTCAGTGTACTCAGTTTACTCAGTTTACTCAGTGCAGTCAGTGCAGTCAGTGCAGTCAGTGCAGTCAGTGCAGTCAGTGTATTCAGTGTACTCAGTGTACTAAGTTTACTCAGTGCACTCAGTTCACTCATTGTACTCAGTGTACTCAGTTTACTCAGTGTACTCAGTGTACTCAGTGTAGTCAGTGCACTCATTGTACTCAGTGTACTCAGTGTACTCAGTGTAGTCATTGTACTGAGTGTACTCAGTGTACTCAGTGCAGTCAGTGCACTCAGTGTACCCATTGTACTCAGTGCACTCAGTGTACCCATTGTACTCAGTTTACTCAGTGCAGTCAGTGCACTCAGTTAACTCAGTGTTGTCACTGCACTCAGTGTACTCAGTGTACTCAGTGCACTCATTGTATTCAGTGCACTCAGTGTACTCAGTGTACTCAGTGTACTCAGTGTACTCATTGTACTCAGTGCACTCAGTGCACTCAGTGTAGTCATTGTACTCAGTGTACTCAGCGTACTCAGTGTACTCAGTGTACTCAGTGTACTTGTTGTACTCAGTTTACTCAGTGCAGTCAGTGCACTCAGTTCACTCAGTTTACTCAGTGTACTCAGTGCACTCATTGTACTCAGTGCACTCAGTGTAGTCATTGTACTGAGTGTACTCAGTGTACTCAGTGTACTCAGTGCAGTCAGTGCACTCAGTGTACTCAGTTTACTCAGTTCACTCAGTGCACTCAGTTCACTCAGTTTACTCAGTGTACTTGTTGTACTCAGTTTACTCAGTGTAGTCAGTGTACTCAGTGTACTTGTTGTACTCAGTTTACTCAGTGTAGTCAGTGTACTCAGTGTACTTGTTGTACTCAGTGTACTTGTTGTACTCAGTTTACTCAGTGTAATCAGTGTACTCAGTGTACTTGTTGTACTCAGTGTACTCAGTGTAGTCAGTGTACTCAGTGTACTTGTTGTACTCAGTTTACTCAGTGTACTCAGTTTACTCAGTGTACTCATTGTACTCATTGTGCTCAGTTTACTCAGTGTAGTCAGTGTACTCAGTGTACTTGTTGTACTCAGTTTACTCAGTGTAGTCAGTGTACTCAGTGTACTTGTTGTACTCAGTTTACTCAGTGTAGTCAGTGTACTCAGTGTACTTGTTGTACTCAGTGTACTCAGTTTACTCAGTGTACTCATTGTACTCATTGTACTCAGTTTACTCAGTGCCATCAGTGTACTCAGTGTACTCAGTGTACTCAGTGTACTCAGTTTACTCAGTGTACTCATTGTACTCATTGTACTCAGTGTACTCAATGTAGTCAGTGTACTCAGTGCACTCAGTGCAGTCATTGTACTCAATGTACTCAGTGTATTCAGTGCACTCAGTGTAGTCAGTGTACTCAGTGCACTCAGTGTACTCAGTGTACTTATTGAACTCAGTGCACTCAGTGTACCCATTGTACCCAGTGTACCCATTGTACTCAGTGCACTCAGTGTACTCAGTGTACTCATTGTACTCAGTGTACTTATTGAACTCAGTGCACTCAGTGTACTCATTGTACTCAGTGCACTCAGTGTACTTATTGAACTCAGTGCACTCAGTGTACCCATTGTACTCAGTTTACTCAGTGCAGTCAGTGCACTCAGTGTAGTCATTGTACTCAATGCACTCAGTGCACTCAGTTCACTCAGTGTACTCAATTCACTCAGTGCACTCAATGTAGTCAGTGTACTCAGTGTACTTGTTGTACTCAGTTTACTCAGTGTAGTCAGTGTACTCAGTGTAGTCAGTGTACTCAGTGTAGTCAGTGTACTCAGTGTACTTGTTGTACTCAGTTTACTCAATGTACTCAGTTTACTCAGTGTACTCATTGTACTCATTGTATTCAGTTTACTCAGTGTACTCAGTGCACTCATTGTACTCAGTGCACTCAGTGTACTCATTGTACTCAGTTTACTGAGTGTACTCAGTGTACTCATTGAACTCAGTGCACTCAGTGTACCCATTGTACTCAGTTCACTCAGTGAAGTCAGTGCACTCAGTGTACTCATTGTACTCAGTGCACTCAGTGCAGTCATTGTACTCAGTGCACTCAGTGTACCCATTGTACTCACTTCACTTAGTGCAGTCAGTGCACTCAGTGCACTCATTGTACTCAGTGCACTCAGTGTACTCATTGTACTCAGTTCACTCAGTGCACTCATTGTACTCAGTTTACTGAGTGTACTCAGTATACTCATTGAACTCAGTGCACTCAGTGTACCCATTGTACTCAGTTCACTCTGTGCAGTCAGTGCACTCAGTGTACTCATTGTACTCAGTGCACTCAGTTTACTCAGTTCACTCATTGTACTCAGTGTACTCAGTTTACTCAGTGTACTCAGTGTACTCAGTGCACTCAGTGCACTCAGTGTACTCAGTGTACTCAGTTCACTCAGTGTACTCAGTTCACTCATTGTACTCAGTGTACTCAGTTCACTCATTGTACTCAGTGTACTCAGTTTACTCAGTGTACTCAGTGTACTCATTGAACTCAGTGCACTCAGTGTACTCATTGTACTCAGTTCACTCTGTGCAGTCAGTGCACTTAGTGTACTCAGTGTACTCAGTGTACTCAGTGTACTCAGTTCACTCAGTGTACCCATTGTACTCAGTTCACTCATTGTACTCAGTGTACTCAGTGTACTCAGTGTACTCAGTTCACTCAGTGTACCCATTGTACTCAGTTCACTCATTGTACTCAGTGTACTCAGTGTACTCAGTTTACTCAGTTTACTCAGTGTACTCAGTGTACTCAGTTTACTGAGTGTACTCAGTTCACTCAGTGTACTCAGTGGACTCAGTGTACTCAGTGTACTCAGTGTACTCAGTTTACTCAGTGTACTCAGTTCACTCAGTGTACTCAGTGTACTCAGTGTACTCAGTGTACTCAGTGCACTCATTGTACTCAGTTTACTCAGTGTACTCAGTGTACTCATTAAACTCAGTGCACTCAGTGTACCCAGTGTACCCATTGTACTCAGTTCACTCAGTGCAGTCAGTGCACTCAGTGTACTCATTGTACTCAGTGCACTCAGTGCACTCATTGTACTCAGTGTACTGAGTGTACTCAGTGCACTCAGTGTACTCATTTAACTCAGTGCACTCAGTGTACCCATTGTACTCAGTTCACTCAGTGCAGTCAGTGCACTCAGTGTACTCATTGTACTCAGTGCACTCAGTGCACTCAGTGAACTCAGTGAACTCAGTGCACTCAGTGTACTCATTGTACTCAGTGCACTCAGTGAACTCAGTGTACTCATTGTACTCAGTGCACTCAGTGTACTCATTGTACTCAGTTCACTTAGTGCAGTCAGTGCACTCAGTGCACTCAGTGTACTCAGTTTACTCAGTGTACTCAGTGTACAGTGTACTCATTGTACTCAGTGCACTCAGTGCACTCATTGTACTCAGTGTACTGAGTGTACTCAGTGCACTCAGTGTACTCATTTAACTCATTGAACTCAGTGCACTCAGTGTACCCATTGTACTCAGTTCACTCAGTGCAGTCAGTGCACTCAGTGTACTCATTGTACTCAGTGCACTCAGTGCACTCAGTGCACTCAGTGTACTCAGTTTACTCAGTGTAATCAGTGTACTCAGTGTACTCAGTTCACTCATTGTACTCAGTGTACTCAGTTCACTCATTGTACTCAGTGTACTCAGTTTACTCAGTGTACTCAGTGTACTCAGTGTACTCAGTGTACTCAGTGTACAGTTATGCCCCAGAAACCGGAACCGGAACCGGGAACACCGACGTCGCTACCCTTCGGAGCAAAAATAACTATGACCTTAGGCCTTAGCTAATTGGGATGTTTGCAATAAATAAGTCCAGGGCCCATGTTTTCGAAGCTCTCTTGGCGCTAAGATAGTCGTCAGTGCCATACATTAACATTGACTTACGACTATCTTAGCACTAAGACAGTTTCGAAAATATGGATCCAGGTCTATAGGATACAAACGACACAATTGCTTATTTGGTAGTTATATAATTAATGGTTTTAGCAAATCACCTCATGGTCCAGGCACCAATGAGAGTAGTTATTCGTGGCCCCAACTTCCTCTCTACAAGACCTCCTGTGAACATGGTGATGCCCTGGCCAATCATCATACAGGCTTGAACCCAGATCCCGTCCACATAGCGCAGGTCCGCAGGGGACGATCTGCTTCTGATGTACGAGATCATGTAAGAACTAAAAATTCCTGAAAATAAAAGTGGTCAAACTGGTATTTTCCATAGTATAAAAGCAGTAGCAGTTGATGAACTCACAACAGTAAAGCATCAAGAGAGATATCGGTTCCCGGTGTTGTATTATTCCTCTTCCTGATATTCATCTCTTTTTTACAGTAATAAATTCTCTAGAAATGCATTCAATTGATGTTAAATTTGTACGTAAACTGAATTTTTCATGTGTGATATTGCCTTACTATTAAAATTCCAAATATTTTCTCAATATACTATTTACCACTGTAAATTGGAAACTGGTCACGTTAATATCATATCCCATATTACATAACATATCATATCACTTTCTCACTCCACCATCCTCGATAATTCAGCGCTATTGTTCCGATAAATCTACACACAAGCGCGCTTGTGTGTAGATTTCTCGGAACAATAACGCTGGATTATCGAGGATGTCACTCCACTCGATGACCTAGAAATGATATTCGGCAAAAACAATGAACTAGTCTATTTATTATATAACTTATAATCTGCATAAAAAACAATTAAAGGTGACATTGAAAGGTTAGAGCAGTATTGATTGTCATAATCCGAACAACTTTCCGCTATATCACTTTCTCACTCCACTCGATGACCTAGAAATGATATTCGGCAAAAACAATGAAATAGTCTCTATGTAGCCGGTGTAACGTTGCATAATGGTCCCTCTACATATTGAAAACCGACCCCATTTAAAAATAGGTCCTGGATATGTTCTTAACATTGAAAAACGTTTGCGAAAATTAGAAAATGTACCTATTGTCAGCGATTTTGTCTTTTGAGGTTTTTAACTTCTTCAAACTTTTTTGGGAGGGTTTCCATGGAAGCGGAACTCAGAATTTCGTATCCGGAGCAGAACTCAAAACTGTAAGGCCTAGCTCTACCAAACTTCTATTTCTAGTCTATTTAACAAGTATCTTGTGTATATGTGCATTTTGGGTTTTTTATCTTCAAATCTTTATTTTTAGTGCTTTCCATGGAGAGGGAACGTTAATGAAGCCTGTGCTGAATGTTATGTGTATCTCCATAGATTGATATCATCATGTAAAACGGTGATTTTTTATTATCTGATATGCATTCTACCCGTAAAAAAGTCCCATTGAAAACTACTTCGATATCTGATTTAAAAAATGTTGGCTCAGTCACAAGTATTCCATCATTGAGACAAAATGACACGAATCGTGTTTGTAAAAGGAGCCCTATCCAAGACGAGTTGTTTAAAAACCGGTTCCCCACAAGGGTCCGTTCTCGATCCATTTCTATTTCTTGTATATGTATATGACATTGCTGATGATTTAGACTGCATCACGCGATTATTTGCTGATGATTCATCTCTTGGCTTGTCATCTCATGATCGTCTATTCATTGGGACTGAATTGAATTCAAATTTAAAAAAATTGCGAGCTCATGCAAGGCGTTGGCTTATAACATGAGTAAATCCTGACAAAACTGAAGCAATTCTTTTCTCAATGCAGTAGAATATCGATGTACTCATTCTCTATTTTAACGGTGTAGGTGTGAAATGTGTTGATAGTCATAAACCTCTGGTGTTAACATTTTCAAGTGATTGTAAATGGAATGACCAAATCGATAATATCATTAAATTAACATACAAGATTATATCTTCTCTACGTGTGATTCAGACTCAGAATGAAATGACAAAGAATAACCACACACTGGTTCAGGCGATTCACCTGGAACTGATATATAAAGGTCACTAGATACAAGCGGCACATTGAAGTGTTAATGGTTATCAGTTTTGTCAAGTTTATTAAAGGACAGACAAAGAGACGGTCACATATCCCCGTATCGTTATGCAGGGGATAAAAAATGATATAAGTTACAAAGTGTTTTGACAGGGTGAACGGGATTGTAAGACCCTTGTATATTCCGTATTTACCTGAGGCGCAGCCGAGGAATTACGGAAAATACAGGGGAATTAGAGTCCCGTTCACCCTGTCAAAACACTTTGTAACTTATATCATTTTTTATCCCCTGTAACACCGTGTAACACATTTATTACGCTTTAGACCAATTATTTGTATTTATTTCACTCATTTCCGCTCTGTCAAGGGAGATCAATCTGGCACTGAAAAATAACCGATTTTAAGGTTAATATTACCTGAAGAGTACTAGAGAGACACATGCTTTTATTGATATACTTTATTGACGCAAACAAAATTTTTAAAAGGCATATAGATTGAAATCCCTCTATTTATGTTTATGAAATTCCGAGGAGGACAACAATCTAACTTCCCTATTCCATCTAAGGTCAAGGTCATCCTTAAAAGCCGTTTGAATTATCACATGACCGTGACGGGTTGTACGCCTACACGGTTTCGTATGCATTAGTAATCAGTGTAGGAAACTTACCTGAAACTTGACCAGACACCAGGGCTGGTAACTTTGAAAACTTACCATAAACGTGGGCTATTACGTAATACTATCTGAACGCTTTCTGTAAACAAGCTATTTTCTTTCGCTCGCTTTGTTTTTAAATACTATGTCAAGGCAAGGCCAGTGAAATTATGCTTCAGTTTTACAGGACGATCTTAAATGGAAATCCAGTTTGATGTTGGGAGTCACATATGCCAAACGTTATAAATGGCGATTTTGGTTGTTAATATTATGTAAATTAGAATCTGAAGTTTCTGGACATTTACAATGTCTAAGGGTGCTGCTCCATTTTCATTGATTTCAAGTATTAATCATATATTTGGCGATTTGGGATGAATATGCAAGTTGAGTGAAACTACATTTATTTCAAATGAAATCAGCACATATGGTGGTTGGCACTTATTAAAGCCGAAAACAATATTATGAAAAACCACTGGATGTCACTTTGACATGACCCAGTCATTTATATATCAAGTGTAAATTTTGCAAAACAAGTAGTGTACTTTTCCCTCATGTGTTTAATGTAAGTAGAATGACACTTGAAGGATAGGCAGAATTTTTAAAACTCAATCGCTCTTATGCATATATTCTAGAAACTAAACGGTTTTCATGATGCCGATTATTTTCGCAGTAAAATTAAACCAAATGATAAAGCTACCTTGTGACCCAAACATAATGATTCCTAACACATGCATTAGATATTATGTTAATAATAATTGATGAAAATATGTGTCATATATTCTCACAAATACGCATTTGTAGATCACTAGTGCTGTTTCATGCATTCCAAGAAATCATTTGGACCATAATTTCAAAGATTTTTATTACCCCTTCAAGCTACGACTTTCAAATTTAAATATTGTATTCTCTGTTAACTTACCTTAACTGCAACATTTTGTGGCATTTAGACAGTTGCGTTGCTTACCATGTTAACGTATTTTAAACAACTCTTGGTAATTCCGCATGGTTACTAAAAATCTAACATTCAAGTTTTATTTCATCTAAAATAGTTTGTTTTAATACCAGACATGATTCTGACACAGATGAATATATATACCAGCCCGGCCGTCGGGCTGGTGGGATTTATATTTTACCAGCCCCCAACAAAATTAACCCGTCTCGGGCGTTTCCTACACTGGCAATAGCTATTAACCAATCAGAATTCGACTAATGTATCTAAAGGGTAATAACACTATTTATAATATTTATCGTACATGCAATCAACAAGCATAACAGTGACACTTTCAGAAAAAGTACACTTTTCAATGTTGAAAAGGTGACCTGCAAAATATATGCGTTGAAAAAGTGACCACAGTGAGGACCAAAGTTAACAGGTGGGACCAAAATACAACGACAATGCAGTCACTTTTTCAAAATTGAAATTAGGTCCCGGTCCCTTGATTAACGAGGACCCTTTTCTTCATTACACCGGAATTACTTTCTTCTTCCTTCTTTGTGGTGTGTAGTATAGCGCAGTATAACTACTCTCTACATTCTTGTTATTATTAAATAAATCTGACAGGCGGGCCATCATATATTCAAGCAGTAAAACCTATTTCAAGAAAAAGTGTGTTAACTCCCTGATGTATCAGGTAAGGCCTGATTGAGCGGGTCAGGGGTCTATCTGTATAGGCTTACTCGACTGGAAAGGACTTCACTTAGCACCTCGGTGATGGCTACTCAAAATTCTTGGCCACTACTGTTTACAAACAACTATTGAAGAAGACATGTTTACGGCTCAGTACAGATGACCCCTATATGAGTACATATGACCCCTCTATAAGTACATGTGACTCCTGTATATATAACATACATGAAGGTAGGGGTAGCTGGGGTGTATCTGTATACACTATTGCGGTCGTATACAGCACTTGGCAAAAGTGTTGCAAGAATCGCTGTTTCCCCTAACATGTCATGTTTTTTCAGTCTCAATTTTCAAAATATTTTACTGAAAATTGACATGGAAATAGGAAATCTACTGTTCAACATATACCAAATTTCTGATTGGGATATAACGTTATTTAACAAAACATTTAAATAATTATTGAGTTGTGTTCATTTTCTCAGCCCTTTAGGTCTGCTTACATAATGGTGGCAATGGGGAAGTGATGTTACAAAAAAAATACCAAGTCATTATTTTATGTTTTCCAGAACCATGCTCAAGATTAATGAATTTAAAAATTATAAAAATAATTTCAAGATGTTAGATTACAATCTTGCTAAATTTTATAAATTTTCGTTCACTGTCGCGATCATGAAATTGTTTATGCTTCACTAAAATAACAAGGGATGGTATGGGGAAACGGCGATGTTTTGAACAATGTTGGCACAGTGCTGTACGTTCAATACGTGAATCGCAAAATCAAATTAAAAAAGTGTACAGTATGAAGAGTAGAAACGATATGAAAGAGGAATGAAGAGTGACAGCGGAGTATATACCTCTACCATGGAGCTGTAAGTGTTGTGTAAGATTTAAAGTTGTTTTAAGTAAGATATTTTTTTCAAACCTGCAGGGGAAATGTGCTTATTTTTCATTAAATACACACAATTTTGACTCTGATTTTATTTCACTCCAAGTGATGTTTTATTGCAAATAAGATTCAACAGAGTGATTAAAGTGGATTCTCTTTGATTACAAGTGATGTTGTACTGTATATAAGATTCAACACAGTGCTTTAATAGGGTTTTCTTTGATAAAGGATGTTGGACTGCATACATTATTAAACAGATTGTTTTAAGGGATTCTATGTGACAAGTGATGTTGTACTGTTTTATCATTTGACAGATTGTTTTGAATGGGTTTTCTTGACTACAAGTGATGCTGTACTGTATTCAAGATTCAACAGAATGCTTTGTAGGGATCCTCTATTACTACAAGTGATGTTGTACTACATACATGATTCAACATATACTTTGAAGGGATTCACTATTTGACGATAGGTAACAGATTGCGGTACTTCTTGAAGGGGTGCAATTAACAATTTACTT
Organism: Gibbula magus; assembly: GCA_936450465.1. Taxonomy (NCBI): domain Eukaryota; kingdom Metazoa; phylum Mollusca; class Gastropoda; order Trochida; family Trochidae; genus Gibbula; species Gibbula magus. The sequence goes on from OW388306.1 coordinate 11,635,892, forward strand.
ACCATAAGTGTACAGTGTTCCCAGGGTGAGATGGATGCAGAACCCAGCTGCTACTATCAACACTGCTCTTGTGGTACAGCAACGTCTGGGAACAGCTTCTTCAACTGACATTTCAGTCCGAACATTGGTTTTATTAGTGTCCATTTCATCGTCTCCATTTTCACCCGTCTCCATTTTATCGATATTGTTAGCTTATGGTCCTCTGCAAATCTCTTGGTATATCCTTCAAAATGTTTAATTTTAAAAAACTGACATGTCATTTTGTTCAAGTAGTTCCAAAAACGACTCGTGTGAAATACCAACAGTCATATTGAATCTTGATAAAGTGATCAGGGAGTTCCACCTGAGTTCACCTACGCTACCCATCTATTATTGAATGCCTCCTATCTTGAGTGGGTGAGCAACGTTTCCATACGTCGTGTCAATATTCCCGAATTCTAATCATTGTATACCCAGGTTGGTAGTCACGCATGGTGACATAACGAGGCCTTGCTTCTTCAAGCGTGTCTGAATTAGTCCGGCAGCCAAACCCCGAATTTCACCCTAGGTGGGAAAGTGCGTCCATAGAAAATGTTTTTACAGAAATTGAACCTTGTGGGTATATACTATAGGAAACTGAATGATGACACTTTGTCATCATTGAGCATTTTGAATAATTAATGTTTTAATTAGATAGGGTACGTTCTTGATTTCAGTTATCCAGACACATCAAGTAATTATTTTTTAGTGTTCACAAAAATTAAATAAAAAAGGCAGTTATATATCAATCGTTGTCTATTAGTATTATGAAAATAAGTAAAAAAGTTGTTGAAAAAAACGAAAATCCAAAATGTTAATAATGTGTCTGGATAAACGAAGTTTCTGGGCAAATTTGGTTTTCTTACAATAAAAGTGGATTTAATGGTGTAATAATTTACTTTTGATTATAATTACTATTATTGAATCATAATCAAAAGAAATGGTGAGAAAGTTTCAGTTAGTGTTTATATTTGTTTACTTTTGACAAATTCTGAAATAGGCCTTCGTCTAACAATGTCACTTCTTGTGGAGAGAAAATGGTGATTTTTGACGATTTTATGGTGTTTTTTTTTTAAAAACACCATTTACCATTTTTATTTTGTATTCAAATGAATTTGTTTATTCAGCAAGCAGCACATATATTACAAAGAGTTAATTTGCAAAAGACAAAAACAGGAAATAGTCAATTTCAAAGTTTAGACCCAAGATTCGAATACGAAGTGGGCACTGAAATTGGGCAATTTGAAGGTTACGTTATTGGTTGACAAGAGTAGTCTCGCTAGAAGAAAAAGCTTGAATGTTTCTTAAACGTTAAACGTATAATTGCAATGACATGAAAAGTGACATTAAAAAGTGTGGGCGTGCATATATTCAGACCCTTATTCAGATAACACTAATGGTGTAGGCAAGACCTTGCAACACATTTTTGAATCAGGAATATCAAACACCTTGTTATTTCATAGGTCATGTTATCTATTTATACATATAAACTAAACAGCAAAGACAAGGATAACAGAGACAACGAAACAACAAACACAAACAGTTGCTCGGCTTCTCCAAAGAAATTGCACATTGTACGTACAATAATGTGTTTCATTTAAAAGAACACTGTACTGTCTTTCTGTCGAATCAACGGAGCATTGAGTGATTTACATGTGAATATTTTAACAGTTATAACGCCTAGTGATTGTGAATGTTTCAACAGTAATAACACTTACTGTATGTCAATATGTCAACCGTAATACCATCTAGTGTATGGGAATATTTCAACAGCGATGACATCTAGTAACTTGCTTGTAACGATTGGTTCGACGTATTTGGTTGATAGTCACGTACTTCCGGGCCTAGTTAAAATGGTTGTGTATACATGTACATGTGTAAATAAATCCTGTTGTTTCATATCATATTCGTGGACAGCTGGTTGTTTTCAACATCCAAATCCAATGACTGCATATTTATTTCATGATGAGAATATCAGTGTCAGTGTCGAGTAACTCTCAAGAAACTGAACACTTACAGGTTGATCATGCCTAGTCATGGTCTAATAATGATGGGTCGTCACGACATCTATACCAAGGTCCAGTTGTGAACCCATGCATGTACTTCTCTCTCCAAATACGGCATTTTGACGTTCAATGAGATTATGTTTGTGTTGTCAATAGTTCATCATCATTCATCCATTCAGTCATCACACTCATTGGGCTTTCTTCAGTGTGCCAACTCTATAGATTCTGAGCCAATACATAACTCTATTACAACAAATTCACTGGTTTAGTCACTTTATAATTGACAGATGTAAATAGTCCATAATTTAACATTGAAACTGTCAAAAAGGTAAGCAACGCCTCACTCTCCTGTACCAAATGACATACTTGGTAGACACGCAACTAACGTAACGATTCAAATAAATTTCAAGAAAGTGAGCAGATACCAAAGCCCCGGGGGATCAGAGTAAGTCCTCAGTGGAATTTACAATTTACAAATCGTATGAAATAAAACAGTTCAGAGATTGAATTCTATGATGGCCGAGAGGGGACATCGCTCTTTCGCCCTCTGGTATCAACACGACAAAGCGATAAAGCGATATAGTCACACGACAAAGCGACAAGGCTGCACGACAAAGCGATAGAGCAACACGACAAAGCGATAACGCCGCACGACAAAGCGATAACGCCGCACGACAAAGCGATAACGCCGCACGACAAAGCGATAGTGTCGCACGACAAAGCGATAGTGTCGCACGACAAAGCGATAACGCCGCACGACAAAGCGATATAACAACGCGCTAAAGCGATAATAACAGCACGATAAAGCGAAAGAGCGATAAAGCGAAAGAGCGATAAAGCGAAAGAGCGATAAAGCGAAAGAGCGATAAAGCGAAAGAGCGATAAAGCGATAATAACAGCGCGATAAAGCGAAAGAGCGATAAAGCGAAAGAGCGATAAAGCGAAAGAGCGATAAAGCGAAAGAGCGATAAAGCGATAATAACAGCGCGATAAAGCGAAAGAGCGATAAAGCGATAATAACAGCGCGATAAAGCGAAAGAGCGAAAGAGCGAAAGAGCGATAAAGCGAAAGAGCGATAAAGCGATAAAGCGAAAGAGCGATAAAGCGATAAAGCGAAAGAGCGATAAAGCGAAAGAGCGATAAAGCGATAATAACAACGCGATAAAGCGAAAGAGCGATAAAGCGAAAGAGCGATAAAGCTATAGAGCGATAAAGCGATAAAGCGAAAGAGCGATAAAGCTATAGAGCGATTAAAGCGATAAAGCGAAAGAGCGATAAAGCGATAAAGCGAAAGAGCGATAAAGCGAAAGAGCGATAAAGCGATAGAGCGATAGAGCGAAAGAGCGATAAAGCAAAAGAGCGATAAAGCGAAAGAGCGATAAAGCGAAAGAGCGAAAGAGCAATAAAGCGATAAAGCGAAAGAGCGATAAAGCGAAAGAACGATAGAGCGAAAGAGCGATAGAGCGAAAGAGCGATAGAGCGAAAGAGCGATAGAGCGAAAGAGCGATAGAGCGAAAGAGCGATAGAGCGAAAGAGCGATAGAGCGAAAGAGCGAAAGAGCGAAAGAGCGATAAAGCGAAAGAGCGATAAAGCGATAATAACAGCGCGATAAAGCGAAAGAGCGAAAGAGCGAAAGAGCGATAAAGCGAAAGAGCGATAAAGCGAAAGAGCGATAAAGCGATAAAGCGAAAGAGCGATAAAGCGATAAAGCGAAAGAGCGATAAAGCGATAATAACAACGCGATAAAGCGAAAGAGCGATAAAGCGAAAGAGCGATAAAGCGATAGAGCGATAAAGCGATAAAGCGAAAGAGCGATAAAGCGAAAGAGCGATAAAGCGAAAGAGCGATAAAGCGAAAGAGCGATAAAGCGAAAGAGCGATAAAGCGATAAAGCGAAAAAGCGATAAAGCGAAAGAGCGATAAAGCGATAGAGCGAAAGAGCGATAAAGCAAAAGAGCGATAAAGCGAAAGAGCGATAAAGCGAAAGAGCGAAAGAGCGATAAAGCGATAAAGCGAAAGAGCGATAAAGCGAAAGAACGATAGAGCGAAAGAGCGATAGAGCGAAAGAGCGATAGAGCGAAAGAGCGATAGAGCGAAAGAGCGATAGAGCGAAAGATCGATAGAGCGAAAGAGCGATAGAGCGAAAGAGCGAAAGAGCGAAAGAGCGAAAGAGCGATATTGACATGTCGACCTTAATCTTTTACATAACAATAGAATACTGGTTTCATTCAATTTCTTTTCATTTCACTTGATATTTGATTCACATAACATAAGAATGATTTTGATAAATGATTCCACTTTAAATCCCCAAAGGTCGCTATTATATAAATATAATTAATACAAGTTTATTTTGTATAAAGAATTTGAATAAACATCTATAAAACAACTTACGGTGAATAATTGAGAAATCCATGCTAATTAAAACAGACATCTGCAACTCTAATAGATTAATTCAAAACGCTGACATGGTGTGTGTAAACCTGTACATAAATAATTTCTTAGACATACTTTATGTGACTGGTTATTATTGATTTAATTGAGCAAAACAAAGTTTATATAAATTTAAATCGGCGCACTCTGATTTCTTCTACTTACTCTATATTTTTACTGAAAAAGCTGTCAAATATAGCTTAAAATCATTAAATATGTCTGACACTCGGCATCCCAAAAAATGTTATATATGATGTTAAAAGGTATAGAAAATAATAAAGTTAATTGGGCTTCGAAGTTTCCAGATTTATTGTACAGTTTGGGCTTCATCTTCCCACGCAAGGCCTAACTAGCGCCAGTCTCCAAACTGGCTAATTAGCTAATTGGCTAATTGGGCTTTGGTTTTGTTTGGGACCAACAATGTGTTTATCTTCCTACTTCGTGTTTCTCAAAATTTCTGTGTCGTCTAAAATGTATTCATGAACTGAATTGGTATAGTTCACTTCAAAACGGCACCAACTCCATATCTTACTCTTATTTTAAAGCTTCACTGTCTAAAAAATTATATTTGAATGCGGTTGTTGTTAAAATGTTTAGAGTATTCGGGCAATTTACGTGTTTTTCATTTAAGAATTGAAACGGGTCGGTTTTATAATATAGATAGAAATGATAGATTATGTTTACAATGCGACGACGGCTATAATTGAGGATGAAAACCATTTCCTTCTTGTGTGTTCCAAATTTAAAGAGCTCCGCCTGAATCATTTGCCGGAAACTGTTTGTACAAATCCAAATAAAACTAAATTTAAAATCCTTATGTCAATATCGAATTGTAAACTTGTAATTTAGCAAGCTTTATTTTTCATGCCATGTACCAAAAATGTTAATTGAATGACTGTTGCTGTACACATCATGTCTTGTCATATATACGATATGTAGTTACGGGCCGATGACCTACACTTCAGAAATAAAGAATTGAAATTGATAACTTCTGATATATATTCATCAACATAATGTAAGAAACAAGTTTGGAAATATATTGTAACAACACTGGTATATTATTTAGACATTCACTAACAAATCAAAGGAAAGGATAAAATAATCTATCATTATCAAAATAAAATATATAAATTTGTTTACTGGGTTACATTGTGCACATCATAACGTATAAGACACTATTAGGCTATATCACAGTAGAATATTTGTGTGACATTGTGTATTAATATGTGCGACAGGAATAATTCTAAAGGGTATGATTCATGAAAAAGCACGTTTTGGGTAAATTTATTGAAAATGCGAACTCCGCGCATCGCCATGAATCATTAGTATGATGGTAATAGGTTGTACGCCTTCAGTGCATGGAGCTCAGCGACATTCGAATGCGTATTTGAGGTTACAAAATCGTCTCTTTCACACTTGAATGGCTTCATTCTGCTCACATAAAGAGATAGTTTTAATCAGAAAGGAGGCCCATGGCATTATACAGTGCATAGTAGTAAAATACATTTTCCTGACTGTTGAGGACATCCTAGTTGTTTACATCTATTTCGCTAAAGAGTTAAACAATTGAATATATTTTTCATAACCAGGAATTCAATGTAATATATGGGTAAAGTCTTTCTTAAAACATTGAGAAATGGATAAATAATACAAAAGGGTATTCTGACTCAGTGAAAAGTATATGTTCTTGATAAAAATGAGACGTTTTGACCCTGTCGGTAGTGCTTGTAAACACATAAATTTGCAAACTGATTAATACGGAACAACCAAAGAGTCAGCTTCTATTTTTTGTCAACTTTTCTGTCAAACGTGTTTCAATACCCATGAACTTTGGGTTTTATCCGAGCGTGGGTAATTTACCCGTTTCATCATAATTCAACAATTATTCTTGTCGTGAAAAGGGATTTTATTATATTTTTGGTGTGACGTTCATCACAATGATAATTGCGGACATTGAACGTCAATCATTATAACAAAATAATTCTCTTTATTAATATCATTTAGTGATTGGCGCTTAAGGGTTAATTTTCAATAACAGTCAATACTTCTTGATAAAATAATACAATGCAACACTGAGTGTTCCTTTTAAAACCCATTGAGTATGTTGTTGGAGTCACATTATGTCAAACGTAATAAATGAAGTTATTTTATCGAAAAGTACTGATTGCTGATGAACATTATCAATTTAAGGCTAGTTCATTTAGTAGTGATATTATAAAGGTGAAAGTCACGATTTATTATTGAAAACTTGACAAAGATGCGGGTTAATTGGTTAAATGTAAGTTTGGAAACTTACCTTTAATAGACAGTCAGATGTGGGTTGGTAATATGTAATTGGTCATATAACTACTGTGCACATATAGGAAACGTACAAATTCGGCTTCTTCACGTACAAAATGCTGTTGCTCGACTTTATTTGATAAGCATACATTTGGCGTTAGGGAATGAATATGCAAGTAAAGTGAAATTATTTGTACTTTAGAATAAATCAGAATATCTGGTCTGTCGGCATGCATGAAGGCAAAGTAAATATTCCTATACATTTTTAATGGCTCTTTAAAACATATTTGTAAATGTTTTATCCATATGCATTATTTTTACATTTTATCTGTAAATAAGTTTTTTGGATATAAGATTATTCAACCAAAAGCGTATATATTTCAGCATTTAGTGGATTCACATATCGTTATCAAGTAATGAATAACTAAATACCGGAAACCATTTTATTTTAATTCGTGTGAGTAACTTAGTTTTGATGGTTAAATCACCATATCACCAAAAATACCAGTATTGACCTGTATTAAGAACATGACACACTATAAAGTAATTAAGTATGTGAAATAAATATTCAAATTTCATACTACGTATCTATAATATATTGATTATAGTTTCTGTTTGCATTTAAACCTATGGTTTTTCATATCATTAGTAAATGTCAGAGAACATGTGGAGCTATTGATACTGTAGAGTATAGTTGGTTACCATTGTATCAGTTCCCTAAATTGCACGTCACATGTTGTCATAGTAACATGATCTGCATGAGCCTGGGAAAAAATCAATTATTCGTGCTGTAATCCGAGATTTGCTCTTTGAAAAGACTCAAAATTGTGACTCTTGCCTCAATGTTTAAGAAGTAAATGCTTTGCAAAATAAAAGTGAATTTTTTTCGGAAACTGGGATATTGGCTAACTGCATGCTGTACAGTTTGCAATTACTATAAATGTGCTCGTGGAACACCTTGGTACCGACAAGGAATACAATACCTTGAAGTTTTACCAAAATGAGACCAATAGAACCAAATATGAATGAAATTCATAAATGACGCCATAACGTCAAATCAACATCAGCAAAGACAGGGGTTTTGCATCAAACAACTTCACGGGAGTGTTTGCACATGTTCTAATTGCATTTAAAAGCACATTTTGCCCTTCATCATCTGAACAGAAATGTGGCTATTTTCCCAGAGAATGATTATGGCACAATATAATGTTATCCAGAAGTTCTATACAAGTATTGACTTATCGTTACGTCTGCATGTGTTCAACACGTTATTATTATGATGTCATCAAAATTGGAATGCTGTGATGTTATACATTTTCTCATTACAGCGTTATCAGTAATTACGAAATTGTTTAGTGGACTGGCGTTATTTTGCTGTTCAGTAGATATCCAAGTTTGTACGTCACCTTGTTGAGATTACTATTCATCTACATAGTAAAGCTTGCACAAGAAACTTACACATTGACTTTCAAGGTGTAAACTCTACATAAATGCTCATAATAATGCAAATGTTGAGTGTACTTCAACCGTCTATATAATCTCGGAATATAGTGTCAATATTTTAGCATTGTACGTGTAATCTTGGTTTTCATTCTTGACATGGTTTCTATGATTATTAACATAAAGTTAATGAATTGAGTTTGGCTATTCGAAAGGTTGTCTGCTCGGGAAAACCACACTAGAAAACTACAAATGTCGCGAGGACCACACGACATGTAAACTCCTCGTTGCCGAGAAAGCCACACTAATAAACTACAGAATGGCGCGAGGGCCACACGACATGTACTCTACTCGTTGCCGCGAAAGCCACACTAGAAAACTACAGAATGTCGCGAGGGCCACACGACATGTAAACTCCTCGTTGCCGAGAAAGCCACACTAGAAAACTACAAATGTCGCGAGGGCCACACGACATGTACATTCCTCGTTGCCGCGAAAGCCACACTAATAAACTACAGAATGGCGCGAGGGCCACACGACATGTACTCTCCTCGTTGCCGCGAAAGCCACACTAGAAAACTACAGAATATCGCGAGGGCCACACAGCATGTACACTCCTCGTTGCCGCGAAAGCCACGCTAGAAAACTACAGAATGTCGTGAGGGCCACACGACATGTATACTCCCCGTTGCCGAGAAAGCCAACTACAGAATGTCGCGAGGGCCACACGACATGTACACTCCTCGTTGCCGCGAAAGCCACACTAGAAAACTACAAAATGTCGCGAGGGCCACACGTCGTGTAAACTCCTGGTTGCCGCGAAGCCCACGATTGATTTCGGGATGATACCGTTTATCAAATTAGCGCCACCCATTGATAGATAATGAGCTTATTATAAAGTGAATATGGAGTTAATCTTGTTTGTTTAGTTTTAAATAAAGTGTTGTAGTAGTTTTTCTTTAGGTCACGACTTTTCAACTGTATATCTGTCACTATTCTGAAGTGGTTAGCATTAAAATGATGATTTTCAGCAACGTTCAGTATTCGATAAAATTACATCTGACCAAATAACATATAAAACATGACACACATACGTGTACATTACATAAAATAAAATATGTTGCTATGGGGTGAAAACATCAATGAAATATGAAACTCCCCTGTCCTGTGCCTTCCTACAATATGATAATACAAAGTAAAAAGACTGCAAGACACATCATAGTTTATTATATACCGTAACATGGACCAGCACTCCCGACCATTGCCGGGAGAGCCACATTCATACGATCACAAAAACCGGGAGCGCCAAGTTGTATGTAACCTTATTTTCTTACATGTGGCTCTGCCGGATTGCAACCCTTATATAGATGTGCATTGTGCGCAGTACGATTGAGTGGTTTAACATCTTGACCTGAGAAAACCAAAAGAGAAGACGGCCGTTATCCAAAGTGATACTAAGATTCGTATGTTTATTGCAAAATAGTTTTACACACCACCAGTTGATAACAGTTGTGAATCACATTTTCCTTCTCTGTTTTACAAAATTCCTCGTTACCATTATTTATTAACTGCATAGATAATACTTCCTTCTATGGTATATATAATGAGTTTTAGAACGATAATAGTCTACATATATATGAAGCAAATGATGCTACTTGATATGTAAAACAGTTTAAAGAAATGGCTGTTTTATTTTTGCGGAAATTTATCAGAAAACTGTAATACATGTCGAGCAATTTGAATCCTGAAGTACATGTACTGTTGTTGAAAATTACAATGTTAATGCTTATCGGTTCATTAACGTAACAATCTAATTATGTAAAGTTAAAAGACGTGACAATGCACCGCGATTGACGCCCGTCATTCAGTCAAATGTCATTTTGGAAACTTACTTACAACAGACAATAGGACAAAGTTTGGTTGAGAATGTTTACTGAGTCATCTGTGCATGTAAATGCGACGTGAAATTTCGGTTTCAGATGTTGCTCGACTTTCATTTGAAACAAGAGAATTAGTGAGCAAAGCTCACTCATGATACCCCCGCTTTTACATTAACATTGGTCAAAGAGAAATGTTTGAAAATAGCAAAAGGGTATCAATGTTTAAACTTTTGTATGAAAAGACCATAACATATATTATTAAAGCAGAGTAAGTATTACACCTCTAAGCATGTTTTAGAAGTAAAAGTCAAAGTGGTTTCGTAACATTTGAACAACTAGAAGAGCGTTTGCGGGACACCGCAAAAGCAGAGCAGCTCCGAAACTTTGGGTCCCGCCTTTCCCTGTTCCGCCTTCTCCTCAGCATAAATAAAATGGGATTTTTTTGGACCAAACTTTGTTCATTATTCAAGTTATTCTAACAAGTTGAATCATCACTGGGGTCACTTTTCACAAGTGTGTTCTTAAAACCTATTTCTGATTTCAAAATTGGATCAAAGGATTAACATGGCCTGACCTTGACCTTGACCTTAGACCTTCAAGGTCACACCATCAACGATAACTTTTCATTGTGTATAACAATCATGCAATGACTCAAAGTGTTCATTGTTAACATAAGGCATATTCACAATAGCATGCTTAAGTTGTGACCTTGCTGTGACCTTGACCTTTGACAGATTTTAGTGAACACTTTTTCAAATCTTGGTCTATCTCCATAGTTGATATATACCAAATAAGAGCCTGACAGCACAAAAACGTTTGAAGTTATCATGTTTACAAGGATTATTGTAGTAATTAAAGCACTCATGACCTTGACCTTTGACCTTGAATGTGAACATGTCAAAATCATTTACCAGATTTATAAGAAAGAAGCTATGTATATGAGGTGTTAATACCTTCTTGGAAACAAGTAGTATTTGAGTTATGAGCGGAACCAGAAGTGTGACCATAGACGCGCACACAAAGACGCTTAAAAGTGGAAAATCTGAAAAAATAATCATGGAATCTGAGGGAAACATAGAAAAGGCACATCTAGGGACCATAAAGTGTACATGTATAAAGTTTCATAACAATTGAACAAGTAGTATTTGAGTTATGAGCGGAACCAAAAGTGTAAGCATAGACGCGCACACAAAGACGCTTAAAAGTGGAAAATCTGAAAAAATAATCATGGAATCTGAGTGAAACATAGAAAAGGCACATCTAGGGACCATAAAGTGTACATGTATAAAGTTTCATAACAATTGAACAAGTAGTATTTGAGTTATGAGCGGAACCAAAAGTGTGACCATAGACGCGCACACAAAGACGCTTAAAAGTGGAAATCTGAAAAAATAATCATGGAATCTGAGGGAAACATAGAAAAGGCACAACTAGGGACCATAAAGTGTACATGTATAAAGTTTCATAACAATTGAACAAGTAGTATTTGAGTTATGAGCGGAACCAAAAGTGTTCCGGACGGACGGACGGACGGACGGACGCAAGGACGGACGGACGCGCTGAGCGCTATATACCCCCGACTACTTCGTAGCGGGGGTATAACTAGTAATCATATATATTGGGCGATATGGGTTGATTTGCAAGTTAAGTGAAATTAATTGAACTGAAATCAGCATATATCGTATTCAGCAAGTGCACGTATTTAAGCCAAATACAGTATCTTGAAACAAAATGGGTGTCTCGACATACATGTAGTGACATATTATTTGAACAAGTAATCTTACAGTTTCATAAATGTAAGCAGAATGGAGTCATTTAAGTGCTTAAGAAAAGATTTCTTAACCTCCAATTACTTATCCTATTGTAAACTACGTAAACTGAAGGCGAACATATAATTATCATGACACTAATAATTTATGGTGACTCACACTCTATTAGTACATATGCAAATACATGTTTATTTTCATTAAGAACCATTTTCAAGGCATATTTCGATAAACAATGTCACACAAATATGCCACTATGATATACTTTTTTATATACAAAAACTCCAAAAACTGAATCAATTTCATTCACATAAGTTAAACATGTAAGACAAATATATATTATATTGATGATAATACATTGTTAAAATAGTGAATGGGTAAATATATTATACCAATGTTGATACAATATTGTCCGCACTTGCACTTTCACATTGCTTATTCTGATTAACATATATTGATTAAGAGTAGTCAGATATTCTGATTTTTGCATAGACCGTTATTTTATTTAAACTGCATTGAACTTTGCGCAATAAAACTTATAACTCATTTAATAATAATTATAATAAGTGTTTACCACGAATGAATTCATTTCACGACAACCTCGTTTACAATAAAGAAAATAGAAGTCACATACATTGTATACAGAGAACAATCACACTTGATCAACTTCAACATCATTTAAAGGACGAATACTGGAGGAATAGGTGTATTTTGAATTTATTGGTTTTTAAACGCGGTAGTAAGAAGAAAGTTTGACGTATTCATCTGGATCAACAGAAATCTTCAGGGATAATTTTAAAACTATTTTGTCGTAAACGAAACTGCTATTTTACTGGCGTTAGAAGAACTTCTTCTAAGCGAAATAATTATTTACTAGAGACAAAGAACCATGCCGCCATTGGAAATCAAAAATTAATATGCTTTCAATGAAACAATGGTAAAAGAGAGCTGACACAAGTATGTCTATGGGAGGATCTACGTGTACGGGTATAAACACGCCGGGTCAACGTTGTCAATTATCGATAATATTTGCAGATCTCTCTTGTAAGTGACATGGCCCGTTGTGCGGCGTCCGTCCGTCATCCGTCGTCAAACCATAAACTTTTCACATTTTCGACTCCTCCTCATGAACCGCAGCACACCCAAAGCTGAAATTTTGCGGAGAGGTACCTTGCACACAGGGGGTCAAAGTTTGTTCATTTGAACTTCGCCACCCATCAAATATTGGCGTGGCAGGCATTATTAATAGAACCTTTATACGACCTCTTCTCCGGAACCAGTTGACATAGGAAGATGACATTTTCAGATTTTACATATAAAATTTTATTTGTTCATTTGGTCCTGACCCCTCACCAAATATGGATGTGCCAGGGGGTCCAACCTTAAATCTTTAAAAGACTTCTTCTTCAAAACGATTTGATACAGAGAATTAAAAGTTTCACATTTTAACAATCTGGGTCTACTCATGCTGCTCTCATATCTTAACATGTATGTTTTAGCAAATTTGCGAGTGAGTGATTAGCAGAGTGTGTAAAAACTCAAATGCAGAAAGGTTAATTTTAATTCTTTTAGTTATTCCCCTTTTGTATTATTCCCTCAATCAGATCCTATTATTCACCATTGGAAGTCTGTTGGCTATCCGTGTGCTGAGAAGGGTACAATTATACCAAATCATACCATGCCACGCATAATGGTTTGCGGTTTCAAAAGTTAAAACAAGATGATATCGAAATATATAATAGGCTATGACGGCAAATGGAAACTAACTAATTTCCCAGACTCAATAGATGGAACACATATAATGATGATTGAACATATTCTCACAGTAAGTGAATCCTATCGAATGCAAATGGGGAAGGCATATTCTCAAATCATGAGACAAACAGTGAAAAAAGACATTTACTACTAAACTAAACCAAGTAAAGCTCCCTTCCTCTTTCGCCCTCACACCCAAACCTTTAGGCTTGAAGAGCTAAAATATGTTAATTAATTTCATCAGTGGTAAATTGTTGCTAAACTACGTTTACACAGTGATATTATTAATAAACTAATAAGATGTACATATCTATAATAATCTACAATAATTACTTTTCAAATTTAATAACTATGAGCAAAACCATTCAAGTCTTAAAGGGAAGATTGTGTAAGTCCCATTAACTTATCCGAATGTAAGCTAAGCTCCATACACTGAAGGCGTTAATCCTATTATAGTCATACTAATGATTCATGACATTGCGCTGAGTTCACTATTAGTAAATTTTCCCAAAACGTCTTTTCTCCCTTTAGAACTATTTCCGTGTCATACAAATATTCTACTGTGATATTTTTATATAGTATACTCTTCGCACACTGCTTCAATTTGATGTGTACATTAAAACCAAGTAAAACAAGTTTTTTTATTATGATTTTATTCTTTCCTTTAATTTTTTATTGAATGGCTAAATAATATACAAGTGTTGATACCATAGACTTCCTACTAACCTGCATCCTTATTATGTTGATGAATATATATCAAAAGTAATCAAAGTGCGCCGATTTATATAAACTTTACTTTGCTCGATTAAATCTATCATATTCAGTCACATAAGTATGTCTAAGGAAGTATCTATGTACAGGTTTACACACACGATGTCAACTTTTTTGAATTAATCTATTATAGTTTTAATTGTCATGGATTTCTCAATTATTCACCGTAAGTTGTTTTATAGAGAAATCTCATTATATGTTTATTCAAATTCTTAATAAAAAAATAAACTTGTATTAATTATATTTATATAATAGCGACCTTTGGGGATTTAAAGTGGAATCATTTATCAAAATCATTCTTATGTTATGTGAATCAAATATCAAGTGAAATGAAAAGAAATTGAATGAAACCAGTATTCTATTGTTATGTAAAAGATTACGGTCGACATGTCAATATCGCTCTTTCGCTCTTTCGCTCTTTCGCTCTTTCGCTCTATCGCTCTTTCGCTTTATCGTTCTTTCGCTTTATCGCTCTTTCGCTTTATCGCTCTTTCGCTTTATCGCTTTATCGCTCTTTCGCTTTATCGCTCTTTCGCTTTATCGCTTTATCGCTCTTTCGCTTTATCGCTCTTTCGCTTTATCGCTCTTTCGCTCTTTCGCTTTATCGCGCTGTTATTGTCGCTTTATCGCTCTTTCGCTTTATCGCTCTTTCGCTTTATCGCGCTGTTATTATCGCTTTATCGCTCTTTCGCTTTATCGCTCTTTCGCTTTATCGCTCTTTCGCTTTATATCGCTCTTTCGCTTTATCGTGCTGTTATTATCGCTTTAGCGCGTTGTTATATCGCTTTGTCGTGCGGCGTTATCGCTTTGTCGTGCGACACTATCGCTTTGTCGTGCGACACTATCGCTTTGTCGTGCGGCGTTATCGCTTTGTCGTGCGGCGTTATCGCTTTGTCGTGCGGCGTTATCGCTTTGTCGTGTTGCTCTATCGCTTTGTCGTGCAGCCTTATCGCTTTGTCGTGTGACTATATCGCTTTATCGCTTTGTCGTGTTGATACCAGAGGGCGAAAGAGCGATGTCCCCTCTCGGCCATCATAGAATTCACATACCTGGAGCAACTGTGTGTACGAAGGGTGACACCAACACCGCTAATTGCATCTACTGGATTTTCTTTTATATATCATGCACACTATTTGACAAACTGATAGCAGTTAAACTACAGCATTTCAACGATTAATGAAATAATATTCTTGGACATCATTAATGAACAGAAATATATCATCGGTGTAATTTAACAAAAACAGGTTTGTGGCAAATTAATATCTTTTCATAATGAACATGAAGCCATCGAGTCTAGTCAAGCATTGATAGCTCAACGGGTGGTCCGTAAAGGATTGTATGCGCGCTTCGTAAATTTTGTCAACTCAAGCACAGCTGTAATGAACGAGAAATGAACGAAATGAATGAGATACGTATCTTTGGTTACTTTAAACACGAAAAAACAAAAAACAATCAAAATAAGCACATCACATTCACTCACACATTCATCCATTATGTTTTCATGTGATCATTGTTTTTATTTTCATTCATTTATATAAATACTTTGACAAAATATATCACACATCGTGAAACAAAATCATTAACACGCAATAAGAAATAATTCAAGAAATGTTACTCAAACTTACAACAGCATGGTATAAGATCCATTTTGCAGAGAACTTATCTTCTTTGCTTTTTTAAAGCTATGTCTTTAATGACATATCTGTTATGCATATAATGTCTAAGAGTATTAAAATTTGGTTTATTTTGTTCAAACCTTATATTTAACTTAAATGTATAGATATGGCTCACAATAATAATAGATCAAAATATCATCAGTGTATACATTCTTTATCAACCCAAATACAACAAGGCATGGTCATCAACACCCCCAGGCATATTAGCTCTCATTAAAACTGTTTAAAATAATTGACCGCTTCTCTCAAGCAACACACTAATTTTGATTATTCTATTTTTAAATGTTTCTACTAAAATCTATCCCCATTGGACAGAGTACAAAAAACAGAAAGAGAGATTGGGAGATTGTATTCACCGTAAATCTCTGCTTTCGATTCATTCTTGAACGATGAGGGTCCATGCGTTTATGATACGCTAAAAGGATCTGGTGGACAACTTTGACTTGAAGATGTGTTCAAAATAAGGCGAATGTAGGCAAAATAAGGATCATATCAGAACGCTTAGCTATGCAAATCAGACATGTGACACGCAAGAAGATATATGCAACCTTTTTGCTAAGTACTTTAAAGACCTGGCCAAACCTGCTAATGATCAGAGTTTTGATTCAGAATTTAGCAATTTTGTGGATAGTTTTATTCATGAACTAACATGCAAGCAAGATGATGTACATAATGTTGTTGATACTGATGATGAAGTTAGTTGCCTCTTGTTACGTCCCATTAGCTTTGAGGAGCTGCTCCAGACTGTTAAGTCGCTCAAGACTGGTAAATCACCAGGGCCTGATTTCATTGTCAATGAGCATGTTAGCTTCTGTGGTAGATCAGTCTTAACCACATCGTCAAGCTGTATAATGATATTATTGCTTACGAATACGTCCCTAATCAGTTTAATATTGGCAATATTATACCTATTTATAAAGGACATGGGAAAAGTAAGGATAACCCATCTAACTTTCGTGGAATTACCCTCACCCCTGTTCTAGGCAAACTTTTTGAACGTGTAATTCTAAATAGAATAGATAAATGGGCTACTAATGTCAAACGGTTTCATCCGTTTCAGTTTGGTTTCAGGAAAGGGACTGGTGCTGAAGTGGCGGCACTCACACTCGTAGAAAGTGTTGCATATTACAACGAGAGAGATACACCTGTCTATTGTGTTTTTGCGGATAATGAAAGGCTTTTGATAGAGTTGAATGGTCTTTTTTACAAGTTACAAAAATTTGGGCTTAAAGGCAAAATATGGAGAATTCTTCATATTTTGTCATCTTCAATGCAGTCACGTGTTAGTATGGGTGGTCATATTTCAGATCTATTTCCTATACAGCAAGGTGTTGGTCAAGGACGTGTATTATCGGCATGGCTATTTACACTCTATATCAATGACCTCCTACATGACATTGATAAATCTGGTAGAGGCTTACAACTTCCTTGGGGTAGTATGCCAGGCATGCTATTGGCAGATGATACAACACTATTAAGCTGTACACCTGATGGTATCCAATGTCTACTCAATGTTATACAAAAATATGCTCAAACCTGGCATCTCAAGTTTAATGCTAGCAAAAGCGTTTTCCTTTTCTTTGGTAGTGCAAAAAAGCAGGCATGTCCCCAGTTGTTTCTTGGAGATCAACACGTTAGTTGTAAAGGTGAGGTAGTATATGCTGGTTTATATCTCAATACTGCCAAGTCAACCAATGCTTGCACTCTTTCAGTATGTGAAAAACTTAGGAAATGGTTAACATCAATCATAGCCATGGACTTTACTTCGGAGGTTTGCATCCAATTCATGCTTTACGTATATCGGAAAATATAATCTTGCCCTGTGGTATGTTTGCTTGTAATGTCTGGTGCAAATTGTCAAGGAAAGAATATGACTTGTTGGAAGGAGCTCAGAAATACTTTTGTAAAAAGGTCCAAGGCTTCTCAAAGCGCTCGTGTTCTTTAATCGCTAGGGATATCCTTGACATGTTTTCCATGCAGTGTTACGTAGATCAACGATCTCTCCTGTTTCTAGGCCGTTTGTGTTCTGCTGACTCTCACTTCATCTTTAAACACATCCTTCATTTCAGATTTGCCCAATATAAATGTGATGAGAGTTCGCAAAGGTTAAAAAAATGTAAATTTTCACCACTTTTTCATATGTTGGAATTATGTGCTAAATATGACCTCTCACGTGACATTGACTCCTTTCAAATTTCATCGGTTTTTGCAAACAAAAACGTATGGTCAGCACGTGTAAAGGAGCAAGTTCATAAATATGATGTACATAATACCCTTTGTGAAATTAGTTCCAGGCAAAGCCTTCATAGGTATTCAATGTTACGTCAACCAGATGTTAACAAACTTTGGCTAATTGCACTAGCTAATCCTGATTGTTTTTATGATATTACGTTTCTCATCATGTTAGCACATTTCTTATCCAATCACAAGAGTGTATACATATGTTGTACATATGCCCATTATATTGTTAGACATGTAATTATGTTTTGTCCGCAAACCCAATGTTTACGGGATCAACTTTTCGAGTTTCTTGTTGATGCACTAGATGTTGAAACTTTTGTCAGGATATGGGATGATGATGATGTGTTTCTTATGTTTTTACTGGGGGGGGGGGGGGGGGGACCCCAACTGAACAAGTAGATAATCTTGATGTAAATATTTGGTTAAAGTGTATAAGATGATTAGCAAAACTGTAAGGCAGTGGCAAAAATACTTTGCAAAATGTTGCTAAAAAATTTACATTTCTTGTATACAATATGTATTGTAATGTATCTTAAATTTTCTGACATGTGACCTGTGATTTATATTTATATGCATATGTATCTTCATATTGGAGGAAATAAAGAATATCTATCTATCTATCTATCTTCTTACCAAAGTCAGTAATCTGCAAAACCTTAGCCATGGCGAGGATCCTGATGGGTTATAAATTTCTTACAATTCTTTTGTTGCTTGCATACATACTCTCCCAAAAAAGAAACTCATAGTGGATTTGTGTTTTTGATAAACTCGATTTGTGGATAAGCACTAATTTTAGAAAGGTAATTGTTTAAGATATGATTTCTATGGGTTTTTTGTACAAGAACACCACGTCAAAACGCAACCCACAAAATTTACCTTTATTTGAGAGTAAGAAATCCAAGACAGGCATGCAATCTGAGAGAACACGTAATGCACGTGATTTGCATGTAAAGTTTAGTGATCCTGTCATGCCAGTGAAGGGTATAAAAGGTCGAACACTGTTCTCAGTACATTCACCAGATTTAAGAGTTTTTTGATTGATTGAAAATGCCTCGACTGACAACAGAACACCGAAACATCTCAATTGGCCTTCTTGAAGCAGGACAGTCACAGCTAACAGTTGCATGGACACTCACCAAAGCACCATATCTCGCTTATGAGATAGGTATCGTCAGCAGAATTCAGTGGCAGACAGGCCTCGAAGTGGTCGACCAAGAATAACAACTGAAGCTCAGGATCGATACATCCGGGTACACCACCTACGTCATCGTACAGCTACAGCAACCACTACAGCTAGACAAATACCCGGATTGAGAAGGATTTCTGCGCAGACCGTGAGGAATAGACTTCGAGCCGCAGGACTTAGAGCAAGAAGACCCTACTTTGGCCCTGTGCTTCGTCAACAGCATCGACGACATCAGGTCCGCTGGTGTACCAATGTTTAGGCATGGAACTTGACTAATTGACGGAGTATCTGGTTCAGTGATGAATCGAGATTTCTTTTGGATGGAAGGATGTGTGTATACAGACATTAACGTTTTGCCGACACCTGCGTCCCCCAGGTAGACAGATTTGGCAGGGGGAGTGTGATGTGGGAAGCAATCTCCTACACCGGAAGGAGTCAATTGGTGTTGATCCAAGGCAATTTGACAGAACAACGCTACTGTGATGAAATTATAAGGCCACATGTCCTTCTTATTGTCCGCCGCCAGAGGAAGTTATTCCACCAGGACAACGCCAGGCCTCATACAGCTCGCTTGACCACAACCTTTCCACAGAATGAGAACATCAATGTCCTTCCATGGCCCTCCAAATCCCCAGATTTAGCCCTATAGGGCATCTCTGGGATGCCCTGGACAAACGAGTGCGGCAACGTAACCCACAGCCAGAGACACTTCCGCAGCTTGCAAATGCACTAAAGGCCGAGTGGGCTGCAATACCACAGAACCAGATTCAGAGACTTACTCGCTCCATGCCCAGACGATGCCGTGCAGTTCTTGACTCCAATGGTGGACACACGAGGTACTGACGTCAACGCCACCAAACGCATCAGTTTGACTCACGACCTGAATTTTCCCGAAGTCACTCTATGACGTGATACTGTGATACTGTGTCTCAATGTGAAATTTTTTTGAAATCATTTACTTTACCACCCCGATATATTGTAACAAAATAAAGAAAAAAATTCTTTAAAAATTCCTTTATGCGTGTCTTGTTTGGGAGAGTATACTTATTACAGCTGGTTGTAAATACATGCTTGGTCTTGATTTCAGGATCATCTGCTAGTGAAAAGGGTTTGAGTTCCGATGACGGCCAAGTGTCTTTAAAGACACACAAACCTCGACCATATCACCTTTCGGTTTTTATTCAAGCATATTCAAAGATGACGAGGATTCCACTTGATATATGTCAATTCAACCAATAAACACCTTTTAGAACGCCTTTTTAGAACGCCGCTCAATAACGCCTCGTAAAACTTCAGCCGAGAGCGAATGCCGCGTGCTAGGCCTTGTGACGTAATATACAGGATTCGCTTGGCGTCTAATGACATAATCCACTGGAATTAGCCTTACATAACTGCTTAAATCACATATTTACCTTTGTCCTTATACAACAAAATTACATACATTGTATATACACTCCCGTAAAACGTGCTACAAATGGCAGCAGATTTCAACACTGTTTAATACTGGATGTGACCATTGCTGGACCCGTAATTCTGCAATGTGTTTTGGAACAATTCTTATCATTGTCCAATATGGCGGCGGCACGCATGTCAGATGATGAAGATGTTCAAACGTCACAGAGATCTATTACACATTTCATACGGATTATAACGGTGTTAACACTCATGGGTATGTTGAATAATTTTGTTTTCACATTCGTCCATTTGCGAAATAACAAAATATATTTTCCATATTTTTGTTTATCAATGTAACGATGTGTAATAAGTGATGTAGTTGCGTTATTGACATTCTAAGTGTAAATATTAAATAAGAGGGGAAATCTACACGACTGAACTATAGCCTGAGTAATATTTTTTAAATTGCAAACCCTTTGCAAGGCCTTTTTTATATCATGCTAAGAAAATGAGAAAGCCTGATGTTTTTTTAGTAAAGTTCATGCAATGCTATAATCTAATGAATGTTTATGTTAGGTAAGTGGTATTACACTCAATCTAAGTAATTGTAAAATTTAATGCAAACGACTATAGATTTAAAGATAACCCGAATATCTGATGATAAAAATTATATGATTTTCTTAGTTATAATGCAACTATTCTATAAGCAATATAAAGTCACCATGAGAAATAATGATGCAGTTGATTTGAAACGATACGCCTCTTCAAACATAAAATCAAGCACAACACAAAAAATAACTAATAATGACGTTTATAATTTAAACAAGAGTCATCAGAAGATGACATATCCCAACGGTTCCACAAAATATGTAAAACCCATCTTTGACAGATACTTGTGTATCTACTACCGTACTTCATTTAGTGGGTATTACAGATGCTGAGTTCAGGTATGTTAAGAGTTTTATACTTCTGCTCCAGAAGCAGTCAAAATCAACAACAACCAACTCCCTCTCATGTTTCTATGGAAACAGAAAAAAATTAATTTTTCAAAAACAAATCTGAAAATATCAAAAGGCACCACTTCAGTTAGTGGGTAATACACATGCAAAGTTTCAGGAAGATATGATGAACGGTTTTGGAGCTGTGCTCCGGAAACGAACCTGTCTCTGACAAAGTCCAAATTCAACAAGTTTCTATGGAAAGGGAACAAAAATTTTAAAAAATCAGAAATCTGAAAATATCAAAAGGCACCACTTCAGTTGGTGGGTAATACACATGGAAAGTTTCAGAAAGATATGATGAACGGTTTTCGAGTTCTGCTCCGGAAACGCTTAAAAGCCCGAATGTGTGACCACTCATCTTGTAGACATCTGGGTGTCCCGGATCATAATCCTGAGATCTATGATCTTGAGATACGACGCAGTTATGTCGTGCTTGTGTTGTCTGCAAACCTTCATCGTGTATTGATGTCCGCGTAGCGACCAACCAAGTGACGTATTCACTGGGCAGGAAAGTTTGATGTCACCTTAAATAGCATGTGTAGGTGTGCCAGTTCGCAGATACATTTAACGATTCAGTGAACAGCTTCGTTACCTCCTGTCACCAATACAATAACATGTGCACTCATTGGAGTAACTCTATACTGCACTCTTATCAGAAATAAAAAGATAATCGGTTAACGTTACAGACATTTAAGTGCAACGATGCACATCTTCTACTGTGATACGTAGCAAAATCGGAGATATACACATACACGAGACAATCTGGAGAAGGAACCAAGTTGAAAATGAAATTCTTTTACATTCCTTGACACAATAATAACATGTTAGGTTTTATAAAGGTAGTGAAGACAGCTTGGAGTATATGAGTACATTTCAACGGAGAACTGCTTGAAACTGTTGTCACGGCAAATGTGTTTTTTTCGGTGAATTCTAATGGACTCCGTACAAAGAGACAAGTAAGATTGGCGGTGAGGTGAAGTTAGACACGACTTTACTCTGCAACAGTTAAACAAACTTCATAAGGTTCACAAAACGCACAAGCGAAACAACTGTAATAACAACATTACGCCACGTTACTGACAACGTAGTATCTGTGTGTGTTGAGTTGAAGATTGAAAGAGTATCAAATGTATGACAAGAAACAAGGCTGAAACGTGAATATTGTTGACGCTGAAATTTGCTCTTGTGGCACAGTTAAGCATCGTCGCAGAACTACTTACGTGTCAGGTCAAACAATGTGACTGAATAATATTTTGCAACGACTTGATGTTAGTTCCGTACAGAAAGATACAGTTGATTCCCAATAACTCTCGCCATATTAAGTTGTTGGATACCCTGTCGTCGCTTTTGTGAATACGATGATATTGGGGCAGAGGTTTTACGGTTCGATGCTAAACGATTACGCAACGTTACTGGCAGATCCCGAACTACCGTAGAGAAGAGGGTGTGTTCTCTATCCATACAGTCAAACAGAAAGAAACGATTTTATTTCAAAAGTATGAAAAAAGTTGGCAAAACTGTTTCACCTGATAGTAGTAACGTATAATAATAATAATAATTTTAATTTAAGAAGTTGGCATACAACATAAACTCTGACGACAAACAAGAAAGATGATAAATTTGAATATACACATGAGTCTTACAATGAGAAATGTGAACTAACAGGATAAAATACCACAGTATTTTAACAGCACTTGCGAAAATGCAGGATTCAACTAAAGTGAATACGAGTGATTCCCTAGCAAGAAAACGGACATGCAATGCACGTGCATTCCTTGTGATAGGGGCGTGTGCAACTATAAACCTCGTCCTCGGCTCGCAGTATACGTATGGTAAGTACCAGTATAATTATGTATATATACATGCATACATGCATGTGGCAGCCCATACTTGTGTGTATATAGTTAAGTTTATTTGACCTGGAACAGGACTTTAGTGTCACATTAGATATTAGTTAGTTCAGTAATAATAATCAACCATTCAACAATTTACATTTTAACTCCTATGTTTAAGTATAGCAAGTTAATCTGTTGCATCTTACTAAACAGCTCTGCACTCAGAACACAAGCCAAGCCCACACTTATGCCTTCGCTATTATTGTTCTCCCTTCCTATCTCTCTGGAACATAACAAATGTATATTTCTCTATACAAAAAAACTCATTATACATGTAATAGTTACCAGTTAGAACTAAAAATCTTCCAGTTAGATAAACCCTCGTGTACGTGAAACGAGGCCAAAATAAAACAAAATAGCCAGTATGTAAAATAACCTTTGTTTGTCTGCGTTGGTACATTCCTGAAGGACACGGTGATCTGAGTTCTGACCTGGTGGTTGTCTCTGCATTGGATTGATTATGTGCATTTACGGGCAGTTGTGAATTGTAAGATATCGTATTTGTTTGAGAAATAGTGTACATGTAAATGCAATATTTATGATAATGATTGATTTGTCAACATGAAAATAATTGAAACATGAACATATTTTGTGTGAACCTACATGAACATAGATTTTTAGTCCTGCCTCATGACTGTGTAAAATATAAGAGCCTTTAATACAGTCTAGATGCTTATTCAACAGGTCTAGATAAACTGAATACTCAATATATAGAACTGGTAGTATTGAAACATATATATAATCATAAGGACGAAGGTACGGCAACTTTAAACCTTCCATAGGCTAAATGTTAGTCAAGTAAATTTTATTTTTGTGAATGTATATGAAAACAATTGAAACATTTACATTTTGTTTATGAGAAATAATGTGAATGAGCAACATAATGAAACTGATGGATTGTGTACATATAACAAATTGTGTGAGAACTTACATGAATATAACTGAAGTACAAAACAAATTACACACCCAAAAATGTTCACGTCCTATCAAGATATTGACAAAAAAAGGATCAGTTTTGTTATTATCACAGTGTTAAGTATGAAACCAACGGAATCATGTTTCTTAAAACGTATTCGAGACGTATTAGTCTCGCAAAAATTTAAAATTACGAAAAACGTGCAATTTTGCGTATATGCACGTCCAATTTTCATGGTAATAGGACATAATCATTCGATAAGATCAGTCAGTATAATCGTGTACCGGAAAAATCATACACAAAATTTCACATCTAACAGACGCAGAGCGAACGAGAGTCATCAACATTTTGAAAATGGAGACGTCGAACCCCCATTTTGCAAGAACGTTTGTTATGTCCCCCGAAAATTTTTTCGGGAGACATAATGTTTTCGCCTCCGTCCGTCATTCCGTCATTCCGTTATTCCGAAATGCTTTCTTTTCCGGGCCATATCTCAAAAACCGTTCAATATTTTTTTTCACGAAACTTGGTATGTGGTTATACCTAGTGGTGGAGTGGTGCCTTTTGCTATTTTGGTTATTCTGAATTTTTTTATTTTTTCGGGTTTCCATGGAAACAATTTGAACTTAGTGCAAATTGGGGGTAGGGACCTTTTCCGGCCTCTATTTCAAAATCTATCAAGTATTTCTTTACGAAACTTGGTATGTGGTTATACCTAGTGGTGGAGTGGTGCCTTTTGCTATTTTGGTTATTCTGAATTTTTTATTTTTTCTGGTTTCAATGGAAACAATTTGAACTTAGTGCATATTGGGGGTAGGGACCTTTTCCGGCCTCTATCTCAAAAACCGTTCAATATTTTTTCACCAAACTTGGTATTTGCTTAGACCTAGTGATAGAGTGGTGCCTTTTGCTACTTTGGCTTTTCTGAATTTTTTATTTTCTGGTTATTAATGCAGTATTGAACTTAGTGCTTAGCATAAGTGAAAAATAAGGGTAATATGACTAGGTTGGATTGAAAGTTGGAGCGGGGGACATCACAGTGCATCACATGCACATATTTCTAGTTTGCACTAGACTGACCGACCAGACTGGCCAGACGTCCGATAGTCCAAAAAAACGTAAGAGCGAGAGTCGAAACACCTGTTGGAGATCGGCACTTGTGCACACTGCATGTGTGCAACAGGTTCCTCCAAATGACGTCAACGACGTCGATCGCGTAAGGTCGCCATGCCAACAGCTAGGAACACTGCGATGAGACGATTTCGGGCTGCTCACGTATCGACCGTTTTGTGCGATGACCTTGACCCGTGAACATTGTCTCAACCGCATTCGTTAGGCGAGATCAGTTAGATGGTAGCAACCTCAGGATTTGTCATGACTCATCTTCATTGATGATAGTCGATTCGACATCTTCCATGCTCACCCGTGATGCTAACGGTAAAATTAGGTTGTACAGACGAAAAGGCGAACGGTTAGCAACAGTTGGTGTTCAAGAGGACCACCCCAGAACAAGTGCAGCAACTGTTAATACAGGAGGAATGGTAACCAATACTCCGTACAGATACCACTTTTATTGGAGTCAGACCAGAGAATTTCATCTATATGCGTAAAATAATATACCCCTTGTCGACAATGACTGAATGTGTTACGTTGAAATTAATTACTCTATCTGTGATTGGTATGTCTGAATATGGTACAGAAATAATATTAGATATTACAAACCATTGTTTAATTATTCCCAAAATAGTTGGAAGTGTACTTTCTTTTTACTTCAGTTTAACATGAAGGAATTGTTATGTCGAAAAAATAGACTATAAATTAATCCCCTATTGTTCATGGATTATCACACCTTAGTGAATTTGAATAGGGCAGTCGACTGTCCGGCAAACGATCTGCGTGGTGTATCTTATGGTTTGGATCTAAAGTGAAGTAGATTTGGTTTAGTATTTCTTTTGTAGTAAGTGTAGATGTAGGTATCGATCTTAATGAATAAATATATATGTGAAGCTATGCCATTATATATATACTTGCAATCTTGCAATGTGTGATTTTGTGATGTTTTCGTATATTTGTTTTAATTATATGCGTGAGAATGTTTACATTTAGTATAAATGTAGTGTTACTTCAGTCATGCAGAGTACATGATGATGTTATGAAGTATTTTAGGAGAACGAGGTCTAATGGTCTACATCACAATGAAATTAAGTCCCATTCAACTCTTTATGTACCATCCATTCTTGTATTTTCTATATTTTATGGATATGTAGGGGAGAGCGGGGATGGTTCGGACGATTTTCAGACAAATCCTCCTGGACTATTAAATACAAAGATATGAAAGTCGTGATACATTCCTCAATAAAGGTTAATATATTATCTATGTATATGCATTGAATGAGAGAACTACCTCTCATAGTAAAATAAGTGTAGCAGATTTTGCAAGATGTCCAAATTGTCAGAAGCTACCCCACAGGTAGGGATACTTCGAACAAGGGGTGGGGTACATCGGGACACATACTGCTTTTGCTGAAAAAACAGTTTATTGCAATGAAGTAAACATGAAAATGAAATTAATATGAACCAACATCAAGTAATTAATTTCCATGTCTGTGAAAGTTTAAAACAATCGCACACATAATAAGGTGGATGGTATGGGATAGAATCGTCCATATGGACGAAACTACCCCACTGTAACTTTTTTTCAGATACATATAAATTGACAACCAGACAGGAGAGATACTACGAGAATGAAACTGTCCACACATGAGTTGTGCTTATCACTACAAGGCAAAATTTTATTCCTAAAAAAACTATGCCTTTTATGGCAGTGGGCGCTTACCTTCTGATAGTCAAAAGTTACAGACAATAGACAGACAGACAATAGTTTATTAACGTCTCACTTCTGTACATAGCTAAAAGACATTTACATTTTTACACTTAGTACATGCTAAAACATGTACAGAACCATTCACAACAGAACTATGAGAGACAGACATTTAAAATAAGCTTTAACTATATATATAACAATTCTTTTCTACGTTGTAAAATTAAAAAGCAGATTTTGGCTGTATTAAAACATATATCAGAATTGGTAAATATAAAATACATTTTTTCCAGATCTGATTCATATAAAAAGTTACATGGGATTTGGTAAAAAACGAAAATTGTCTTAGCTGATAAAACTAACCGCTTGCCAAACTTTTCGCGAATATGGCATGTTTATTGACGTGGCTCGAGTTTTCTGAACCAATGAAAATATGTGTTACATTTTTATATTTATTGTAATATTGGCAGGCTATAATAGTCGATGTTATTTATTACATGTGTTCCGAGTTGTTAGTAATTGGTATTTTATATTCATAACGATGTAAGGTATGTCTTTCCACACTGTGTCATAAATGTATTCATTTTATCTATAACAATGAAATACCGGGATTCATGAGTGAAATTAACTACAAGCAGCAGTGCATATATCTTACATTTCACTGCGACCAGTAGGTACCGATATAATATATCGCCACTGCCTAGTAGCCGGAACGACTGTCCGCTATTTAAGCGTACGAGAAAGTAATTTAATAACATAAACTTGCAAAAACAACGCCATCAACGGTAATTTAAATGACTGAAACAGTATACGTCTTTCTCCAGAAATCAACTGAATTAAATTTAAATGTATTAAACATTATCTATTCAAAACATGTACAAGAATTACAAGAAAGAACTATTGAAAGTAGTGTTGTCCCAAATTTAACAATGTTAAATTATCTGTTCATGTTTCCGAAAAACACGCCTTCTTAACTGCTTAATTTGTGATAGGAGAGTGAAAAGGGATTTTTTGGATTGTTTTATGACGTCAAACGGTGATGACGCGTCAACGAATTAATGTCAACATCTTTTATTGATTGAATTTCTGCAGTTCATATTTTTTTAAAATCACTGCCAACCATTCTAACCAAAACCCATGTTGAAAAAGTGATTTCAGTACCTAATGTATGTTTGAACAGAAGTAATAATAATAATAATAATATATTTATAATGCGCACATATCCATGCACAATGCATGCTCAAGGCGCTACACAATTATTACCCTGTAGGAATCATACTTTCGGTGCTGCCTATGAAGCGCACCGCGCGACCGATTAGGTCCATACGTTCCCATGTCCAGGTACCCATTTGTACAGCTGGGTGAACTGAGTGCAATGTGGATGAAGGACACAGCACAGTATAAGACCCATGTCACACATGTTTGGTGTCTCCACCGGGATTCGAACCCGGGCCGTTGACGTGAGTGGCAGACATGCTAACCACTACACCACTGTGCTCCACACACAAACTTAAAAGTATCATACCCTGATGAATTGTGGGATACTTATTTACAAAACCTGTTATTATCAAAGACATTTAAAATCGACTTTATCCGACAGCAGTATTTCAGTTTTTACTCTGTGAGGGCATATCTACTGCTTCAAGGTAGAATAAATATATAGAGTATAATAACAATAGTGACGGAAATGAGCAAAGGACATTAAAATATTGAACAATGAGGCTTTATAAGCATTTTAATGTTTTGCAATACAAACATAGGGTAGGGTTCTAATTTCTAATTCAAAATCACAAATGTCAATTCTCACATTTTATTCTCTGCATATTTGATGAAGATTGACTGAAACAACAGAAAATAGGGATCATAAGTTTCAGTCCACATAAATCATAACACACAAAAGTTCACATTCATTCACTGACAAAGTTACCTTTGAAAGCAGTATATAGAAACTCAAAATTACCAAATTGCTGTTTTTATGACATGATTCAGGACATTTTACTACCAAATTTAGCAAAATCTTGTTCTGTTCTTTGTGTTTTGTCCTCTTTAGAATTAATGAAAAACATGAAAATAAAATCACCATATTCCATTCGGCAGGCAACATGAGTCCTTACCTCATTTCCTACATCCGTGAAAGATCTTCGCCCAGTGACATCCGCTACGTTGACTTCACGTGGGTCACAGCGAGTAATGTGATCGGTCGAGGCATTGTCATGTTTACCGGAGGCATCCTGGAAAGAAAACTTGGACCAAGACCAACATTAATGATTGCAAGTGCGATATTGTGGTAAGTAAAAAGCTCCATATTAAATGGAATAAATAAGGATATGTTGTAGCTTTGCGATTGTATTAATTTACTTTTGTCAACCAATGATAGCATCGTGAGACATTTTTCATATTTGTGAGAAAGAGACATTATAAGAAATCGTTGTTTTGGAATCTCCTTAAATAGCTGAAATGGGAGAGTCAAAACCGGCTTTATGGCGTGTTTTATTACGTCCTGCATCAACAAATTTATGTCCGAGGAGGTTATTTATGTCGACATCTTAAATTAAATACAACACATTCTCGCCCAAAAAACATTTTGAAAAAGCGATCTAAGCACCCCAAGTTTATTTGAACAGACATAAAAACCAAAGTATAATGTTCTGATGTATTGAAATTGCGAGTACTCCTTTACAAAACGTCTGTTATCTAATTATAAAGATGGTGACATCAAGTGAGTAGAGAAAAAATAGCTTCGTATATGTAATCTATGACAGACAGAAAACAAAATATTCTCCAAGTAATCTATGACATTTATGATTAAAATATTTCGTGGTTCATTTTTCATTAGGGTATTGCCTATAATTCGTCTTTTCACACAAACCAGTAATTTAATCTCTTCCTAAATCAACATGCCATATCAAAGATATGCTGCAGGTCCCCTTTCAAATTCAGAAAGTCACCCCAAGAGTGTATGCTCGTTCACGCTTCACTAAAAAAGACATCATGCTTAATTCTTATTATGATACACTTTTAATTCGCC
This sequence comes from Gibbula magus, assembly GCA_936450465.1. NCBI lineage: Eukaryota > Metazoa > Mollusca > Gastropoda > Trochida > Trochidae > Gibbula > Gibbula magus. The sequence goes on from OW388306.1 coordinate 11,666,396, forward strand.
CATTGACAAGCAACAAGTGAAGATATTCGCCAGAAGAATATTCCCTTATGATACCAGTAAATTCATGAGTCTTTACGAGAGAGATCGGTTGAAACACCTTATGGAAACCTTTAAGTGGATCTCAAACCTGCTACGAGTCAAACGAATAGACTGCATCTCAACATCATGGCATTCCATACAACAGTTCAACCGGGTGATTCACAGCAACACATACAGACCAACACTATGTCTACTTTAGGATAGAACTTCTTGACAACATGGCTTCCATTTGCGTCAGGACCTTTCACCATGGCCACAGCTTGTACAGCTGTGGTGTTTTGATAGACAATATGCATGACCTCCAATGACAATACCATATAGGTAACATCCAACTTTGAAGTTTCAAAGTCATAATATCCAAATATCCAACTATCCAAATACCAGAACAGTTTTTTTTGGTAAAGTTTTTTTAAAAATGATTTTGACCTTTGGATTGAGATCCCTAAAGGTACAACAGCACCATTATAGCTTAATTAATTCCATACCAAGTTTGAAATTGCCATTTGTTTTAGTTATGCTCCTGTAACGATTTAGCACGCACATACAGTATTATAATTGTCTAATTTGTCTAATTGCCTCTTGTTATTTAGGAGCTGCAAAAACCTGCCTGCCAATTTCTTACATTGACCCATAATCTGAAACTTTTTTCTATGTTAATAATACTAATCCCTCGATAGTTTGGCGGGTCCTGTGTGCTGCCGGATTTATATATTGGAATCATCCTAATGTACCATGAACTAGGAAACTGACCTGTTTCTTGTAATTTTTGAACATAATTTTAATGGCAGGTGTTTAAAATTTTGTTTAGGAATATAAACTTTTCTGGAGGTATTCCATCATCTCCGGGCACTTTTTCATGTTCCTCTTCCGTTTCGATTGGCGACAATAGGACGTCATGAGTCAACATTTTTTGTAACAATAGCCATTAATGAGTGTCTACAAAACCATATAAGTCCTCACAATCATCTCTGCCACTGTTGGTGTTGGCCGAAATATATTATTTTCTATTGAATTCTTAACTGCAATTAGTTCATTAGATTATTTTGTGAAAAATCGGTCAGTTAATCAGTTATATCTACGCTTTGCAATAATGCCACATCGCTGTTCTGCTGTAAACTGTTCGAGTAATGTTAGTATCAAGTTTCACTTTACAAATGTCCCAAAATATCGTGATATATATCAAATATAATTGATATGAATAGTGAAAGACGGTGGATTCATAGACGTTCGTAGACATAGGATAAATCAATACTAATGAGATATAAGATGAAAAAATGAAACCAAGATATTATAATATGAACGAAGTATAGTTGAGACAACGATATCAGATAGTCTGTGTTAATTTTGTTGTTGAGAATGCTTGTGCTTGAAATAAAACAACAAACGGGAGATTAGCAGAGTAGGCCCTATGGTAATGGGATACGGACGGAACGGCGACACGGCAAAACGGCGACAAGCCAGAACGGCGACAATTTGGACAGAACGGCGACAGATGGAAAAAATCTCCTGGACAGAACGGCGAAACACATTTCTTACTAAATTTTAGACCAAAATCGCTGGACTAAACGGCGACACATTTGGACTAAACGGCGACAATAGTTTTTTTTATAAAATAGTTTTTATAAGTTATATTGGAAGATCTTTCATGTCTGAGATGTTTATTCACGATGTTTACATAGTTAAATGAAGAATTTCTGATGTGCGTGACTATAATCCAATCTGTCTTATGCTTTGATGTTGTATTAATCCTTGGATTGTTTTGTTTGTCATTAATTAATTGTTAATTAAAAGTTAAATAGACTGACTCAATGTCACTTGAAAAAGATATAAAAGCCGAGAAAGAAAGCGTTGTAAAATAGATGGCCCGAAACGAATGATTCTGTAAAGTCTTCATTGCCGTCGATGTAGTTTATGACACTGCTCTTCAACTGGTTCGATGGTGTAATTAAATAATGTTTGTACATATTTACTAAGCATTAGTAGATGTGAAGTTACTGATTTATATGAACATTAAACTAGCTTTCTATATATAATCCTTGGGGCGAGATATAGGCGCCTAGTTGTGAAATCACCGTAATACAAAATGTAAGCAATCAGCAGTGACACTAATTAGACAATGATCCACCAGTTACTATGTTAATTACAATGACACTAATCTGAGAACAACACTGATTGATAGGCTAATTGCTAATCACTTACACCCACGTAATCACCCGTTGGATTAAAATACACAGTATTCTTCTGAGATTAAGACAAGATGTATATCCTCCTACTACGAAATCACCTACACCCTTTCCATGCACTGTCTGTCTGTGAGAAAAAAACAACATGCCGTCAGCTGTGACAACTGTGACAACACACCGACCAGTAGTTTGACATCTAAATGGAACAAATGGTGGAACAGTGACAGTCAATTCATAAATAGTTAATATAAAAATAAAATATTTGGTGTCGCCGTTTAGTCCAACCCATTTCTGTCGCCGTTCCGTCCAATTTTGTCGCCGTTTCAACCAAATTTTGTCGCCGTTTTGCCGTGTCGCCGTTCCGTCCAGCACCCATGGTAAGCGGGAAACGGTCTTTTCGTAGGAGGATCCCGTTCGTTTAGGAGTGATTTTCGGTCTTTTCGTAGGAGGATTTTTAGGTCTTTTCGTAGAAGTAGAAAATTACCAAGAAATATTTTAATGTTGTTTTTGTTAATAAAGACATTTATCAGGCAAGTATATTCACATTCACAAAGTTTAATCATCGCTTTAATGTCTTTGATGTCCAGACCGATGTTTGATAGGATTATGTTATTATATCACCTATCCTCTGTTATGGATCTGAAATATGGGGCACATCCTACTGTAATACTATTGAATCTATCCATGTGAAGTTTTGTAAATATGTTTTAAAACTAGGGAAATCATCATGTAATAATATGGCCTTGGGTGAGTGTGGAAGGTTGCCTTTACAATTAACTTATACAACCAATGCTGTAAAACACTGGTGTAGACTTTTACACATGTTGTTGATTATGTCATTACTGCACATGAGCAGCTATGTTATTTTAAATCATTTGAAGTTTTAACTATGTCATCGCTTGTTAATGCAGGAAATGTGCCAGACACTATTCCAGATCATTCAGTCTTAATGTGGGAGATTGCAGCACCAGGCAGTTTAACCGTAAACCCTGGAAGTTCAAGTATCTCTTCCGGTAAACAAAGCAAGCGATACAGAGTCGATAAAATTACGGATTCATTCCTGTGTAATGATGATTGCATAACTGAATTAAACTGTGCCATTGATAAGATCGAGAGGAATCTTAACTGTGAGCGAAATATTAACTCTGCATATACAGAGTTCTTGAGCTTAATGCATTGAGAACTGGAAAAATGTGCAGGTCAGAAAAAGTCTTTATCAAGTGGTAAAAACAGTAAATCATTCGCTAAACCTTATTGGTGTGACGAACTTCAGGTGCTATGGGATAATTCGCAAGAAGCCGAACGTGCATGGTTACGGTGCAAGTCGCCTATTCATAAAATTAATTCCAAGACTAAATTTATCAGTGCCAGGAAACGCTTTGATAAATCATTACGTAAACATAAAAGGAAATATCAGGCAAGCGAGCAAGAACGATTACTCCAAAAACATAACAATCAGGACTCTAGAGACTTTTGGAAAACTATAGGCAAATTAGGCGTGGGCAGTGATAGATCTAATGCGATTCCGTGGGAGGTTGTGACGTGTGATGGAGGTGTGACGTCAGACAAAGCAGTCGTGTTGGAAACGTGGAAGGAGAAGTATAGTTCACTTTTCGATCTCGAGAACAATCCTAGTTTTGATGAATTTCATTTTTCCAAACTTGGAGACTTGGCTTCAGATTGTAACAAATCAGATGTGTATTACGAAAGCGGTGTTTTGAACTCTGAGATAACTATATGTGAAGTTAAAGATGCTGTTTATAGAGCGAAACGTGGAAAGTCATGTGGTCTGGATTTAATCCCCGCAGAAGCCTTGAAGAACAAGCGATGTGTTGAATTATTGCATAAACTATTCACCTTCTGTTTCAATCACAATACATGCCCAGATGTCTGGAAGCAGAATATTATTTATCCTATCAGGAAACCGAATTCGGATTTACGCGACCCTTTGGGATATCGGGGAATCTCACTCCTGTCGGTGCCTTGTAAAATTTATTCCGATATCCTTAATTTTCGCCTTTCGAGGTGGTTGGAAGATAACACTGTACTCTGCGAGGAACAAAATGGCTTTAGACGTAAAAGGAGCACTCAAGAACATTTATATACTTTATACTCAGTGATTCAGAATAGAAATGCTGCCAAAAAATCAACTTTTATATGCTATATTGATGCCATGAAGGCCTTTGATAAGGTTAACAGAGACTGTCTTTGGTATAAACTACGAAAACTTGGTATTTCAGGAAAGTTTTATGAAGCTGTGAAATCCATGTATGATAACACTTCAAGCCAAATTAACGTGAACGGTTATTATACAGACCCATTTAATGTATTCACTGGTGTCAGACAGGGGTGCGTGCTTTCCCCCACACTCTTCTCCGTTTTTATTAACGACCTTGCATGTGAAATTAACAACTTGAGCTGTGGAGTGAAGATTGGAGAGAATATGTTAAGTCTTCTTCTCTACGCGGACGATATCGCTCTCATTGCGCCGGATGAATATAGTCTACAATGCATGCTGGATGCAGTATCCACTTGGTGTTCAAAATGGAGGCTGTTAATCAACATCGGTAAAACCAAGGTTGTCCATTACCGTACAAATCAAACGCCCCGAAGTGAAATCACGTTTAAGATTGGTAATGATATCATTCAATATACCGACGCATATAAGTATCTGGGACTATGGCTGCATGAACATCTTGATCTAAATATCACTGCTAAAGAACTAGCGAAATCGGCAAGCAGAGCATTAGGAGTAATTATAGGAAAATTCAAATCTGTTGGAGGAATGTCAGTGGAAGTTTTTAACACGCTTTACGGTACCCTTGTCCAACCAATCCTGACGTACGGCGCCGCCATATGGGGATTCAAGGAATTCAGGTGTATTAACAATATCCAACACCGTGCATGCAGGTTTTTTCTTGGTGTAGGAGGTAAAACCCCAAACATGGCAGTGAGAGGCGAGATGGGATGGTTATCATCATTAACGTTGCAACGTATAGAAGTGTTGAGATTTTGGAAGAGATTATCTGATATCGATACAGGCAGACTCGTGAGCACTGTTGCCGATTGGTCAACAAGGTACCGTAAATCCTGGTATAATACCATCTTAACTTGGTTGCAGTCCCTTCAGCTGAATATAAGAGACATTAAAAATCAAACTTCACAGGATTTCCTACTGCTTAAGGACCGATTAATTATATTGGATACTGAAAAGTGGTGGTACGAGATATGGAACGACAGAGGTTTAGTTAACGGTAACAAGCTGCGACAATAAACATCTGTCGCCGTTCTGTCCAAATTGTCGCCGTTCTGGCTTGTCGCCGTTTTGCCGTGTCGCCGTTCCGTCCGTATCCCCAATAAAAGCACATCACAACATCTTGTTTTTTAACGTCGTTAATCAACCGACAACCTAATTTACTAACTGTACATTACAACTATCAAAGCAACTCACCACACGTTTTAAAACATCAAAAGTACTTGGTTATCAACGATAATAATACGTCTACGAATTCACCGTTTACGAATCCACCTACGAAAATACCGCATCCCCAATGTTACATTTTACGATTTAGTTATCACTTACTAACAATAACATTGAATCACTTGTATTTCATTAGATGGTAGAATATCTGAGATCACTATAAATCAGCAGCATGTCACTAATTTATATTGACAGTAAAAAAAATTGAGGAAGCAAAACCGATGGCCAAACAAGTTTATAGGTAATGTTAATGACGCCCAAATAACAATAGTCAATTACTTCGAGTTCAATATGGTTCGTTGTTGCCCAAGAGCTTGTTTGGTTGTCGGTTTTGGATTACATTCAGAATCTAAAAGATAATAAAATAACGTTTTCAATCAAATGTGTGGTTAATCAAATCAAATAAAAAAAGCATTGTATTAAAACAGAACTTTTTGCTATTGTAGACTTTCGCCACTTTGACATTTCAGCAAGAGTGTCAATTAATGTAAGAAACTTACCTTATAAACGTATCCAAACGGACAATATGAATATCCAAATGCACATTAGACACACATTTTAAACCTATAAATCCATCAATGACAGTACTTGGAAACAGAAGATGGTCAAATACTAACCCTCTTGCAGCAAGTCTTTTCGCAAATGGCAAGATAGAAAACCAAATAATTATGATGATTTTACACTGAAATGAATTTCATTGGTACATTATTTAATCCAATGAGACAAAACGCGTTCATGTTGTTACAAGAGAGGAACTGGAGTGGGGCGACTAATCACTGCTTTAGACATACAATTGCGTAAGTATCACCTGCTTGTGATCACAGGTGTATTGACACTGACCTATCTCGCCACGGTCCGACAGTGGCTTAATTGCTTTGTCTTCAGGATCAAAGCAAAAACACAGACCAGTAAAAATATGTCATAGAGTGAAAATATATTTTGATAGCCATATTTAGAGCAGTATGTGCGAGCAAAACTTCCGTCTTGGCCATATGTTATGACAGCAGTCCCGCAGTTATTTGTATCACACATACTATGCATAAGCGCAGAATGGACTCAAATTAAGCAGGGCCCGGTCACTGTAACCATGTGAAATCGCTAGTTGAATAGTTAGGTTATCCGTTGAGCGAAAATTTGGGTTGATTTGATGAAATTTTCTGTCTTATATGAGCAGTTTAAAAGTTAAAAGTTAAATTAAGATTAGCGGCCATAGTGAGACTCCTCCACGTACGTCACAGCACGATAGGCTTCAGTGACCACCGCCCGCCCACTTTCATTCTGGTCGCCGGGGCTTAATTAGGCACTTTTTTAAAAAAGGCGTATACAAGTAGTCTATGGGTCGATTTCAGAAATTTAAAATCGAACAATTGTCAACCCCTTTTCAAAGAATCCGAATGTGACCATATGTCATTTCATCTAACCTTTAAGATAGAAAAACCAGGAGCTGACATGTGTTGTGATATTTATCATAGTGTGCATATTTTAAAATTTTTAAAGAAGTATTTTTAAGGGTGTGTAAAAATTATTTACAAACAACTTGTTGTCTGTTTCAGTGCTGGCATCTTGCTGTCGTACTTTACACTTCAACATTCCTACATAGCAACTGTTGTCACGTACGGTGTTCTATTTGGAATAGGATCTGGCATTGGTATGCCTATACCCTTTGGATGCGCCATGAGGGTATGAAACTTTATTACTCATTTGAACATTTTAACCACTGTATTATTTTGAAAGCGCCATAACGATTGAAGCTTCATTACTCATTATACACTATAATCACTGTTTAACTTCTGTATGAGTTCGTATTTCCTCGTCAGTGTTGTCCCAAACCAAATGAAAATGACATCAGTAAAAAATAAAAAATAAAAGCATGTGATGCACTGTGATGTCGCCTTATCCAACTAACACTGGCACCATTCTATCCTTGAGTCTAAACACATACCCCATTCTATCCTTGAGTCTAAACACACCAAAACAAATAGGAATAACCTATGTATGAAAGAGCCAAACTCGAACACTAGGTCTAACCACAAACCAAGTTTAGATTTTGAGATAGAGGCCGGACAGGATTCTTACCCCCATATGCACTCAGTTCTAGCTGTTTTCTTTTAAACCAGAAACATTATAAAATCAGAGTAATCTAAGTTGTAAAAGGCATCACTTCACCACCAACCTCTAGGTCTAACTTCACCCCGATATTGCTGCCCTGTCAGATTGCCAGCAATGATGATGAGAAGGTTTGTCTTGTGTGCAGCCGTAATTCCAACAGAGACCATCATGCTACCGTCTCCAAAACGATCATATTCCATGACACTATAGCCAGCGTAACATTGCCATGACCAGACTTTGGCCCGGATTACGTTTCCAGAGTTATTGCCCTTGACTTAGAGCGCTTGGCTTTCCGATTTCAGACTGACAGTATCTGTGTTCTGAAATCAACTCCTCCCACAGTTTTTTATCAATCTTTCTGGAACTTTACACATGCTTTGGATATACATCGCTGATACGCATGTGCTTATTTGGGACAGATCGGAATAATTTTCCTAGGTTTATTGCCCTTGACTTAAAGCATTCGGCTTTCTGATTTCAGAATGACAGTACTTGTGTTCTGAAATCAACTCCTCCCACACTTTTTTTATCAATCTTTCGGAAACTTTACACATGGTTTGCATATACATCAGTGATACCGAACATATTAATATTTTCAGAGTTATGGCCTTAACGTAGAGCACTCAGTTTTCTGATTTCAGACTAACATTAACTTTTAATTTGTCAGCATTTTAAAATGTTCTGTTTCCAATGTCACACATTGAGGTTATAACCTTTGACCTTCTGATCTTGACCTTGATGTAGAATCCATTTCGTGAGAACTTCACCATAATATTTGATTGATTGGTGATAGGCCTTCGATATTTTACATGCTTATTTATTTTTAATAGGTCATTAAATTACATTTAAACTGTTTATTTAGAGGATAAGGAACCCGGGGGTTATTGTGCTCTCAGAGCACCCTTGTTTAAAATGCTGTTAGCACGATATTAACTGCTGTACCTATAGTCTTCAAATTTCGAGCCAGTCTTCATTTGGGGAATACACAGACAACATTCGCCGTGGGTGACTTTGACATTATTTTCAAGGTCACTACGATACATTGATTGTTTATCAAATGGTGTGAGCACGATATCTCATAAACCGCTGCACCTAAAGTCTTCACATTTGGTACACCTTTGGGGAATACACAGACAGCTATCGATATGGGTGACCATGACCCCATTTTCAAGGTCACTACGAGACTTTTTAAAATTGTTGTTACAAACATGTAATGGTCACTACTCTGCACAAGTTGTGTGTCCATTCGGGGGACATGGTCACGTTTGTGACAATTACGTGTTGGAATTAGTTCCTGAGCCTCATCTGATGAATTCAGTTGTCTTGACATTGGATCATTACCGGGGGTCAACAACTTCGAGGGAGATCTTCTGACATGACTTGTCTGTTGGTGTCATTGTCACAAGTACCGTACTGAGTCCCAATGGATATTGACTCTTCGAGAAAATTCTCGTTGTGGAGTTTCAGAATGGAGCATTCCAATAAATCGCCAGCATTCATTTTCATTGTGCCTTTTCATAACAATGCTTTAATTCTGCTGAGAATGTTTTTCATGTTGTACACCTTCAATGGTTTTATCGGGAATGTAAGATTCTCTCCCACTACTCAGGTTTCAATACTCACAGTCCTACACATTTATCATCAAACTTCTCGTCCTGCAAAGTTATTTTCCATGATTTGCAAACATTGTCTTGACAGACGCATTTGGGTCAAAGTGCCGTGAACCTGTCTTTGGTTCATGTCTATATTTAAAGTTAGTATTCATAAAAAAACAACTTTTGTTGCTGAGTATTCCTCAATGTACATTATCGTATGTTTATATGTATTCGTATATTTCGATATTATTGTTATTGTTAATCTATTGACATTGTTGTACTTTCAGTGGCTCCATGGACGACAAGGATTAGCGAGTGGATTACTGGCAGGTGCACTGTGTTTCGGAAATGTCATCTTCAACCCTATCATTACAGCTTACATCAATCCGCACAATTACAACGCTGACCTAGGTACACCTGAGGAGTTGTAAGTGTGCTTATCTCAACCTGCAGCATGTTTGTGTTAATATACGAGGGGCGTTCAATAAGTGTTGCAAGCGGGGCATTGGTGTGTACATAAACAGTGTCAGCTTATAGCAGGTGTTACTATAGTCAAAACATAACATTGACACATGTCAAAACAATTTCTAGACATAACAATTATTTAGATATAATAGCTGCGCTGACCTAGGGGTCTCCATAATCATGGATTCTCTCAAACATGAACAACGCGCTGTGATCAAGTTCCTTACTAAAGAGGGATGCAAAGCTACAGAAATACATAATCGTATGTGTAATGTGATGGGTAAGGATGCTCCTAACTTTTCAACAGTTTGTCGCTGGTCTCTTCAGTTCAAGCGGGGCAGGGAGTCCTTAGACGATGACCCACGGTCAGGCAGGCAATCTGAAGTCACCCGACCGGAAGTTATTGCCGCTATCGAAAGACGAATTTTAGCTGACCGCCGTGTTAAAGTTTCTGAACTGTCTTTGGAATTCCAGATATCAGTTGGAAGTGTTGAAAAAATAATTCATGACCATCTTGGTATGTCCAAGGTATCTGCAAGATGGGTACCCAGAAACCTCACAGCACAAGATCGCCAGAAAAAAACCGAAAGTTGCATGGAGCTCCTGGATCGGTTTAATGCGGATGAAGCCAGGTTTTTGTCTCGTCTGGTGACAGGTGACGAAACCTGGATCCACCACTGGGACCCGGAAACTAAACTGGAATCCAAGCAATGGAAGCACCCGAGTTCACCGCCTCCCCTGAAGTTTCGCACTCAACCATCAGCTGGCAAGGTTATGGCGACAATCTTTTGGGATGCAAAAGGCATATTATTAATTGATTACTTGCCAACCAAAACTACAATGAATGGTCAATATTATGCCAACCTAATGCAAGAATTGCGAAAGACAATTCGACAGAAACGCCGTGGAATGTTGACACGTGGTGTTCTGATTTTGCATGACAACACTCCAGTCCACAAGTCAAGAGTTGCACAGGCCGCTATACGTGATTGTGGATTCGAACAGCTTAACCACCCACCCTACAGCCCAGACCTAGCCCCCAGTGACTACTTCCTGTTCAGAAACCTGAAATCCGCCCTACGTGGAAGGCACTTCCGGGATGACGAAGACGTCAAAGCTGCCACAGAGGCGTGGTTAGGGGGGCAAACGGAAGACTTCTACAAAAGCGGCATCAAAAGTCTTAAAGAGAAATGGAATAAGTGTATTGAGGTGAAGGGTAACTATATTGAAAAATAAAAGTAAAAAATTGACTACGCGAGTTGGTTTTATATTGAAGTTGCAACACTTATTGAACGCCCCTCGTATGTGTATCTTTGTGTATATGTGTGAAGTTGTTTGTGTATATGTGTTTGTCATTTCTATCAGTATACATGTACATTTACACAATACACAAGCATTGACACAAACATACATACACATATTCGAGTTTCAATCTAGTGTCTGCAGAATAATGTGAGGATTCTGCCTCTGAGTTGTTCTCATGTGAAGATTTCAAGAACGTAAACTACTATCGCTGAAAATGATTGTGCTCGTCTGCTGTGACATTGGCGCGATGAATCTCATTTAACCTGAACTTCTCAGATGGATTGAGGCTACAGAATGAACATTACGATGTGTGTGCCATCAAACAGCATGATCTTTTTGGAGTGGATCTGTTACGGTTTTGCCTGGTACATGGTATAACATACCATCGTAGAACTCAACGCTTAATTGCTGCAGACAGACTCACTGGTGTTCTTTCCAGGTATGAAGTTTTGTTGCTCATCATTGTCACATGCAATCAAGATAATGCACCGTCCAACACTGCTTGACTTTAAAACCAATGTCTGAAGAATAAGGTTGTTAGGATTCTGTCTTCGACATTCAAAAGTCGGAACATTTATCCTTAAAGAGTATCTCTGGGATGTTCTCGGTTTGAGACCGTCAAATACAGCCCAAGAACCTCAACCAACCTGTGGCGTGTTATTCCTAGAGTTCAGGAAACTCATACAAAGTCTCATACAAGTGTGCTGCAGTAATCAACAGATAGGTAGATAGATCTTAACATTTCAACCCGGTTTTGTTCTTTTATAAGATCCGTAACAATATGGTGATAAGTTTCTTTTGTCCGGTAGTTTATGTGTATTTTTGTGCATGTGTATCTGTAGGTTAATGCATTTGTTTGTGTATATTTGTTCATATGTACCTGTAGGTTTGTGCATTTGTAAGTGTATGTTTGTACATTTGTAAGTGTGTAATGTATATGTATGTTTGTGTAAATGTATGTGTATTGTTGTGCATCTGTTTATGTATTTGTGTGTATTTGTATGTGTATGATTATTTTTATGCAATAAAGTTTGCAATCATCAGAATTATACCTTGAGCAATATGTTTCGGATTGACTTAGTTATACAAATCATAATGTAGTGATCGTACAGCCAGTTTATAAAACCCATCCAGGTATTTCTCCCAGGCCGACCTACTGGACCGTGTGCCCCTTTGTTTTCTCCTCCTGGGAGGGTTGTATGCAGGTGTGATGTTCGTGTGTTGCTTCTTTATCGTCGACCCACCTGCTAATGGTGAAAAGGTAAATATTTCTCATGTCATCCATATAACCCGTGTCATAAACATGGGAAGTGCAATGTGTATATTGTTGCCTATAAATAGAGATTACAAAACTTCGAGTGAATGTTTAATATCGAAAATATTCAAATGAGTTATTTTGCATGCTTTCACTCGTGAATAAATCCAAAATATTTATTTTGAACATTTTCAATATTCAACACACACAAGTCTTGTTACCTATGTTACATACAAAACTCAAGATTCATTTGAGACAACCATCAAACTATGCTCGACATTAAACTAGCTGGAGTGAGACAGTAAAATATAAAATATCACATATAAAAAATCAGAATCATAGGTTTATAGTCAAAATATCCTAAATTAAGACATTAGCAAGCACTTTAAAAGCAAATACCGATGACAGACTTTCATACAACAGTTTTTGCTTAACTTTTCTATTACATTGTATATTTTGAGAGAGATGATACTAAAACTGATTCTGCATGGCGATTCTCAACTTAATCGTTGTCTCATTTTACTCCTAATTTTACTCCTAAAAGATGGAATTTCCTGATGACAAAACACATCCCTTATAAATGAAAGGAAAATATCTCTTCAATGAATTAATTGAAGGAAAATGTTATTGTGATATAATTCTAGATTCAGTTGAAATTGTGCATGTTTATTTTTTATGAGACAAGTTTAGTAATAGACAAAATACATATTTGAAAAGATATGATTAGTTGAAAATTGAAGCAACAAGAGTGTTCGTTTGGAGAGCTGAAGGCAAAAATAGTACAGCATTATTATTATCTTTGAAAACACTTGTTGAATTGGTTCCATTCACTTGTTTCAAACAACCGAAATTACCTCATAAAGATATTCAGAACAAGTAGGCCTATATTTAATAAACAATTTTCTTTAGAAGTTTGGAATGATTATTAATGTAGTTAAAAGTTATGTATAAACTATAAAGACATAAAGATATTCAGAACAAGTAGGCATATATTTAATAAACAATTTTCTTTAGAAGTTTGGAATGATTATTAATGTAGTTAAAAGTTATATATAAACTATTAACTGCTAATGCTCTACTTAAATTAATGGAATTCTCCTCTGTGAAGTTATAAAGCATTTGAACATTGTAACAATATTCGATTTATTTACATGAAGGAATATGTTATATAGACTTTTCATAAACTCTAAAATCTGGCTTTTACATTTATTCGCAAATGTGTATCTTTAATCGTCCCATATACGATTTCATAGATATCTGAGATCAATTCTGATGGCAATAGTTGAAATTGAAACTCTTCAAATATAGCGTTTAACGTTGAATGTATTTTTATCTGGCATTGCATTAATCAGTGAATGCTTATAGAACAATGTTTGCTAATACTTTCAATGTATGTACATATATACATGTATGATTATGCTTACACGATGCATTTTTCGCTCCTAGAATATTTTAGTCAGGTATTCAAAAACAAACAAACCAGAAAGATTCGACAACAAAGGATATGTGGACCCTGGAGACAAAAAGGAAATGAGTATCGTGAAAACAACATATCCAACTGATAGCGCTCCACAAACAAGGTATTTATATTTATCTAATCTTTTTTATGCCGCCGAATCGGAGATTCCGGGGGTATGTTGTTTTTCACCTGTCTGTCTGTCTGTCTGTCTGTCTGTCTGTCTGTCTGTCTGTCTGTCTGTCTGTCTGTCTGTCTGTCTGTCTGTCTGTCTGTCTGTCTGTCTGTCTGTCTGTCTGTCCGTCCGTCCGTCCGTCCGTCCGTCCGTCCGTCCGTCCGTCCGTCCGTCCGTCCGTCCGTCCGTCCGTCTGTCTGTCTGTCTGTCTGTCTGTCTGTCTGTCTGTCTGTCTGTCTGTCTGTCCGTCCGTCCGTCCGTCCGTCTGTGTGTTTGTCCACAAAAACTTTAACCTTGGCTATAACTTTGGATTGCTAAGAGCTAGGGCTTTCATACTTGGCATGTGCATACCTTGTGATGAGACCTTTCAGAGGAGGTCATCATATTTGACCTTGTGACCTTGACCTTGCCGCAATGAACATTTTCAGAAAACTTTAACCTTGGCCATAACTTTTGATTGTGAAGAGGTACAGCTTTCATACTTTGCATGTGTATACCTTGTGATGAGACCTTTCAGAGGAGGTCATCATATTTGACCTTGTGACCTTCACCTTTACCTTGCCGCAGTGGACAACGTCAGTAAACTTTGACCTTGGCCATAACTTTAGATTGCTCAGAGCTGCGGCTTTCATTCTTGGCATGTGCATACCTAATGATGAGACCTTTCAGATGAGGTCATCATATTTGACCCTGTGACCTTGAATTTGCCGCAGTGGACAATATTCAGAAAACTTTAACCTTGGCCATAACTTTGCTACATCCGGGGGCATCCGTGTTTAACAAACACATCTTGTTTAAAATATAGGATCCCTTGTTTTAGTTCTGTATCTATTTCCTAAAATGCAATTAAACATCACTGGATATGGCCACTATATCTCCTTGTCATCTTGAAAGTGACCCTAGGTAATATAGAAACATATATACCATATCAATAAATAAAAAAATATATATAATCAATACATGTATGTTATTAGCCTCGTGAGCATGTATTCAGACCCCTGAATATACCTTACTACATATCTTATTCCTTATTACCTTTACTTTATCATCATCATCAACAACCTCGACTCAAGCTTTTTACAAAACTGTTTCTTGAGACGGATTTTTCTTCTCATACCTCTTCCGTTTCTCCTCCATGAAATCTCTGTTAAGCTCATAATTTAAACATGCATTTATGCCCTTTTAATAAATGTGGCCATGTCAACATAATCTTCATCATTCTTTTCCACTTCTCCACTGAAGGTTAGGATTACTTTACACTTGTTCACAGTAGTCAAAACATGCCAGAGATTTCTGCATGTGTCCATCATCATCTTCAAATTGTCTTTTAGAAGGCATACGGGTTGTTCCAGGTGAACAATGTCTAATGTCTCCATTCTCTGGACACATCTTTAAACTACCTCCGTTCTCTGGCGCCATGTTCTTATGTGTTTGTGCAGGTCCTGATTACATTGAAAGAAAATACCGCAGTTGTCGCAGGAAACAGTCATATCTGCGTGCACAGATGTTAGTCTCTATCTGAGGAATGTTTTCAGATTACTTTCTTTTTAAGTCTTTAATCTAGTGGGTATAAACTTACAGATCCATAAAAATAAGATTATAGCATCAATTCGTATCCTTACTAAATTTTTCAATGAAACGTTGAGATCGAGTTGGATAAAGTTAAAATCGATTTAACAACAATAAATAATGAGAGTTACGTCTATGGGTTTGGTCTTTGCTAAAACATAATGTTTTGCTGGTGACAGAGGATATGATTATGGGACCCTTCGGTAAACAAGTCTCTACTGGCGGAGGACATGAGATTGGCCAGAACAATATCATATTTTAGATAGTGAACAAATTTTATCGTCGAGGCCCCATGGTCGTGTGGTAAGCTGTCGGTACAGTCAGTTACTCTGAAGGTGTGGGTTTAAATTTTGCAGGGGACTCGGCCTGAAAATATTTAGTCTGTACTATTGAAGGTAGTGTTATCCTAAATGTACCAATGTTTAAAAAAAATTAGTATTGATCCAAATATATGAGAATACCGTGAGTAAAATCTATTTGAGGATATTCAAATCGAAGAATTACATCATAGAGACGATGCCACCAACAATAATGCCATATAATACGTTGAGGCCAAGACTTTCCAAAATATGTTCAACCTAACTGGAATTACCTAACAAGAAACCATCGATATATAAGAGTGATTTAAGTATTTTTAGCTCATCAGGGTGACAGGGATCATGACCTAAAAACCTATGTTCATCTTCTCCAGTACGAAAAGTACTTGAATACCTCTAATAAATACTTCTTGAAACTTTACAGTTTGAAACTTATTTAGTTTTTTGTGTATGTGGCAGATATACCCATACTTTTCCAAGTGTATCAATTATACCCTACACTTTTCGCTGTGGGGCCGTCATGAGTCGCATCATTTGATACACTAGGAAAAGTATGGGTATATCTGTCTTATACCCCACTTACGGTCGGGTGTAATATTTTTTAAAACTTACCCTAAAAATTTAATGATCTGATTGGTCCATTGAGTTGGCTCTTTAGATCACATTTCAAAGCTTCCCTCTGATTGTGTTTGACAAATATTCATTCTATTCATTTTATCTACATTTGAACCTAAGTTTGACAGATGCGTCCCATCTTCGAGACATCCATCCTTTAGAGGGTCTTAAAGGAAGAAACTTCTACGTGTTTTGGTTGATATTCATGTTAGGGAGATTTTGTGATATCTTTCTATCAACTCAATATAAGGTAAGATTAAAATTGATTAATTACAAAAAAAAATTCTCTTCACTGGTTTGAAACAATGTATCAACTTATTTTGCAATGTTACAGTGTTTATATTCATTCTACCAGAAAGGAAAGCCACAGTTTATTTTAACTATGTCCCAAGCAAAGCAATTGATGGTGTGATCCTTGTTTTTCAGCATATACTTAGATTTCTGGTCCAGTTTGTTGACAGACGATTGATGTTCCTTGATCCTTGTGTGAATAGCATTTCTACTATGTATTGTTTTCCAAAATTGGGTTTGGTCTTATGGCTGACAGGTCAAAGTAGAGAATCCTGACTCGGATTGCTGATAGTTCAGACTTGTTGGTGGTAACTCTGATGGTGAGTGTTTTGTTGCTAGTCCCCTGCAGGATATCCATTGAGAGAGGTGAATGTGTTTTTAAGATGTAATTCTTGATTGAAGGCGTCGGGATGACAGATGGATTTGGCACATCTTGTGAGTGTGGCTATAATGGTTTGCTTGATATTTGGCGGATGGCAGTTGATGTACTGATCGGTTTGTGATAGTCCATGTCTCAGTCCATGCTCTGTAGCAAGAGGAGATGATGGTAAGTTTCTGCTTCAATGGAGAACTAGATTCTTTGATGATGGGCGTTCAGATGTTGTAGGAGATGGTTGGGGTCATCGTGATGGGCTATGGTGGTGAAGATTTCATCTTCCTTGTGGAACCAACAAAGAGGCTGAAGCCAATTATTAGAGAGCGCTGATTCTTTGAAGAATGTCATCTGTTAGCTCTATCAAATCTCTGTAATGAGGGGGATAGCGGGGAGCCCATTGAAAGTCCGTGGATGAACTTTTGATGCAGGATGAGAGTTAGCCTCAATATCATGTTTGAAAAACATTTGCAAACTATTCTTTAGGATTACTTATTACTTATGTATGTATACTGATATCTCTATATGTATGCTTGTTTTTCATCTAGGAGATATTGATGTTTTCGGACATATGTTTGTTTAATCTATCTAGTGTAACGCTCATTGTAATAAAACAATTCTCTAGTTTAAATCGCTGATTGCAAGAAAAAAATGCTAAAAAGGGGTCATAAGAAAGGATAATCAAATGGAAAATTCAATAAAAGAATGGACAATTTCGTAACAATACTTTTTACACTATTGTAAAGTTCAGATTAGAGTATTGAATTTGAAGCACATCTATTACTGTGAAATTGAACTAGAAACATGCGTCTCTATGTCCATAGTTTTAATAAATACACAGCTTACATCAAACATTTGTAAAAAAACATCATTTAAAGTGAACCCTGTTAATTTCCAAGTTACGGCTATGCCAGACAATCTTCATACAGAATTACACTCTTCCTACAGAATTACGGCCTAAGCTTTATTAACGATGACCTATTCCTCTCTGCTGTTGCCTCAGCATCCTCTGTCGCCAGTACTGTGGGTTCCCTCTTCTGGGGATATATTATGGACAGATTTTCTTGTAAGGTAAGAGGCATTATTGTATTCTTTCAACATGTCTTCTTCATCCACGACTAAGACCAGGCATTTATGTTAATACTCTTTGGACCGTGTTATGAGATGTTTTACCTTCGAACCTAAAAATATATTGCATAAACTTTAATATTAAATGGCAAATTTGAGAAAACCTAATTTGCAAAAAAACGTGCTACAGCGCCTTTAAAATACCAAGTTAAAATGTATGAATATGGATACAGTTGTTATTGACGATATACCATGCATACGTACCAATTCAAGAAAATATTGGGGTCATCTTGTTTATCAAATGTTAGGGTACACATGTTTTTGTCATCCGACTTATTCAAGATCTGAATTCTTTAAATGTCGGTATTACTTACATTCTTATGACCCATAACAGATTGTTATGAGACCCCTTTTTGAAAATCCACGTGGGTAATAATGTAAATAAACCAGTATATATCAAAAGCTTTCCGTTCATGCAAATCGACGTTTCTCTTCCCAGGTTGCGCTACGAGGAGCAGTATGGAAGGGATTTTGTGCCAAAAATGAAGACATGTTGACTTGTAACTTGTAAAGTGTAACATGTCGTTCCCAACCATACAAGTCTCGAAAAGACAAGTCCAATCATGCAAACTAACATTTTAATTCTGTCAATCGTAACTTCGCATTTTCAACTTTACAAAGTTGAAATGTAATTCGAAAGTCGAAAAGTCAACTTGTCATTTTTAATTATTAAATCTAAATAATATGCACATTTTGTCATGTTACAGGTTACGTTTGACAAATGAAAAATGGGAAATGAGGAGTTGCAAAGTCAGCTTTGTAAAAAGGGCTTTTGCATTTCGAGACTGACATGATTTGCATAGTTGCGAATGCAATGTTTCAAATTACATCTCTACATGAATTCGCATTGACCATATTTAGAAGTTTCCCGAACATTGCCGATGTTTTCCGAGGACGAGAGGCATTTGCGAAAAAACGAGACCTCCCTTGCCGCTGTCCCAGATGGGGAATCCCTTGGTCTATTTTGAGCCCAACGCTGGACGAATTGACCACGCCCCCTGAAAATCAAGGGACGTAACTCTTGTTATGTCCTACAAACAAACGCACGTTGTTAGTTCACGGAGCGCTACTGTCACTTACATTCCGTTTGATAGATTCGCTTAGTAATTAAATGTCAAACGAAAATACCAATTGAAAATTAATTCTTAGGTATTCTAATTATTATTTCAATAAATTTTAAGGAAATTTGACAAACAATTTTGTTTTTGCAACGCAAAACCAATGCGGAAGTAATGTAAATGTGGGATGACACTGACAGACATAAAGGATCGCATAGCTTGAATGGCATTGAAGCTATGATAAATGTATCCGATCCGTTATCATAAAACTTATTTCACTTACATATAAAACTGCAGATTTACAAACCTTATATAGGCATCCTACACCCGAAAAAATAACTACTTTCTGTGCGTTCATTTACACATTATCTTCTCTCAGTTCAATCATGTCAACATTCACTTTTTTATACTCCAATTTTACGTGTATTCAGTAAAGTTTTTTGCATTCAGAAATGAATATCCAAGTTTTGATAAAGAAAATCCTGATATTGAAAGTATATAAACGTTAGTGGGGAAGAAATTGAAAGAAATACATAAGCCAGTGTTGATAACTTTATTATTGATTTTAAAATATTTGAAATGTACCACAAAGCAATTAAATCAGGGAACTTCATATACTTGTTTCAATTTTTTTTTAAAATGCATTGCACTTTAATTATTACTGAAAACTGTTCTGAGTGTCAATACGTCTTATTCTTACAGACAAATAATCAAGGGGAAATGTTCTTTAGCTGAGTTGAATTTATCTCTTTTAATGATTTTACAAACTTTTCTCAACTAGTTTAAATTATTTATTGGTTTTGAATATGTTAATTTATCTATTTTCATTTACTTATCAAGCAAACTATATTTTTTAGTAATTGAAGCAGTGAAAAGTGTATTGTTGTGGGACAGAAATATAAACTAGTGTCTAAAAGAAACGATACCATCTATTTTTTTAAATATCTTTTTACAAAGTGATTTTCTTCGTATGAACACATGGTTTTGCGTATCCCACATCCCAAATGCAGTGTATTCAATCGAAAATACCGAGAACATTTTATCACATCCGAAGAAATGGTGCACTTTGTGAGAAGGACATTATTTTAGGTAGCATAGTTTGCAACTGCAGATAAAGTGTATAAAACGGCTGACCATACACGTTGGTATCAAAGCAACAAAAAGCACACAAGAAAATATCGGTTTTGACAGCCATTGAGAGTGAGAGAGCCGTTGGAATTGTCACATAGCCAGTCTCATACACCGACGACGCAAGAAGGTTCGGTTGCGCGCGCATAGCAGTCACCAGGTTAACGCAACGGTTACGTGATAGAGATCGGACAAGATGCAGGTCGAGAAGGGTATTTCATCTCTGAAACCCATTCATCATTACGACGTTAACGTCAAAGACGTCACTTAGACACGTGATTAGCAGATAAACTTGGTAAAAGAGATTGAAGACTCATGATATCTGAACACGTCGTCCATACCACAAACCGTTTCTGAGGCGCCAACAACGAGTAAACAGACAGACGATTTCAACGTTGGCAACAGAGAGACTGAGCAATGGTCATGCTCTCATATGGGAGCAGATTTTGCATCTTCAAGAACAATGGTAGACAGCGTGTGTACCGAAGAACTAGTGACCTTTATGCTCTGACTTGCGTCCATCAAGTCAGCCCATTGCCTCCTTGATGAATGACAAAGCTTATCTTCTGACGTCATCAACACATAGACGTGTACTTGTCCGTTCTGACGCTCGGGATGGACATACCGAATCCAAATGTGACTTAGTGACCCCTCTTTTGACATTTTCAACATTTGTCTCAGTCATTTGTGTGAATGAAATTTTCATTTTCAGACCCCTCACGTCAATACAGACTTGTACGAATGAATGCAAAGTACTGATTGAAATGAATTTTGTACACATGCTAAATGAACGAAATCTCAAAAGAATAATACCAATTCTAGATTTCTGTGTCGTTAAGTTTTCCTGTAATGGCCGCTCAAAGACGTGGTATCGTTTCTTTTGGACACTAGTTTATTTGTCCATGATTAATATGTCCATTAATTCTATATAAAGAATCAAATTACTGAATTGAAGTATGAAATGTAAATCACAAGCCTAGATCAGTTGTTTCACACTTTAAACAATAAACATTCAACTTCTACATGCCAAAATATGAAAATAATTATGAATATAGAATGCAAACTGAAAATAGAATTGTATCACTTGTAATTTCAAAAATAAAATTGCACTGTTGAATTTAAAAATTTAATCGACTGTAACATATACAGGATATAATTTTTTTTTTAAAAAGTACAATTTCACTAAAATGGCCATTCATGAATACATTGACATGCGTATTGTTTTCAATAAATCAAATATGTGTTTTATTAATTCATATATGACATTATGATAATTTTTATTTAGATAATAGTTTCGATAATTTATGTTTACAACAATATATCTCCCCTAAACATACGTCTTTGCCGTGTCTATTAACACTTTTGTTTGTTAGTCATTTGGAAGTTTCCCGAACATTGCCGATGTTTTCCGAGGACGAGAGGCATTTGCGAAAAAACGAGACCTCCCTTGCCGCTGTCCCAGATGGGGAATCCCTTGGTCTATTTTGAGCCAAAAGCTGGACGAATTGACCACGCCCCCTGAAAATCAAGGTCAAACATGCAGTGGTCACAACAGTTCTAAAGAGAACAGGTGCTGACGAGAACGATATGAAAAATTTCCGTCCCGTTTCCAACCTCTCGTTTATGTCAAAATGTTTGGAGAAGGTAGTAGCTGGCAAATTAAAGTCACATCTGGAAAGAAATCACCTAGCAGAACCCTTCCAGTCGGCCTACAAGACATCTCACCGTACGGAGACGGCTCTGGTGAGAATCCACAACGACATTCTCATCAACATGGGTCGGAAAAAGGTGACAGCACTAGTGCTCCTTGATCTATCCAGTGCATTTGACACAATAGACCATACCTTGCTCCTACATCGCCTTGAACACCACATTGGGATAACAGGAACCGCACTGAAATGGATCTCCTCATATCTACAAGGACGCACCCTCTCTGTAAAAATCGGAGATGTACAATCATCAAAGTCCCCCTTGGTATATGGTGTCCCTCAGGGTTCGGTTCTTGGCCCGCTTTTGTTCACAGTCTACATTCTCCCTATCGGTGACATTATCAGAAGACATTTCAGTGGATTTCACATATATGCAGACGATACGCAACTGTACATTGCCTTTGACTCAGATAACATGTCATTCACCATCGAGAAACTTGAGCTGTGCATTCAGGATTTGAGATCATGGATGATCTCCAACTACCTAAAGTTGAACGAGGAGAAGACAGAGTTCTTACTCATTGGCTCCAAACCCCAACTGATGAATATTAAATCTGCTTCCACATCACCTTCACTTCGAATTGGTGACATCAGTATTGAGCCGTCAGAGAGCGCCAGGAACCTCGGTGTCATACTTGATTCCAGCATGTCCATGGATGCACACATCACCTCCATCAGTAGAGCATGCTACTTCAACATCTACAACATCAGCAAAGTCCGCCACTACCTTGATACTGCCACCTGTAAACTTCTGATGCACTGTCTTGTCACTACTAAACTTGACTACTGCAACTCCCTATTAGTCAACCTCTCTTCAAGATCACTCAAAAAATTACAGAGAATCCAAAACTCCGCTGCCAGATGTATCACCCACACTTCCCGATATGACCACATCACTCCAGTACTACATTCCCTCCACTGGCTGCCCATCCCTGCACGAATCTCCTATAAAATCCTCATTTTAACCCATGACTGCATTTATAACGAGAACTTCCCATCTCAAGCAACTTGTTCCTGTGTACGTGCCCCAGCGAAGTCTCCGGTCATCCTCTGTTTCTCTTCTCACCCAACACAGATCTCCAAACCAACTTTCGGATCGAGCCTTCTCTTTTGCTAGCCCAAAACTGTGGAATTCTCTTCCAAAGGAAATACGAAACACTACATCCAAAGAAACTTTTAAAGCTCTGCTAAAAACCTATCTTTTCACTGCTGCCTACAGCAATTAACATTTCCAGCATTGTAATAGCGCCACTGAGCATCTTAACGGTGGATATTAGGCGCTCTATAAATACATTATTATTATTATTATGTATAGGTATCATTATACCCGAGTGTAAACTGTGCAATCCTGTATATACCCTTTTACAATCAAATGCAAAAAAACACCCTTCTGGGTCACAAATAAATGTACGATTTATTAATTGACTCACACATTTTGATAAACTAACTTACTATCATAAATGGGAAAGCGTCACTATTTCGAAATACACTGATCTGGATTGGGAGTGTTTTAGCTTATACATATACAACTGCATGTAGCAAGAAAGGATTTACTCGAACTATCTTGTATATTTAAAAAAAAAAAAAAAAATCATACATACATACATACAATACTATAATATCACAAAATACATATATATTAATCTTGACCAGGAAGCATATTTCTTAAAAGTGTGGTCTAGCTATTCCTATGTAATATAGAACAAATGAATAGACAATTCTCAGATTTTCTCTAAATGTGTTCAATTATTTATTTTGATTCTGCTTGCATTTTGAACTGTTTACTTATTTATATGATCATCCTGGAAAGAATGTAGAGAAACAAATGTTTTATTTTCCTTTTTGTGTTTGTCCAGTACCTTCCTCCACGTGAAAATGTAGATTGGCCTTCCGCATATAACAAGCACATTTGCTGAAACTCCGATGAAATTATTATGTTTATCGGATCGGGATTATTCGTTCCTTTCCGCTAATTTCCGTAATATTCCAAATATGGTCAATGCGAAATCGTGCAGAGATGTGATTTGAAACATTGCAATCGTAACTATGCAAGTCGTGTCAGTCTCGAAATGTTAACTATGCAAGTCGTGTCAGTCTCGAAATGCTGAAGTCGGTTTTACAAAGCTGACTTTGCAACCTCTCATTTTCCATTTTTCATTTGTCAAACGTAAGTTGTAACATTACACAAAGTGTATATTATTTAGATTTAATAATTAAACATGACAAGTTGACTTTTCGACTTTGACGATTTCTAGAATTACATTTCAACTTTGTAAAGTTGAGAATAGAAAGTTAAGATTGACAGGATTAAAATGTTAGTTTTGCATGATTGGACTTGTCTTTTCGAGACTTGTATGGTTGAGAACGACATGTTACACTTTACAAGTTACAAGTCAACATGTCTTCATTTTTGGCACAAATCCCCTTCCATAGAGCAGTAGGTGGTTCACAATTTCAATGTGATGCTGCACTTGGCATGGTTATGGTGCATCTATCATCTCTCTTCCCAGGTGGCGCTACGAGGAGCAGTAGGTGGTTCTGTTATTCTGATCTCGTCTCTGATTGGTTGCGAGTACGCTGGCAAGGAGGTGTTCTTTGTCTGGGTCTGTCTCTTCTTCTTCGTGACAGTAGCTGGAGTAATAGGACTCGTTCCGCCTATAGCCTTCAAACTGTACGGAAGCAAATACGTCTCCGTCTATTTTGGGCTTCTCTACTCATCGCAGGTAAACGCATCATGAAAACAACTCGATCATTTCACAAACTTAACATCATTCTTTAACATTAGGTTTGTAAGATTACTTTCGTGACATACAACCACATACTGTTAACATAATACCATTTCAATGATGGTACAAACGTTAACATTTTATTATCAAATTAACGAGAATCCAGATCTCCCTTTGGCATCATTAACTAACTCGATCATTCCTTATGACTATAGAGAGCTGCCATTTTATGTACAGACTCTTTGGCCATAGGGGATTTTAAATTGTAGATTTGGTGAGCCTGTGACCCCATATATGGGTTTAAGAGGTCACAACCTGTCACACCATCACTCTGATATGTTATGTGCTCTTCACTAGGTAAGGGAGGTAATCCCAAACAAAAAATACCTGAGGGAAAATCGTCTCACCTTTCTGATGTGAGAGTTCTAACATGTGCTTTGAGAACATAATATGTTTGATGAGAAAGAGATGTTGAGAATTGAAAACTTAGACTTGGGGGTCTAACAAATTTTATATGTTATATTTAATCTTTTTTGCAACTTGTCTCACATTTCATGTGAGTAATTATTAATATTAAAGTGAATTGCTGATAAAAGTACACACAAGTCTGAAAGTATTTCAAAGACTTATTTCAGAATGTTTTATTAAATGTAATTAAAGGGTTTTTTTAATTTATGAGTAAATAATGGAGTTTTTGAGTATCATCTCTTGTGTACAGTTAATTCACATTTTGAATGAGAATTTCCAGTACGAGTAAATTTGGTATTTATTTCATAGGTTATACTGTATAACTGATTTAGTTTTCTATTTTCACTTATGTGAACTGAATTTGACTGGTGATGAAAGGATTACATATAAGACCATAAGAAGTAGCTACATGAGATCGTGATACCACTACTATTTCCATCTAATAATTGTTAATAAATTAATTGTAGGGAAAACAACATCTAAAATATAAAATTCACTTGCTGTGAGTTCAGTGTCTGCATGTTATGTAATTGCATTGTGTTGACCTTGGGTTGAGAACTTCCTGGCAGAAAGATGCAAACAGCTGTTAGTGCTAATACACAGAGGTTTCACATTACTTCAAACGTCTGTGCTGTGTTACAGAGATTGATTTAGTTGATATGTCCAGACTACAAATAAGAATTAAAACAATAGAATACAAAGGTAGGTAATATTTAAAAATGAAGGTGGATTAATGTGTTACAAATTTTTAATTTGATGACTGATATTATTTGATATCACATCTTTGTCTTAGAGATAATGAGTAACATAATTCCTGATGAGCTTCAGAGCCAATGGCTCTGTTTTTAGATAACGTTGTCCTATATTTAAATATAAGTCAATAAGTAAATACGTTATTGGATTTAAAACAATACATATTGTTCTGTTATGTTCTGTCAACAGATTGTAACTGGCGCTGCAAGTGCGTTTCTTGGACAGATTTTGAAGGATTCTATCGGCTGGCATGGGCTATTCTTCACATTGGCGGGGATCACTGCCTTAGGTAAAGAAAATACATTTAGGTGGTATTTTCCATTCATCTTCTACCGTTATTCAACAGCTACTGAACACAAGCTTGTTTCTTGCAACTCTTGTAACAGCTCTATGTAAAAGATGGTCAACTCAACAGAATAACCTTTTTTAAATCGATAAAATTAACTCCAAGGAATAAAAAGTGGCATATTTCATAGGGACAACAGGAAATATTTTACATTGCTGATGATACGAGGTGAATGCAGGTCAATCTATACATGCTTTATTTCAACAGATGGGTCTAGTCGACAGATGTAAATACCAGTTCAGTAATTTATTGACCTCAGAAAACGAGCAAGTAAAAATCAAATAGAGCAACCTGACTGTCATTTAGTTTAGGCGCCAGTGATTCACTGCTATCGAACAGCTATGATATTGCTAATCTTAAAGTATAAATTTATCAAAGTGAATTGAACATTATTTATTTTATTTTGCAGGATTTCTGCTGATATTTTTCTTGAATACGAAAACCCCAGCAGGAAATGAATTTTAAGAAGACATACTGGGAAAGCTTTTCATCGCGAATTGTCCAACAAGGCCAGAAACAGGTGCTCGTAGTGTTTATTACCTGTAGTGTATAACAAGAAGTGATGCGGCGACTTTCTCCCTGCAGTATATGAACACAAGGTAACATTCAAATGTGCCTAACGATTTCTGACTGAATTCACGATTGGCAGTATAAGAGTTTTATTTATCGATTTCAAGAAAAAACATTTTAATTCAATATGTTTATGGCACTACAAGGTTAGATACCTGTTGTACAATATATTTCCATAATAGTTGAACATACACAAGCTTGTTTCATATATATATTATACATGAATATGACATTCACACAATAAACTTACAGTATATGTTGAGATATGTTCTGCTTTGAATAACATAACAAACAAACAGACATATTTTGAAGAAGTGTGTTTTTGTGTTAAGTTTGCAAAGGTATAAGGTTTCGGATGGACACAGTAATAGTTATAAATATACAACATTCTCCGTCCATTCTCGATTCATAAACAGAGGGAAGATTTCCTCTTTGGGCTGATATGAATGTTCCCCTTTTTATAAATCATGTGAAAAAGATATTTACTTAACGCTAACCTCAAAATTTTTTACATTTACACATGAAATATAAATTTCTGACCCAAAAGACACTTACTTTAAGGTCATACATTTTCAGACCAATGTTGTAAATATAATCTTTTTATTTCGTTATATTATGGATCAATTTTTCATTTTCTGACTAGGACTATGGTTATTGAAAAGAGACCATAATTTGTGTATGTCCAATGATTTGAAATTGAAATAAACGCAATGAGAAAAGAGTTTGCCATTATTTATGTTTGGATACATTCTCTTCCCGCAGGGATTACTCCCTTCATATTTTGTATCGTGACCGCTGTTTTACAACGGCCGTACGTATATCTCCATTTCAGCAGAAAAAGGGTACGACATCTCTGCTTCGAGTCTCTTCTTTGGCCAAGTTAGAGTCAAAATCTAAACCAGATAGTACTTGGATGCCTGGAACAACCTACTTATGAGATGTATGCGTACCCTGGTGCTTTATATGAGACGAAGGTGCCAGGAGGTGATAAACAGGTGCGCAAACTGCGCCCATTACTGAGGGTCTCCATGTAAATTTAATATTTACAAAGTATGATATATTTTCACTATAAGAGATTTATGAACATGACGGATATATTTCAAACTTATGACCATCATTAAAGTATAAACGTAACTACAACGAATAAACTAACTTCTAGAATGCAGATAAAATGAAAATTATAACTATAGAAGTTCATTTAGAATATTTCAGATGAATCATCAAATATCAGTAAGGACACCTAGTGTGTGTGTGTGTGTGTGTGTGTGTGTGTGTGTGTGTGTGTGTGTGTGTGTGTGTGTGTGTGAATAGTTAACATGTCTTTCCCTCCCTGGTGCACCGTCAGCAATCTACCTTCACAGTTTATTCACATTGCACTGGTTTCTAGTTCATGTTACTTTTTTAAGCAAAATCAGGCAGACTACATCAATGCTGACAAAGAGCTGGGCGTGGTCGTAATGAGGAGTTGTCAGGAGTCTGTTTGGTCATCTCAGAAGGTCTCGCCAGTTGGTGTTTTAGTTGTCAAGAAAAATATGATGAATATACCTGAAACGATAGTTAAATTACCACAATGTGAGTTTGACAAGTAACACTTAACTTTAATAAAAACAATAAAATTTCCATCTGGTAGGTTAATTGATTAACATGATAAAATAGTTACGCTTTGTATTCTTCGCAAAACTTACGGATTAAACAGTAGATTCGAATAGATAGATAGATTCCGTAATGGAGAATGCATTCGGAGCCGTGGATTCGTTAAAAATAAACAACGAGCCCCGAAGGGGCGAGTTGATTATTTTTAACGAATCCAAGGCTCCGAATGCATTCTCCATCTTAATCCATGTATGATGTCACGAAACAAACATATATGAGCATATCTAGCATTCCCAAAAACATTATTTTGCAAATTTCGGTGCCCATTCATCGGATATGGTACATGTAGATTCGACCCTTATGAAATGGATTCTTCCACGGACGTGCATGGCGCAAATCTTCCCTCAAAGCGATTTGACTGACAGCCAAACTCCTGCATTTCATGCGTTTCACACTTTACCAGTCTTGTTTAGAATTCAGGGATCTTACTGACAAACAATCAAATGATTACCAGCAGGTCTTGTAGCCTAATGGATTAAGGTGCTGCGTACATGTTCGATTTCCAGGTCATACATTACAAAATTTTCTTATCATATTAGAGATATTTTAAGATTCTAATCAGATATACTAAGATAAAATACATCATTATTGAACAAATTACTTGGTGAGTCATTTCGAAAATATCAAAACCTGACACCCCTCCTGACTGGATTAGTCAATGACCAGTAGATTTTTAAGAATAATCCACTGTTAACACAATAGAGTGACGTCATCACCATGGATTAAGATATGTTAAACCATTAAAACATGACTTCAGATAAGCATATAACTCTGAACATTGCAAGAAAACTACTTTTGTCGGCCGTAGCGGATAAGAAATGACATCATTATTTAAAATATGTTCCTTATCGACTTACCAACAACTGTGAATCCGGTCGAGAGGAAGAAGAGCCCATGCCAGCCAATAGAATCCTTTAGGAGCTGGCCTAGGAACGCACTGGTGGCCCCCGTGATAATCTGGTGAACAATGTGTTTCTGTTTCTAATGGTGGTTCTATGTTTATTGCATTATACCGGCAGCAAACACAACTTTACTACAAGCGTAGTCATTTTAAGCTCATTTTCATTCGAGATTGACAGCCAGTCGATGCCATAAATTTATATGAGGGTTTTTGATGGTTAAAATAGCAGTTAACAAAATTCAAATTGCCGTAAACGTTTTAGATAAATTAATCCAAAATGTTCAATAATATCCATGAGAATGAGCAAAACATTCCAAAAGAAATATTTTAAAAACGAAAAATATCACATAAACAAGACAAATAATAAAACCAGTACAGTATACTTGCACACAAATGAAAATATGATGATTAGCATGATAGATGAATGTCTGAAAAAATCTGTCTGGCTGTCTCAAATATTAAAACAACAAAAACCAAAAAAATTGCAAATGAAAAATACACGTAAAATTACCTGAGATGTAAAAAGCAGCCCAAAATTGACACCGACATATTTGTTTCCGTACATCCGGGCAATTGCTGGCGGCATTATGGAGAAGTTGCCGGAGAAAGCGAAGAAGATGAGACAAACCCAGACAAAGAACATCGCCTTGTCTGTGTACTCGCACGCCAGGAACGACGCGATGAGACACCCGAACGCAACATACATGCATCTGGCAGCTGTCTGTGGATGAAAAACGATTTTTAGAAGAATTTAAGTTGAAAATTGCACTTATTTCAGATGTTCCTCTTTCGAAATCACAACAGAGGGAAGTTACAACACTTTCTCTGTAATCGCAGGGAAGCTGCTTATTTCCGAACTCAACATGTACATTTGGTGGTTGTCCTCAAGGAAAACGTAATATTGGGAGTGATCTTGAAGTGTATTTTGCTTTAATTTAACAAAGGAACAACTGTAGACTTGACCGAATACATTTCAACATTTAAATTTATCCAATATGTTTCAATATGAAATTTTACATATGCTTTTGGAAACTCACGATATTGTTATAACAACAAATACAAAAACGTATAGGCGAAATCCATTGTGGTTAATCTTGGAGGACATAGATCCTACAATACCAATAAGAGTAATCACCTTGAAGGAGAACCTGTCCATAATGAATCCCCAGAAGATGCTGCCCCCTGCATTGAAGATGGAGGACACAGACCCTACAATCGCCAGGAAGCGGTCGTCACTAATGAACATCTGTCCATAGTTCTGTGAACAGTATTTTGGTATGAATGCTTTGCATATTGAGATTTAATGCAGTTAAATTAGTACTAATATTTTATGGAAACTTCAAAACTGTTTCATCTGTGAAATTTCATTGTGTGGAACAAATGTGGCATTCGAACATGTACCATAGTGATATCCAAAAATATGAAAATGAAAGGTATGACACAAGACCATGTTTTAGTTCTTAAAAACACACCAACGCATAAATGTATGATATCGGTTATGGTTTTGCTGTGTTTTCATGCATGAAAGTCGCATTCAGAAACACGTGTAGTTTAAAACACTAAGGGGAGTAAGTGCGTATTTGCACGAGACCAATACATTGAACTATTTCAAATAAATTTAGTTTTAAAATTACATTTTTCTATCAACCTCACCTTATATTGAGACGATATGAAAACAATTCCCTCTCCACCAAAAAGGAAGATCAGCCACAGTAAGTAGAAATCCTTCGATCGTAAAACCTTCGTCGGAGGTATATCTTCTACCGACATCATGGCAGTGCTGTTGAGAATAAAATATAACAACATTCGGGTGAATATTAAAGAATCCAAATAAACTTAATGTAGTCAACTAATGCACGATGGTCAAATACACATTGTCATCACCAGGTACCCAATTTTACTGCTGGCTTAACGGAATCACAGTTCGAATAAAGTCTCTTGCCCATGGTCACATAAAACGTCTCTCAAATCATGTCTAAGTCTGGGACAGGGATTCATCCTTTCAAACTCTCAGTTCATCAAGCCAATTCTGTGACAAACTGATCAAGTTTGTTACTTAACAACAACGATATTGGATCACTGAGTCAAAGTAAGATCGGAGAAATAGTAAGACAGACCATCGAAGCAATAGTAAGACAGACAATCGGAGAAATAGTAAGGTAGACAATTGTAGCAAAAGTAAGACAGACAATCGAAGCAATGGTAAGATAGACAATCGTTGCAAAAGTAAGACAGACAATCGAAGCAACAGTAAGCGGGCAATCGTAGCAATAGTAATACAGACAATCGGAGCAAAGGTAAGACAGACAATCGAAACACTAGATGGATAGACAATCATAGCAATAGTAAGATAGACAATCGTAGCAAAAGTAAGACAGACAATCGAAGCAACAGTAAGCGGGCAATCGGAGCAATACTAAATTAGACAATCGGAGCAATGGTAAGACAGACAATCGAAACAATAGAAGGATAGATAATCGTAGCAATAGTAATACAGACAATCGGAGCATTGTAAGAGACACAATGGAAGCGATAGTAAGACAGACAATCGGAGCAATAGTAGGATAGGCAATGGGAGCAATAGTAAGACAGACAATCGGAGAAATAGTAAGATAGACAATGGAAGCAATAGAAAGACAGACACTCGGAGAAATAGTAAGACAGACAATCGGAGAAATAGTAAGACAGACCATCGAAGCAATGGTAAGACAGACAATCGGAGAAATAGTAAGGTAGACAATTGTAGCAAAGGTAAGACAGACAATCGAAGCAATGGTAAGATAGACAATCGTTGCAAAAGTAAGACAGACAATCGAAGCAACAGTAAGCGGGAAATCGGAGCAATAATAAGATAGACAATCGGAGCAATGGTAAGACAGACAATCGAAACAATAGAAGGATAGATAATCGTAGCAATAGTAATACAGACAATCGGAGCAATAGTAAGAGACACAATGGAAGCGATAGTAAGACAGACAATGGGAGCAATAGTAGGATAGGCAATGGGAGCAATAGTAAGACAGACAATCGGAGAACTAGTAAGATAGACAATGGAAGCAATAGAAAGACAGACACTCGGAGAAATAGTAAGACAGACAATCGAAGAAATAGTAAGACAGACCATCAAAGCAATAGTAAGACAGACAATCGGAGAAATAGTAAGGTAGACAATTGTAGCAAAAGTAAGACAGACAATCGAAGCAATGGTAAGATAGACAATCGGAGCAATAGTAAGATAGACAGCCGAAGCAACAGTAAGAAAAGAAAGTCGGACAATATGTCACAGACTCTGGATCAGGTATATATGCCTAATGTCATTCTCCGGAGCAATTGTCCACAGTTGTTTAAACTAATTTGAAACGGGTGAATATGAAGCTACGCAAACTACAAAACATTTATAACTATGTTACAAACTTAGTTGGTTGGTCGCTTGTTCCGATACTCTGTTCAACTGTTGGTTCGCCATGACTCGACTCACGGTCGGGTTTGAATCCATTATTACAATGCTCTTGGTCAGCGGTCACTCGGTAGCTCGTCGGTTTCACTCCTTCCTAGATATGAATACATCGTTTAACATATAACCTTGAATAGCATTGAGAATTTGTATACACGAGACAGACAATGTGTTAAATGGTAATGTCAGGCATTGGTATCAAAACGATAACTATTAGGAAGAAAGACATAGATACACACAGACAAGGGCTCCGTTCTCCGGCTCAATGTAGCGATCAAGTAGTGCTCAAGTAGCGCTCATTCTCTCTTGAACGACACAGTGCAAGTTCTTCGAAGTTTGCTCGCCTTGCTACGTAGCGCTACATTGAGCAATCGCGTTCAAGAGAGGTTTAAAAGTAATCGCTAATTACGGCCCTGGTGTCTATTCAACATCGAAGCGAGGGTTCGATCAGGTATATTTTGAGGAAACAAACATCGAGGGGATTACATGGTTATGGCACAATCCAGTTGAAACATTATATTTGATTTCACAATTTGACAAAGAGTAGCACACGTAAAACAATGAGATGTGAAGGTATTCTAAGTTGGAGAACTTCCCAATCATGTTCTCACTGAATAAAATATATCCAAACCAAAATGCATTCATCGGCGCTGCGAGTATGGAAAGCTTTGCTACAGCATAACAAGATAGTGTTTATGAATCTAATAATTAGGTGTTTAATTGTTTGTGAATATTTCATTAATATAGATGTTTCATCATTTAAAAAATTTAATATTAATATTAAGGGAAAAGAGACAGGACAGCAACTGTATAGACGGGAGATGTTTACCTCACCGTCTGTGCTGGGTGGATCGGTTAGAAAGAGACAGGACAGGTTTACCTCACTGTCTGTGCTGGGTGGATCGGTTAGAAAGAGACAGGACAGGTTTACCTCACTGTCTGTGCTGGGTGGATCGGTTAGAAAGAGACAGGACAGGTTTACCTCACTGTCTGTGCTGGGTGGATCGGTTAGAAAGAGGCAGGACAGGTTTACCTCACTGTCTGTGCTTGGTGGATCAGTTAGAAAGAGACAGGACAGGTTTACCTCACTGTCTGTGCTGGGTGGATCGGTTAGAAAGAGACAGGACAGGTTTACCTCACTGTCTGTGCTTGGTGGATCAGTTAGAAAGAGACAGGACAGGTTTACCTCACTGTCTGTGCTGGGTGGATCGGTTAGAAAGAGACAGGACAGGTTTACCTCACTGTCTGTGCTGGGTGGATCAGTTAGAAAGAGACAGGACAGGTTTACCTCACTGTCTGTGCTGGGTGGATCGGTTAGAAAGAGACAGGACAGCAACTGTAGAGCCGCGTATGTCCCCCCGAGAACCAGGAAACAGAAGGGTACCCTGTCCAACACCGCCTCCTGGGAAAAATACCTGCATGGTAGACAAGTAGTTGTTGGTAAATAGTTGCAGTAAGCAGGAGAGGTCGTAGTTACAATGCGACCTTACGTGTATGAATATGACTTCAGATTATGCAAAGAAGGTCTCCTGATAATAAGAGGTCATGTGACCAAAAAACATGCAAACTTGATACTCTTTCATCATATGTTTAATATGTTTATCCACTGAAGTACAGTTATGAGTAGCAGCCCTTACTTAACATCGCAAAGTAAAATAAATTAGAGCAATGGTCTCTTATCAGGCTTAAGTTAAAGACATGCATTTAAACAAGTCTATCAAATTGCTTTTCAAATCTTCAAAAAAGTTTGAATATGGCTCATTTACCCAGTTTGTAGTTTGTTGCGCCAAATTCGATGAGAACCATTGTGACATTTAGAAATCCTAGTTATCACATAATAACAATATACTAATGACAAGTTTACTCATTTTGCCTTTAGGACTGGAATAGGAATCGTGTAAAGAGTTCAAGGTAATGATATACGCTCGAATCAAAATATCACAACGACCACATAGCTTGCCACTGTTGAAAGGAAATTAATATCATATTCGGACACAAAGCAGTTTGAAAAGAGAATGGGCGTAGTACATCTCCCCGGCTGATCCGGCATCAGGACTGTAGTTCTCCGGGTTGATGTAGGCTGTGATGACCTGGTTGAACACCAGGGCCCCCGCCCCGAAACCAGCTATGATGGACCCACTCACCACGCCCCGCCAGTTCGGTAACCACTGAAACAACAAACGAGACGTTACCAGAATTATAATAATCGTATATACGTTGACGTTTTGAATATTGTGGAACTAAATGTAAAAAGAAAAAAGTCTTAACCAGCTATGCAACGACAAATTGATGAATGTTCGATGTTCGTTCTATTAGCCAAAAACTCTGGGTATCGACTCACGACGAAGTAAGAACCCGGATTGTGGATACCCAAAACGATAAAATAAGTATGCATTCACTTGCTGATTATTGTGACACTACTAGTATCTATTTATATAATATTATTGATTAACATGTACAGAATATTTACTGCCAAGATCACATGAGTCGGCAACTGGGCCAATACGGCTAAACCGGACCAAAATCATCAAGCTTTATATTATATTTATTTATGGAATAAATATTATAAAATATATTTTTTGTAGCAGCGGTTTAACAAATCTACCGTTTATATTGCACATTGGCCAAGGATAAAGTAACATAAGATCACATAAAATCTCAGCTATGTTTGACTTTTGGTTCTGGAGAAAAGAATTAAATTAAGCTTCTAGGAAGTGGTCCTATGACTCTTAGTACATTTCAGAGATTCTCAAAATCTATAATTTATAATCACCGGTGGTCAAGGGGTTAAGGGGTCATGGAATCTTAAGGGTCTGTATAGAATATTTAAACTTTAAATGACATTTGTTTCCAAGGATGAATATTGAAATAGGTTTTTCAGAGGGTCAGTTAAAAAGATTGCAGCTTAATTTCAGAAATAGGTCTTTAGTGAGTGACCACTGTGGCCTTTATTGGGGGCAAGAAAGTAGTCGGTAAACATGATATTTTGCCTGATTTAATGTTATTTGGAGCTTTAGCATGGTATTTTCACCCTGAGACAAAACATGCGAACATAGACTTCACAAGCTAAAAGCTATTTTCTTCTACTGAACAAGGAGCGATGTAGATTTTAATGGTAAAATAGACATGCATACATTGACCAATACAAATTAACATTATTTTTGGTGAAAAAAAATAATAACATTTTATGAATCTAGTTATTAAAATGTAACGTTCAACCCTAATTGCTAAAGCATGCATAACATGCAATCCGACGAACTGGAGCCCAATTGCTCTATTTTATTACTATTGTAACGCATCAACCCTTAAGTTGTCAAGTCCACTGATATGCTTGTGTCTCCGTATATAGCCCCCCTCCCCTCCACCCCTCCTCATTCTTCGCCTCCCCTTCCCTCAACCCGTCAGATAGTAAATCTTTCTGATTAATTCATTGCATTTCAATGGATTGAATACATAATTATTCCACAAAAGCGTTACATAACGAAAACATAATAGTGAAACCTGTTCTGAAAAGGCGATCACCAGGTTTTTTCTCAAACATACTGTACAGGTACATAGTTATGCAAATACGCCTTATCGTGTCAAGGGCAAAACTGTATACAAACGAACTAAACACCTTAAAGGGATACATCCTAACGTGGTCTGTGGGTTAGCTGGAGTGAGTTACACTATAACGATTAAAGGGGCAGGACAACCAATGTATTTGTGAAAAAACGAAATTTTTTAAAGAGTCATGTTTATGTATTTATACGCTCATTAAAATCACAGTGTTACCAATATGTTTCAAACTGGCTATTGTTGAATCATGCAATGATAGCAACACAAGGCGATGACGTCACCATAAGCTGATATTGGGTTGTGTTGATGTTGTGTCCGATAAAACTGACCCTTTGTGAACTATGATCGACCAATATTAGTTCAGTAACAATCCACCCCAATTAATGTTTACATTGGTTGTTCATAATGGCGCTTTGATTCCCCATGGAATGTAGACAATGTGGAGATAATACAGCTGAGTTGAAGCGGACTGATAATCTCACCTTCATTGCACATCCAATTGGAATAGGGTAAGCAATCCCTGTCCCCATCCCGAACATCACCCCGAAGGTGAACACCGTAGCAATGTAGGAATGTTGGATTGTGAAGTAGGTGAGTAAGACACCGAGACTGTAAAAACAAATAATCGGATTAAAACCATCACCACCATCACCATCATCATCATATATAACACAACACCCCCATTACAACAAACGTTACCACCACAAACGCACCATCATCATTATCATAGTTGCCACTTTCATATTCTTCTCTGTCAAATTTGTCAACATTAAGACTTAATTAACATTCATACAGAGAGGTCGTGAACATAAAAAGTGCTTTCAGAGTGGTATTCATATAAGCTATTGCAGCTTGTTTACCAATCAAATTCTTTAAAGAAATAAATATGTTTAAACCGCTTTCAAAGCGCAGTTCCAGGTCAGGTACCATACACATGTAGGTCTTTATACACGTGGCCAAGATAATAGCTTCAGATATTACACAGAATGTACTTGGTGACCAGTTATAAAGCAAGTCATTTACTAATTTACAATGGATTTAGTCTTGCTGGTAGTAGCATCGAGACAAAACACCCCTTCACCTCATGGTCCAGGCACCAATGAGAGTAGTTATTCGTGGCCCCAACTTCCTCTCTATAAGACCTCCTGTGAACATGGTGATGCCCTGGCCAATCATCATACAGGCTTGAACCCAGATCCCGTCCACATAGCGCAGGTCCGCAGGGGACGATCTGTTTCTGATGTACGAGATGATGTAAGGACTGAAGTTACCTGCAATTAAGGCATATATAGAAAAACCTAGATAATAGCATTAACACTGCATTACTTCCCAGTTAGTTCTTCTGAAATAGATAGATGATTTAGGCCCTGAAGACGAACAACTCCCCTGGCAAGACATAACTCGAGCCAGTCCATACCAGTAGCGTATTTAAGTATTGCTGCATTTCGTTAACTTTTCTGGTCCGGGCACATCAGCGCGCACTTCATGACATTAACGTGTAGCGTGCTGCTAGGTTATAAAAATGCAGCAAGGCTTAAATCTGCCATTGGAGGAGACTGGCGTGACATGTGCCTTGTAGGGGAAGGTGGAATACGCCTTAGATATAAGTATTGCATTATAATCTTAAATAAAACAAAACACATGATCCATGATCGGAACATAAGGCCTTCAATCTGCCAGGAAACGCAGAAGAAATAAATCTAGTCAGCCTCGAGTGTATACACGGGTGTATCCCTTTAACAAAGCTCTCCGTCACGACAGAACACTTCATGGTGTGTGTGTTGAGCGTGTAGCTAAATATAAGACGACAAGCTACTTACCATACGAGTATAGAGTCCCTAAAGTCAGGTGAATAAGACACCCAGCAGCTATGATGACAAATCCACGTACATTGCGCGACTTCTTCTCTGTAATATTCTCAGATAGTCCGAGTTCCTCCATCTTAGGCCCCTGTCCTTCTTTCACACCTGTTTCTTGTGTCTCCTCGGACATGTTGATACCTTGTCTCGCGTAAATTGTGAAACCTCGGAGAAAGTGTTGCTTTTTTAACGAATTTTGAATTCACCCTTGACATAAAACATGGCACCATGCAGACTATTTCGTTGTTATTTAATCAGTCTTGATCCCTGTCGATAACATATATAAAGTGCAAATACTGATCAGCACCATTACTCATGGTGGACGCATTTGGCGAGAACACATCGAACTGGAAATACTTCACTTTAACCCTTTACCACGTTCTACTTGTGAACACTATGTGACATGACGAACTCCTCTGCACGTGAAAAACACCTGGAGTTGCACGTTCAAGACAGCACTTAAACACAGTGATAAATCACTGTGCTACCACGAATCCAGGCTGCGAGAGAAGGTAAAGTTCACAGGTGAAAGGTGCAGATACCGGTATTTCAAGTGTACACTATCAGTGTTTGTATACAGGCATATAGTTGAGAGGTTTATGTCTTGGGTTGTATCGCTCTTGTCGCTGGTTTATGCATAACATTACCTTTAAAGATATCAGACGCTACATACAAATGTGTGGTTTTGGACTTGTTGAAACCGTCTAAAATTATCAGAAATACACAGGCAGTTAACCCACTGAACCCAATATCCATCCTCCTCTCTCAACCACCCCTGGATCCACCACTGTATAAATTAATAAATTATACACATCACTGAAACTACAATATGAATACCTTTAAGTTTTAAACAAGTTTTGTATCACAGACGTAAAACTATTTTAATCACTACCATATTTCCCGTTTGGTCATTGTAATGCTAAAACTGGTTATCAAAACTTCAATATGCGCCAACCTTTACAATGTTTAGTCACAGTTTTTTTTAAATGTGTTTTCACCAGAATATTTGGCAATTAACTTTAAAATTCATAAAATGTACAAATTTACTTTAGAAAAAGATGTTGTCAACACAAATAACATTCTTGCACTTTACTTTGCTGACGCTTCTTTACTGTAATACTAATAATAACACTTTATTGTCCTCATTACAATGAATTCGGAAATTCGGTTTGTGCCAGCGGCACCCGGCAGCCACAGTGCAGCGCAAGTTCAAACGTTGGTCTATCCTTATAATGCTGAGCGCCAAGCAAGGAAGCAACAACTCCCATCTTTTAACG
The DNA here is from genome assembly GCA_936450465.1 of Gibbula magus. Classification (NCBI taxonomy): domain Eukaryota; kingdom Metazoa; phylum Mollusca; class Gastropoda; order Trochida; family Trochidae; genus Gibbula; species Gibbula magus. The sequence continues at coordinate 11,706,212 of OW388306.1, forward strand.
TCTTTTGGTATGACGCGTCCGGGACTCAAACCCCGACCTACCGGGTGACGAGCAGACGCTCTACCAACTGAGCTACATTACATACATAAGACGTCATGAATCAAGCCAAAAAGTCCTTTTGACTCCCCTGGTCTCTCTGGTCCAGGTTAGGAGATTCGAAAACGACGATTTCTCAGAAATATGAACAAGTAATGTTTTGAAATTTCAAATTAAGTTTAGTTGGCTAATTAATATATGGTTTATCTTTATATCATTCATATTCATCGCTCGTGAATCATCTTATAGTGTATGGTGACGTTTCTTTTGCGGTTGAGTGTAAGCACACCATATGCAAAATTTGTGAAAATGAGGGAAAATATGACGGAACTAAATGTTTACCTGAAATAACTATTGTCCTAGCAGAGAAACTACGCTTCAAACTTTAGAATTGATTTATTGTAAACATCATTTTTGATACCAAGTTGACATTCACACGCCAAAACATCTTTTATCATGCATAATGAGAAGCTAAACATTCATTAAACTTTCTGTCCCGATAAGTGAAAAAAATGCTACAACCACAATGGGTGAGCGCATGGGCTTCCCCTACTATACTGGTGACAACTGGGTCGTCTGCTATTGGGTCGTCTGCTATTGGGTCGTCTGCTATGGGGTATGACCCCATGGACACTCGTTTTTAACTTGATTTTCCCAAGAGAGAAGGGTGTTATACTATTAGTGAAATTTTTGTTCAAATATAATTCATCAACTTATTTGCGTGAAAAAACGTGCCGCTGTCCCTTTAATATATTAACAACTCGTAAAACTTAACTACTATGTGTGGAAGTTATTAACTGATATATATGGCTTTCGTTATTTGTAAAGTTGGTGTAATTTGGAAACTCACGAATTAATTATTTTGTAATTATCGTAATATATCAAATTATCAATGACCATTTTTTAAACGAAATATGTTTAGACTATTGTAAATACTAGTTTAACTAAAAAAAATACTGCCACTTTGTTCAGTTTTGATAAGACTGGATAACTAGTTCCCTAGGGCAGAAATGTGTATATGTTCATGACATGTTTTAAAAAGAGGAAGATAGCATTTTACACAAAGCTATCATTAACATAGAATATTAAGAAATAGTTTGATAATGAGGGGTTGTGGCATTTGAAAAAAAAGATATGGGAAATTGTTTCCATAGTTCATGCTACTACGGTAACACAGAAAAGTTACGAATGCAGTAAGTTTAAATTAGTCTATCCAGCGATTGAGATCGGCACGAGCTTTGATTTGCGGGGAATTTGGACATTTCTGATATGATCCAAAACAAGTATAGGCCAATCAGTGTAATTTTGTTTTCAGCCACATACTTTTAGTGGCTTCTTTGGGGTTTTTTCATATTGAATTCTTATCTAAAATACATTGCCATTAAGCGAACATAAAGCCAGCCACACAACAACTCGACATGCTCTTCCTACAGAGGTTAGGCTGGGTCGAGATGCTCTACCTGCAACCCCACTGGGTAGTATGCGGCTCGCTGTGTGAGATAGAGCATTCGACACGACAGAGGTTTCGGTCTAAGGTTAGGCCTACTCCTTCAACTTTTTAGGAGGCCAATAAAGGATTTTATGTTCTCTTCGTAATTTTAGTCAGCTGTGATGCCAATATTATCATTTGGAGATAGCGTCGATGATTACAGAGATCTTGAAATGTGAATCCGTACGTTCTTATGTCACTTCCGGTTCCGCAATCGCAACTAAAGAGAAAGTTTGCAGTGGCGGGTCGAATAAAATATTAGCCGCCTTACGTGTGCTTGTGAGAATCTAATGAAATATGTCTTCCTTCACTGTTGATGCTCTTCTTGCAAATCTCAAGACGCTTCAAAATGGTGTGGAGATGTATAAGTAAACTTGTAGATAAGTATTACTTTAACGAAAACAAACAAAATTGTTGGTGCTTTTTAGGCCTATTTCTCAATTATTTTATTCACATTATTCACATTAATTTATTTATCGTTTACATAGGAAACAGTATGTTCGGAGGGGAAAAAGAAGAGGATTTGATCTAGTGTTCCTGAAATTGTGCCTGAGAATTTAAACATTTTTCTTTTTTGCATAAAATAACAAATCTGGCAAAGTCAGGGATAAAAATCATTTAGATTCAAGTTTATGTGTGTACAACCCTGACCAAATGAAGTGTGCTATCAGAGATCATGATCATATAACTGACATAAGGTCACACTTTTTATATTTCTTGGTTTACAAATTTTCAACAGGAATTTTGCCATCAGTAGGTTATTAAAAAAATTGGATTTTCATAGTTTCTTTCTCCAAAGTAGCTTTCATTAAAAGTAGGCTGCTTAAAAAAATATCCCAATGCTGTAAAAAGGTTAAAACATGAGTTGAAATTAAATTTAAATTCTTATATTATTTAACAGCAATAAAGTTAATCTGTATACTAGGGCTGGGACGGGTAGATATTTCCTACCCGGGTACCCGACCATCTGTTACCCTACCCTACCCGGATACCCGTTTTGTTGATCTCCAACATCTAATTGTAAGAGTTTGTACTACTTTATTCAACTGGTCGTCCCAGCCCTACTGTATACTGTATTGACACTAATAAAATACTTGGGTGTTTTTCTGTTGTTGATATATGTTTATATATATTGATTTTTTTAGATAAAAAAAAGATTGAGTTTGATATAAAATTTATGTTAAGTTAACAAAATTGTCACCTAAATTGTATGAGATTGTTTTTCCCCACTTTTAAAAAGCTCATAAATGCACATGATCTACAATAAACTGTTTAAAATAATTGACTTAGTACTTAATTCTGAAAAAGACATTGATTAATTATATCAGGTGATTTTTCCTATTCCATGATTGAACAAATTGCCAGATATTGAAACTATCGACAGTTAGCCATACTATATATATATAATCGATACTATCAATCGTTGTAAGTTTCAAATTAATAGAAATACAGAATTTTTCTTATTCCATGAATAAACAAATTGGCAGATACTTCCGATTGAACACTGTTTTTAAGCTGATGCATGATCATCTACTAAAGAAATGCTGACATTATAGTGACAGTTTTGGAAGAATTGTTGAAGATTTTGAGATATTTGTTTTCAGAAAAGAATTGTCTTGAACAAAAGCTGAATAAATGTAGAGAAAAGAGAAGACAAAGGGAGTCAGAACTTGAACTAGGTATGTTTGGTACAAGTTAAATTCTTGGGTAAGCTTTCATGTTCACTTGTCCATAATAATAGTTTAGATTATTTTTTATGATGATTTTAAAAGTAACTTTCAAGAAATTGATTGACTGGATTTCATATTGTTAAGGTTATTCCAACCTTTGAGTACAAGCAGCACTCCAGACACTTACTAACTGTTATTTGTCATTGCAAATTCAAAAAACCTTTGTATTAACCAACTCAAATTCATGTTACAGTTGCTGGTAAAAGTATGCAAGTTGGTGATGTTCATCGAAAAATGGTTGGTAAGGATTTTATTTACCACAACTAAGTGCATTGGATATTTGTTTGCGTTGATTGTCTGTTAATTCAAAGTGTTTGAGAAATTCAGACAGTATTTCTGAGTAACATAAAGACTATGAATATGAAATTTTCATCAGTCATTATAATCGATCATCATTTCATTCTTAAAGTTTGTACCTGACATGACCTTGTGAATATGTATTCCAACAGAAAATCTGAAGGTTGCTCAGTTAAAGGTGACGCAGACTCAATCTCAAACAGACAGGTAATAACAGACATATAAGTTTTATGTATTTTATAATGATGTACTTTCTATATGTTGATCTATATAGTTGTATAGCCTAAAAGGATAAAGAATAAATTATTCTATTAAAGAAACCATTCTTCTCAGCATGTTTATAAATTATCAATTCATATATTTTGTCAGCGTCTTTCTATTTGTTTTGTTTAATGGCTCACAAATATGAAATTATTTACATAATTTTAATGTGAACACATTTTATTATTTCGAATTACAAAAAAGATTCCCATGGCTTTACCAAACCATGTGCGCTCATTTTTTTACCTTGATTTTCCAAAGAGAGAAGCGTCTTTTACTTGTGGTGATATTATTTTGCAAATCCATTTCATCATCTTATATGAGCGAAAAAACGTGCTACTGCCCCTTTAAAATAAAAAAAACCTTTGACTTAAAAATTGATTTCTCTATTTGTTCTTACTTTCAGCCTTGAAGATGCAAATCAAAAGAAAAGAGACAAGATAACAGCTTTGAATAAGAAAATAGAGAAGGAAAAGAATACTCAACAAAATTATGTGTAAGTAATAATAAAATATTCTTTTAATACCAAAAATTTACTCGTTTCTGTGGTGGAAATTTCGGGGGGGGGGGGGGGGGGGGGGGGGGGAGGAGGATCATTGGGGCTCCATAAATTTACATGCAAATTAACATTTTTAAAAGGAGAGTTCAGGGGGGTTTTGGTTCCGCCACTGTGTTTTTCGAAATCTCTTAATTCTTGATTCTGACAAAATTGGAGAGAAAAGCTGTACTCGGAATACCTCTTCAGTAAAATTGTTGCTAAAATTAGCCCCCATAAACAATTTTAAAGTAACAGTTTTAATATATTGTTTCTTGAAATCTTTGCTTGTTCGTCTCACCTGAAAACCTGGAGACAACTTTTCATTTCACAGATAATCAAAATTGCTTCTTTCTTCTCTACTGCCTGGGCTCCGTCTTTGTTTCCTTCCATCCATCCGAGATAATGGGGACAGCTTTTCTCTGAAGCCATACATATTCTCAGAAGCCATATTTGGTTTGTGGCTTGAGGCTATCGATACCTTGATGAAGTTCGAAAATGAGAAGCGTGCAGTTATTTTTTCCTGAGTTTTTCCCCTGCTATGTTTTTTTTACTCTTTCAAGTATATCCACGAGGGACAGTTTTTCTCAGATACTGTTTAAGATAGGATAACCAAATTTGGTGTGGGGCTTTAGGATATCAACAGCTTGATGTAGATCGAAAATGAGAAGCACATTTTATTTTTTGCTGGAGTTATTGCCCTTGTTCCATATTTTAAAAACTGTTTGTGGTATTTCCACAGGGCGCAGTTTTTCTTTGAAACCGTTTGAGAAAGGATTACCCAAATCAGGTGTGTGGCTTGAGGGCATGTGCAGTGGCATCAATATGTTAATGGAATGAAAATGAGAAACATACAATTATTGTAAGCCTTTTACTGCCCTTGTTCCGATTTCTTGGACTCTGTTCAATCTGAACCAAATTGGCAGGGGATGTTGATGATAAAGTCTTCTTGTTGATTTTTTTTTTTTTTGTTTAGACATGGATTTGAAGAGCAACTTCAAGAGCTTACCCAAAAATTGATACATGCAAGAAACTATTATGTGAGTATGAACAAAGCAAACTGAACATCAACACTGCCATTCAGAACATGCAGAACAGCTGTTACTTAGTTAAAATAGCATGACTTAAAGGGGCTATTCTGTTGGCAAAATCTGACTTTTTGGATTTTGTGCATTACGTGAAATGAAAACAGCCTATATTTTACCTAATTTTACAACATTTTATTGATAAGACTTATACACTGATAGAAAGTTCACATAGTAACACATAGGGTGTCATAAAACTAATAAACAATTTGCTGTTATGCCGTAGCAAACTTTTCCCCACTCGCAGTGCCGATGAATGGCTTCAGTTCTCATTGTTTTTATTTTTCAACAAATTAATTAAGTTGTGAAATATAAATTCATTATAATATTACCGTTATTATTATATTTTAACTTAACTGTATTTTGATCATTTATTAGTAGCATATTTGTGTAAACAGGGATATCCTCTCGAATTTCGTTTCCACAAAATATACCCCGATAGAACCCTCCTTTTAAGACAAAACTGCTATTAAACTTTTCATGATGGCAAGAGGCTTTTAGAATTTTATGTTCAAGTAAAAGCCAAATATTATGGATGGCAACTAATTATTCGTTTCAACAAATTTTTTTTGTATTTCCAGAAGGAAGACAATCTACAGAAGGATCTGATAGCGCTGAAAGACAAGCTGGAAACAATGGCTAAAACTTGTGAGTGAACAGGAATCACTTAATTTAAACAGAAGTTCGGAAATATTGACCCATTTAATGATTTATATTACAATATCCTTTAAAAATATTGCCACATGGGGAAAATTCAATAACTAAAATCAGTGCATGTATACGGTTGAAAATAAGTCCGCCCTGAAAGCGTTATTTTGTTACTTTAAATTGCAGACTATTAGAAAGAGGAACCTCAAATGTTCACAGCAAATATAAGAAAGTAATAAAATTCTGGGTTTTCGGGCCTGGCTCATTTCATAAACTGCTATAATGTTTTTTCATGTGGCTTCCCAATGATGGATATTTGCATAAACGCATACAACAAGCACAAATTCACACTATCTGTAGTTTGCTAAGGGTTGATTAATGATTGCAGTTTCTGAGAGAAAACAGGAACAGGAATCACTGGTATCTACCCTGGACCAGCCTCAAGCAGCAGCACCGCGTGAACCTGTCCTGTCACCAGACGTGTGTCAGTGTGTCTGGTGAGTTATCCCTAACCCATTCATTCATAAGCAAACACATGTCCCCTGGAAGGATCAGTCTCGTATCCCAGAATCATTGGAACCTTCAGAAGAAATATACTATTCAAAATCTGCATGAAGGGATGGCATACCCCGTTGATTTTGTGTTTGATTTGACACTGTAGTCTGTAGAAGAATCATTGACTGATTGACCCGAAATGATTAGCAACTTGCCTCTGAAAGTGTAGTAAGTTCATCTTGGCACAGCATGGATATTCACAGCTATTACATCAGTAAACTTGACCTCAAATTTCATGAAAATTTCTTAAAAATAAAATGGCGATAGTTGCCTTAATTTTACTCTGAGGGTGTGGTTCCGTACTGCTAGGGGCTCGGCTCGAAAAAAAGTACAAGCATTTGTACTATTGAAGGTAGTGTTATCCCAAATGTAACAATGTTAGATTTGTTCACTCTCTAAATTTATTGACAAAAAGTTGAAATTTCCTTTAATAGTCTTGGATATCAAAAGGTGATTATGGTTATAAAAAATCACAATGGTGATATTATTATGTACGCACATTACGTCTTACGTACTTGTTGTGTAACATCCTCGATAATCCAGCGCTATTGTTCAGATAAATCTACACACAAGCGCTGGAAAACAGTAAGGGTATTTATCCCTAACCTAGTTACCTCCTCTTGGGTCCATGTTATCCAATCAGAAACGAAACGCAGACACTATCTGCGTAAACAACTCGACCAATCAAAACGCATCTTTTATCACTATCAGGCGTTCCCAATCGTCTGCGAAAGCCAAGATCCTGACACGAGAGTGCTTGTTATTTCACCCTTGATTTCAAGTGATCTCATTGGTTGTTAGAAAGCAAGCGTTTCGCTGAGTCATTGCGAAGGGAGGTAACTAGGTTAGGACCAAATACCCTTACTGTTTTCCAGCGCTTGTGTGTAGATTTATCGGAACAATAGCGCTGGATTATCGAGGATGGTTGTGTAAGAGATGCAACTGTTGTGTATTGCAGGGGGATGGTGAAGGATGAGAACAAGGCGATCCACAGCTATCTGGACCAGCTCCAGGTGGACCTGAAGGGGATACATGAGGCTCCCACTCAGTCTACCTGATCTATACATCACAGGACTCCTTGGAGATAGATTCATGAAACTCAACCCACGGAAACTGATCTTGATTGTTGGAATTTGTATTTTCATCATGAGATGATGCCCTGTTTTGAAATTAAAATTGGATTTAAATTACTGATATGTTTTATGAATTTGGAATTTGATATGTTGTAAAATATTGTTTTGGTAAACCAAAACGATGCAAAAGGTCATGTGTCATGTTCTACAATACACTACATGTATTACGACTGAAATGTTTAACGGCACAATTTCACACTTTCTATTATGACAAACCATTTATTGTTCCCCGCCGCAAAGCGTGGAGCGGGGACATAGTATTCAGCTCCGTACGTCCGTCCGTACGTAAATCTGTCCCGCTTCTTGTTAGCCCGATATCTAATGAACCGCTCAACCTAGAATCTTCAAACTTGGCACCAGTCTTCATCTGGGGAATATGCAGGCCTGAAAAGTTTTCGGTGACCTTGACCTCATTTTCAAGGTCACGGCAAGACTTTGACCAGTTTTGAAAATGTTGTTAGCGCGATATCTAATGAACCGCTCAACCTAGAATCTTCAAACTTGGTACCAGTCTTCATCTGGGGAATACGCAGACCTGAAAAGTTTTCGGTGACCTTGACTAGAGGTGCGCAATATAACCGGTTTACCGGTATTAACCGGTTCAAAGATGAAATCGATATGTAGTGCGATATGCTAATTGAAAACCGGTTTTTACAATACATTTAGAACACATTGTAACATTCGGAAATCTTCTGATATATTTCCCTTTTTCCACATCGAATATCATGCTTTCTCATAAAATGGTGATTGTTGACGATTCACATTTACTGGAATGCTATTTATTATAGTAAGGCTTATTGTGTCGCAGTTTTCTTCAGCTATCAAAAATAAATGTATGATTGGGACTGATGTAAGCCTTGACGTTTTGTAATGAGTGCATAAACGTTAATTAAGTCATGTAAACGGTGAAGGATTACACGGATTATACCTTGGTAGTAGCGTCTATATGACTGTGAAGTTAGAAAATGATGTCTGCTTAACATTTTGATGTTTTTCTGTATGGAAATAGTTCTCACAAAGTCCCTCTTTTGTATTTCTTATGGTTTTATATATTCGCATTCACCTTCTCCTGAATATAAGATACACGTGTATCTATTGCAAATCACAAACAGGCTACGAAGTAGTTATAATGTTATTTGAAATTAAAAATTGCTCTGTAATTGACAAGTCTGTTGAACATTTAACAGCAAAACCTCTTTTTCACCGCTTGCTTTTTTCTATCTACTCTACTGTAATTGTGAATGACATCGGGCCTGTAATTGTCCATTTGAGATCAAATCTATCGTCACAAATGTCAGATAATCGAAACATTATATAGAGAACTTTAAAATAATTACCATACGTAATACGTACAGTTATCAATATTTAAACCTAGTTTTATTTAAAGTCACATATCTAAGTGATAAATGGGAAACTTAATTATTGTTATTCGCTGCTTATTTCACTATATAAATTATTCACATTATAAACAGTATTTGTGTGTTTCCCCGATTCTAATGTGATTTATCCTTATTCTTTAAAGAGTCTCAGTCAGCGTCCAGGATTAGCGAAGATTGCTCCTTTCACCCCTTGGGAAGTTATTTCTTTAGTTTAAATTGCAAGTTATATGCCATAACCACCATCTGCCAAGGTTGGTTATCTCATAATCACCATGGTCGGTTATGAGATATTCAACCTAAGGAAACAAATGAATTTGTAAAATATGCGAGCAATATACATTATTTTTTATATCCTTTTTATATCCTTCATAATTTTTAAATCCTTCATTCCTTGCACAAAGCAGGGACTGGGACTGTAGATCAGATATGGTACTGTTGATAAGTGCGTCTTGTAAACTCATAATGATATAATATTTCTTATATAATTATTTCCGTATTTGGACTATTGGACTGACCAGTCCAGTTGACTAAAATGAAGTTTTGTTCGATTATAATTTCTTTAGAGAAACTAGACTAAGTGCATTTTCATTCATGCCAAATCGCGCTTATTTTCAATAATTAGTCATGTATTCTGGTTTTATTCAAGATTTATTAACCAAGGAAATTACTTTCATTATCTCTCAATCAAGCAATAACTAAACCAAGTAATTTATTCTCAAAGAAATGTCTTGCAATATATTGCAATTCATATCGCAATACATGAGTTAAAATCGCAATATGAAAAATCATTTTCAAGGTCATGGCGAGACTTTTACCAGTTTTGAAAATGTTGTTAGCGTGATATCTCATGAACCCTTCGACCTAGAGTCTTCAAACTTGGTACCAGTCTTCATCTTGGGAATACGTAGACCTGAAAAGTTTTCGGTGACCTTGACCTCATTTTCAAGGTCAGGGCGAGACTTTGACCAGTTTTGAAAATGTTGTTAGTGCGATTCCTCATGAACCGCTAGAACTATTGGTTTTAAATTTTGTATCAGTCTTCATTTGGGGAATATCCAGATACCAGTCGATTTGGTTGACCTTGAAATTATTTTCAAGGTCAGTACAAGACTGATTGTCAAATGTTGTTAGCACGATATCTCATGAACTGCTGTACCTAGAGTCTTCAAATTTGGTACCTGTCTTCATTTGGGGAATACGCAGACACCAGTCGATTTGGGTCACTACATGACTTTGAGCATTTTAAAAAATTTGCCTGATATAACAATAATTGAATCAAGCATGTAAATGTCACTACTCGATACAAGCTGTGTGTCCATTCTTTTAGCTCATTTCTTAATTGCGGCGGGGGACATGGTCATGTTTGTGACAATTACTTGTTATCCTTTATGACTCCCCTGATATTCAATGTTTACAAAGTTGAGATAGACAAAATCACTAAGAGAGGATACCCAACAATTTGGCACTTTTTGAGAAATGGGGGAAAAAAATAGCTATACTGATCTGCGCAACTGGAATAAATTACTTAAAGTTTTTGTTTAACCTAAATCACTTTGCTGGCAACCTTGATGTTGCCTTTTTAAAAAGAAATTCAATGCAGCATTGCATAAAACAATACTGCATATATAGACCAGACAAAATTTCCAAGTTTTGGTGCAATACAACATTAAAAATAACTGCAGTACCACTCATGGTTTGCCATCTTTGGTCTACTATCGCAGGTTTCAAGACAATGCATATCTATAATGATGTTGCAGGCTTTCACACTGTGCAATAATACTACCAGTAACAACAGTCATTATAGAACAATTAAAAATAGACTCAAAGAAAAACAAACTTTTTTGTGAGATTATATTTATTTTGGACACAGTTATTTCATATTTACAGAAAAACTTGCAAGAGCTTAAATATAAATACTGCACATACTGGTTGAGTGATCTATTCAGCAGTTCACAATTTAAACACTGCTTTTACATGGAGTTGAGACTTCAATTTGTTTTCCATAACGGAAATAAGAATGATGTGTATAGTGTACTCACAGTTCTATGAATGCGGATTGGTTACAACCCAACAGAGTGAAACATGAGTCCTGGATGATAAAACTCAAAAACTTTTCCTTGAAAATCATTACAATCTAAATGATAAATACATTGCATAATATCACAGACAGTCATTGTAGTAAGAGTGAAACAAATAAAAACATGGCCAGTCACTTCAACAAATGTGAAGATGAATATGTATTACACTTTTCAAAGATATCCATTATTCTACAAAATCCTCTTTTAAATAGTCATAGAACTCAATTGCCCAACATAAATCTGTTCAATTACATCTTGGCATCAACTAAGCACTGGCATGGAACCGTTCATGTATGTTTTATTTCGAGTCCATCAGAACAAACATACAGATGTATAACATATAAATTTCTGTACAAAGTGGAGTCTATAAATTTTCAGGTGTTGAACAGACTATCAGATTGTTTGCAAATGTTATCAAGAAGGATACCTTTCTTATTCTATCTTCTATGTAAATCAAATTTTCCTGATGAATTTTGGTTTGTGAGCATTCAATGGTAAAGTTGAACAGTTAAATTGACATTTCAAACATTTGCTAAAATCTTTCATGAGTAAAATAGATCCTAAAGTCTTCTTCTCAAGAGCAGAATTCACTCAGATCTTTCAGCGCACATTTGAAAAGGTCTAAACAACAAGTTTTCCCATAATATAACAAGATTGACAAGTCTGCTGAAGTCTTTGGTTTGTGAATCAAGCGGAACCGAAGATGTCTGACAGCATGGCCTGATAGTTGATGTTCTGCACAGCGTTCTTCTGGCTGGTGCCCACCCACTCGGGGTCCTCCGAGACGGGCTGGTACTGCATCGGTGGCACGGGGAAGTCCCGCCAGTTCATCTGCTTCACAAACTCCTCATACTGGATCAGGCCTTGTTCATTTGTGGCGCTGTGGAGAGAACGGGAGATAAGTAGGAATGCATTCAAAATGAAGATTTATTACTTACTACATTGAGTAATCTTATGGAAATTATCCTTTTTATAGATATTAGGTTAGGAAATCATCAAGGGTTCAAGCCCATCAAACCCTATAATGAGTGAATGTGGAGCCTCTTTTCTCCACTTCAAACAGGAGATAAGTTAACATCACTTACACTGCGATAACTGCACGGAGTAGATCGTCTGGCAGCGGGACATGGTGGGCGTTGATTATTGTGCGGATTGTCTCAGGGTCCAAACAGCCACTCCTGTGATGAAGAGAATACAAGATATTATATCCGAAAATCTAATGAAAATAGCACAAAATTAAAACTTATATTTCAAATCTGAAAGTTTTCACTATAAATATTGGTCACAAGTTTAGCAAATATTTGGTCAGATTTAATGCCTTTATTTTACTGGACACTTATAACAAGACAGAAAGTTATTCTGTTAACTGATTCTAAACAAAGATTTCACGTTCCATTCAACAAAACACAACAGGAACAGCTCCCCCTTCTTCCTCCTTACTAAAACTCCATTAAAACGCAAAAGAAATAGAGGATATTTGACATTTCTCGTTGAATTATAAGATAAATAGTTGCGTTTGTAAAATTTCCTAATTCATTGCTATTCAACACCCGCAACTTTAGTTTAAAACCGACGGCGTTAGCCGTAGGTTTTTTAAAGCTGAAATTTGCGGGTGTTGAATAGCAATGAATCCCGGAAATTTTACAAACGCAACTATTTTTCGATATGGTAACATGACCGTTAGTTATCAGGCGATTTGAAATGAACTCTCTTTTTGCGAACCTATCTCCGAGTGGAAAGGACTTTGCGACTGTTCCACTTTTTGCAAGAGGTGTGATCAGGTCAAAACAAATGTAAATACTCGGCTAATATGTACATTAGCAACAATTTACACATTAGCTCAAACAGTGTCACTCAAATATGTTCACTTAACAATATTCACGTATCCTTTTAGATGGCGATAATCATTAATCTACGACATCACCAGAGTAAAAGACCTAGGAACACAAATCTTAAACTTGCCCTAACCCATTGTGACAATGACGCTAGCATTGTGACATCAAAACAGTTGATCACTATGACGTCATGCCATGGCAACGACTTTCGGTAAACACAGCCGCGTGGAAGAAGGCGTCAAACTTGGACACATCTTACTAGTTGAAAACATTTTAGTTACTTGAAACTAATTAATTTTGAGAATTATTTGTGACCTATACTGCTATACACAAGTTAGAAAATGACAATGCCACCTGTCAATTTTGAGTAAGTGGCACATATTAAGAGAAAAATAAAAATTAAATTTTGAGTCGGGCCGAATCTTGTGAACACGATGTATATGTTCGCCCCAAGTAATTTGCGGGTATTCATTGTCATTCAACATAGGCAAATCAACCAATCAGAATCAAGGATACACGGAAATCATGTTACAATATCATGTATATCTCATCGAGTGGATTAGAAAAGCATATTTTCACGAGTGGTGCAGCCACGAGTGTAAATATACTATTTCTACTTCACGAGATGAGATATATATGTTATTCGACAAGAAATGTAAAATGTTCTATTTATTAGATTTAACCAGTTATGTATAGTTCAAAATGACGTAATTCTAATGAAAAGAGCACCCATGCTCCCCTTGATTTATCGAGGTCGTCCTATTGTTCTGATGACGTCATACGATCGAAAGTGTTCTTTCACGCAGTAGAATAACATGTTATTTCACTCAGTGAAAATACAGATTTTATTTTAACCGATTAATGCCGTATTTCACCACTGAATATATAATAAGGCAATCTATTCGTCCTTGTCTCTCTCCATCCCCTCACTTAAACAACATTGAAACATATTAGAAGCTCGCTTCTCCCTCTGTCGTTGCTAAAGCACCTATAAATATAATTATAACAGAAGGCAGCCTACTTGTCCTTGTCCTGGTGCAGGAAGCTCTCCACAAGTGTCCCGAACCCTTCAAAGTTCCTCTTCCTCAGCTGCTCCTGTGTGATGGAGATGAGACGCCGTTGATCCAGCGCTTCCTCCTTCCTCTGTTCGCTGTAGTATCGAGCCACGGTCATCACCTCGTGTTCCGTCAGAGAGGAGTCTAGTTGTAGGAGTAGCCCGCGGAACTGATCGTACGGAACTATTCCACAGCCACTTGGGTCGTTCCTCGTGAAGAAGGCCTGAATGTCCTCTTTGTTCTGACCTATTTTTGAGGACAGCCGGTGTCCGATAGCCTTTATGTTCGCTTTGGGGAACTGAAAAAGAACATATGAAAGTTTAGAACCTCAAATACATGACTCGTGCAGATTTCGTTAATCTTCTAAACATGCATATAATAGCTAAATATTTTATTGGACCCAATAGAGACACTAAATCCTACTGTTGAAACTCTAATTTCTTAAAGTGATATTCTATTTGAATATTTAAGAATACAGCATAAATCAATTACCTCGTCAGAATGTTCCTCCATATATCTGAAAGCATATTCGTCTGCATCTATGAGAACAAACTTGTACTTGTTGAGCTCCACACTGGCCCCGACAAACAAGTCTTGTGCACCGTAGTACTCCGACATGCGGGTACTGTACGGCTCCTGGTTCGGCTTCTTCACTCGGCCCCGCTCTAGGAACTTGCCGCCGATGATTCCTGGCAGGATCAAAGATTGAAAATTATAACAAAACATTTGGTAATTACATGTGATTTATTTAATCAGTAAATGACTCATAATTACAAATTATTTTCATATTAAAACTAAATTAAAAGCTCTGAAAGAATTCAAATGTAATGGTGAATTAAATACCAACTTAACAATACCTTCAAGGAATCACAGTTGTCTTAATAGTGTAAACAGTAGTAATTCAATTTCACAAAAAATAAGAAGTTTACCAAAGAAACATAAACATTCCAGTCCCATAGCTTTTGAGTGTTGTAAAATGCAAAAAAATGAAAAAAATATTTTTAAAATTTCCAAACTGACCTGAGTTCCTGACTGGAGGTTCAAACACCAGCACACTGTCATCACTGAGGAAGTAAGAGATGATGAATCTACGGTCCATGTCGATCGGTTTGTTGGTATCCATCCTGCCGAGGAAGCGAAGCACATTACTGTCCAGCCCTCGTCTGTCCTTCTCCATAAACTTGATAAAGTCTCTTTTTGGTGGTTTGGGCATCAAACCCATACACGAGCAGAGCGAATCTTCCTCGCTTCCGAAGCCATTGTAAGGAGGAAACTCACGTGGTATGCGAGATCCACCCCCTGGCTTGTATGTGACTGGTGAGAACTCCTCTGTAAGTGAAAACAAAGAATTATCTAGAGGCTGTATTCAATTGTAAAACCTGTCTGATGACTCAGTTACTGAAAATTTGATGATCCACTTTAGTGAGTGTGTTACATTGTTTATCCATGCTTGTATGGACAGTATTTCAGCCATTAGTGGCATTAATGTTGTCATTAGCTTTACCTTTCAATGTTACGATATCATTCTCTTTTCAATGGTTTGTCTGTAGCAGGTCTGCTTTTCCAAAGAACTGTTTTTATATGTTTCAGAATAGACAATGTCATTGAAACTTACATTACCGTTGAAGAGTTTCAAAATTGCAAACAATCATATTGGTTATACCAAACAAGTTATCCTGTATTGTGAATCATTACAAGTCATTTATTTTTTTCAGGGAGTGTCAAAAAGGTTTATGATCAAATTGCAATCATTTGGATAAAGAAATAGCTTGTATTTCATCATAATATAAAAACAATGTGTTAACGCCTTTACAAATCTATTGGATCAAGACCTTGAGTAAAGGCACTTACCAACACCATACTTGGTCTTGTAGTACTCCCTGGTGAAGTTATCACAGTCCGTGAGCAGGAACTTCCTTCCCCAAACGTTGAGCACAGCGCCGATACTCAGATCTTTGTCATTGTAGAACTCAGTGTGCACAGCTCCAGTCTGCAATAGCATCATACAGCAATGAGAAAACACTGTTAAAGACTGTGAGAGAGAGAGAGACTGTGCTACTTGATAAATTTGTGATGAAGGAGAGTTTTACATTAATGCTATGCATACTAGAACTGGGACAGACAGTAAGATACACAAGTCTGGTACAAACTTGAATACTCTGTATTATTTAAGATCACCTGTTACTCTGTATTATTCAAGATCACCTGTTACTCGTTTCTGTTTGTCCTTAGTAACCTTGGATCCAGGGGGTTCGATTTCATGTAAATATGATGACTGACAAGATATGAAAGTTACATCAATTACATATCAATTTATCATTTTCATTAAATTTTTCCTCTTGCATCCTAAGAAAACTATTGGCTAGCTGACATTTACATTTAACTACAAACATAGCAAACCCACCTTGAGACTGTCGAGGATGTATCTGCCGCCGTGACCTGTCGGTCCAAACACATTGAGGACAGTGCGGTCTGTCCGTGTTCCGGGCTGTTTCAGAGACTCCACATCTTTTGGTAGTTTCCCTCTGCGTACAAATACAGGGACAGCATCGCGGCCAGAGTTTGGCGGGATTACCTCCCTTATCTCAATGGTGTCGTCAGCCAGGAAGTAGTGCAGAATCATCTCCCTTGGATCACCGAACATGTTGTCTGAGTCATCCCAGTAACAGTAGAATCTGAGGACATGACGGTCGTGATCCAGGAACTGTTTCAGAGTGTCGTGTTTCTCGTAGGGGCGGAGTGGCTGCATGCTCTCATCCATCTGAAGTTCAGTAATGATGATGGTTAACATATAGGCTATACACTGGTAACTCTATATTTACTGCATCTATGCAACATTTACATATCCTGCCAAGAACAATGACTTGGTAATTGGGCTAATACATTGAAAAGGGGCTGATAAGTTTGTCAAACATAATGACTGTTTCACTCGGTTTCTGTGTAATCCAGTCACAGACAAACAAGATTTCTCTATTCAAACATATAAATCACTGGGTAACAAGGTGTCAAAAGCTACAACATGTTGCTCCCTTGCCTGGCGTTTAAATGGAAGATCATCAGATAATTTTGTTTGATCATAACATGCTGAACTGGTGTTGTCATATATTCAAAAAGCCAAAATTAACTTTGACACAGAGTAATGATTACTGAGATAGAAATTAATTTCACCATTAATTTTACAATCAAATTTTTTTTACTTCAATATACCGGTACAAACTGTAAAATATTGTCAGAAATTCTGCAACTTGGTTTATTTTTAAAATAATTAAATGCAGCAAGGAGAAGTTTAACCAATGAAAATACTTACAGCCTTCCTGTAGTGTACATAGGGATCACTTGGAATTTCATCCGGAACATTGATGCGTACGCCGAGTTTCCTCATGAAGTTCTGTGTGAACTGATCGCAGTTGACAATTTTGAAAACCTTTGAATATAGGTTAAGTTCGACGCCAATGTTGAAGTCCTCAACTGTGTAGAATTGGTCATCATTGGGTGGAGGTTTAGAAACTCTGTGTCGGCGGATCAGTGTACCTGCAACATGAAATAGCATTTTATTTATCAATTTAATTTACAAAATTCCTACACATTGAATCAATGCTTCCTTGAAATGATCAACACAATATTTAACTGAAATATGAAATATTTTGGCTAACAATTTAATTAATTAGGAGCAAGTGCTACTTGACCTAAATCTTTGTTTTCAACTTACAATGGATTTTTGCTTCTAAAGTACTAAATACTAAGGAAGGAAATTTACTTTTATATTCTTCACTTCATAATGAACCAAGTACAAATATCCAAACACTTTACTTGTTAGATAATCATCTAAAATTTGTTTTAATTACTTTATAATTCAGATAAAACAAATCTTGGAATTATGAATTAGTAGATTTTTCCCAAAATGTTTTTCAAACTTGTAAATATTGTTTAAGGGTTTTGCTTATAAAAATTCATACTTCTTCAACTAAAGATATAGAAATATAAGCTTGAATGAAACCGACCTTGTGGAACTCCACTGTTCTTTGATCTTGGTTCAATGACCTGGATGGAATCATCCTCCAAGTAGAAATAGATTTTACAATTTCTTACTCTAAACTGTTCTTCTCTTTTCTCATGAACTGCCTCCTGAAAGAATGCGTCGAAACAGAGAACCTGACGGTCGAAGGCAACCCACGCTGGTAAATTACTTCCTTCACCGCTAGGAAATACTGAATTTTTGGGCTTCAGCTTTTGACCAAGAAGTAGGTCACCACCAATTCCTGGCTTCTCATGGCCAACAAGCATAGAGACATCATTACAGTTGTCGAAGTGGTGTGATTTGTGATACTTGGTTTTACCCAACTGCAAGAAAAGAGTATAAATGCATGTATGTTCGTTCAGGTCAATGATGAATAATTTCTATTTGTTACTTTTGTATCCTAGTAAACACTACTGGCTGGCGACCAATTATCGCCAACACATAGCTACATAGCTAAATACTTAAGTTGAATTGAACTTTTGTTGGTTATCAGTTTGGTGATATCTTAATGTGTGAAATAATAGGGAACTATAGGATAAAGTTGTATGCGCAAGCGCTGTAGCTATGTGTTGGCGATATTTGGTATGCGGCGATAATTGGTCGCCAGCCAGTATATTCAGGTACATATAATTATAAAGCATGCACTGCATCTATGATCACAACGAATACAGGGTGGTGAATATGTTGGGGTCAATATGCATACATTTTAATTTCTAGGTCTCTTATCTCATACATAGAAATTATGTTCTTGTTATATGTTATATTTTATCCATTTCCAATTCAAACCTCATAAAAATTCTACCGTATTTGTTCTATGGGTATAAATTATGTTGGATCCCATTCAATTTCCTTAGGAATCTTGGCTACAACCTCTTTTTTTAAAGTTTTTATTGACACTTGACAGACCCAGAAGAGGGTCCCTAAAAGTAAAAACGTTCCAAGTATAGTACATGCTTGAGGAGTTATACATCATGTTATAGAAGTGCCTGTGCAAACTAAAATCATGTATCCACCCCTGAATTTTTGTGACAACTATTCAATAAACACAAATGTTTGAATTTCAACACCATAGACATTTCAAGAACTAATTCAATTACACATATTGTAATGTTTAAGTGAAATTATTGCAAAGACAGTGTCGTTAACTCGAGACTGTTTCAGAAAATAAATAAAGCGGTTGTCAGGTCCTTTTGAAGAAACTTGATCATGTTTGAAGATAGAGATGTGTCGGCAACATTTGACAATCTCCGATCGAGTCGGTTCTGCAACCACTTTTTAATATGAAATCCTAACATATCAACTTACGCTTCTGTTGAAAGAATTCCCAGGTAAGAAAGGCAACGCCATGATCAGCTCGACAACTTGTTTACACTCCCTGGATCCCGACACTGCCTTAGTTTACATCCAGTCTTGCTGTTACTCTTAGCTGCTTGATGTTGATGGGTTGCCAAGGAAGACAAGCCTGATCCCGTGTTTGCACATGCGTCAACGGTTACTAAGCGGAAGTTAGCTTATAGTCGATTATCCAGGAGCCCCTAACGGTTTATCGAGGTAACAGAACCGGTGCGTGTGCAAAGCGATATAACTTTGTCGTGGTCACAGTAGGGTAAGGGAAAATCTTAACAGGTGAATGGCGATATCCCAGAATTCATTGCAATATCGTCACTCTCGCGTATACTCATGAATATTGATGAGATCACGTGGTATTGTGGTCACGTGACCTGAAATCAGACGACTTCCTTTCATAAATGTTTATAATTCCAGAATAAAAATAAGAAGTAAAACAATAAACTGCAAAGGTCTACATTATAATTTATAATGAATATGGATTAATGTGTAACCAATTTTGATAATAAATTTGATAACTTGGCAATGACTTATTATGTGATATCTTAATCTTTTCCTTAATTAATAATATTAAATAACATGATTCCTGATGACCTTCAGAGCCAGTGGCTTTATTTTTGTACTTTGTCATATTCGGAGCTAGAATGAATGAAGCTACTTCTGTGTTGTGATTTGTTGACTTCATCATATTTTATTTTTCATGTAACATTCATCATAAGCTTCTTCTGTGTTTCATTTTGATTTTACTATATAATTCCAATGGTTATATTTTTGTAAAAGTTCAATTTTCTTTACTTTCACCCATAAACTGCTGTATATCCCTCACTGTGCCTACAGGGATGTGCTTCCATGTACCTGTTGTTTCAAGTCACTAGAATGATTCATTATGATGGATTAATTTCCAAAAATAAAGTTGAAATCCGTGGTAATGGCAGTAGTGGATTATGTTACCCCTACCTTTTCAAGTTACTATTATTCCTACTTTTACTTAAACCACCTTTTTTTCATGAAAAGACTTGTTCTACCCATTTCACAAACAGTTTAATCTTAGCAATTACATTTCATAGCTTATCACTCATTAGGTGTGCAGACAAAATAAGAATGTCATTAAAATAAAAATAATGTGACCCACCATCACTTTTTTTGCTTGTTCATTTGAACTTGACCCCGTCAATTATGGTCATGGAGGAGGGTTCTTCCTCAACAACCAGCAATGCTTTTAACTTCATATTTTGGGAATATGATCTTTTATCTATAGAGACTCAGGTTTGTATAGTTTATTAACCAACTCTGTGCAAGTTAAATTTCTTTTCTTCTCAAGAATCTGTAATGCTAGAAAGCTCCATTTTGTCAATATAATCTGTGATGAATAGAGAGTTAGATCTGTAAATTTAATTTGATTACTCCAAATAGTAAGGACATGGAGGCACAGTCTCTTAGCTACATGTGAAATGAATGACTTAGTCACTTGCAGTGATACATTTTATGTGCCAGATTTGCTAACATAATTCAGACTTGTTAAAACTTTAATTTCAACAATGCATACTGTAAAGGAAACTTTTTTTTTAATATCTTTCTTGATATTGTTATGTTCACCTGATATGTTGTGATTACATTTTTATTATGATTTACTTATTATCCCCTAGCACGAACAGGAAGGGAGATATAGGTTTGAGCTCTGATTTCATATGAAGCTGAAAATTGACAATGATCAAACCGCAGTCTGATTAAAATCTACCTTCTTCCGAGGAATAAAATTTGCAAAAAATAGATCTACGGGGTACGAACTGGTTCTGTAGATTCCTCACAAGGTCTGAGAACATCCCGTATAGTTTGGCCTTCTGGTTTTCGATCTGAGGAACACCTTCAGTGTCTTTATCAATAGCGGGGATATTTATCTTAAATCTTTGTTTCTTAACCGATTCGAGCCCCTGTGCCTGGACAAGCAATGTCATACAAATTTAGTGTCAAGTCTTTTTTTGATTATGCACTGACAATTACAAGACTGCAATTTTTCAGGGTTCGAAGTTGTGCTTTACATTTATTACTTTAATGGAACAAAATTATTAAGCACTAGAATGCTGAAATGTTGTGTAGACATATCTTTTCAGGCATGGCTTTTAAAATTGTCAAAAATATTTCCCAATAATGTACAATACTAACTTTCGCCACTTGTTCATAATGAAATAAATCACTTAAAGAAAATTTTGTTTGTGTTCACTTCTTGAAAGAAACATTGGAATAAACCCACATGAAATAATATCATTTCTCATTACTCCAAATAGTCATTGTATTCTCAAGTTACAAGCTTTAGAGAATATTTATTATCTAAATTTGAAGTAAATGTGTGTTTAGTAAGAAAGCATATGACAGAATTTCATGGATCCTGAATTTGTAATGAGAAATGAACTTATATCTGCGTGGCTCTGGTTGGAAAACGTACTTCTTCTGCTTTTTAGGGTACCTATTTGACCTCTGATGGCACTCTAGAAGTTTTAGTCCAGTCACCATGAATGGGATGCCATGGTTCTTAATTGTAGAGCCTTTCCTGATCTTGCCATCGTCAACGTGTTTAACTTTGTGTGAACCTGAGAGATCTGAAAAGTGTCATCTTTCATATTATACTATACCAAATAAGTAATGGATATTGGAATAGTATTCATAATTGATATATATCCATAACCTTTTTCTCAATAATACACACTTAAAGAAGATACACATTTACATTTTCCAAATTTGAGTATTATGAATATAATAAAATATCTTTACAACTCATATTTACAGCACATTTAAATTAAATTACTCGCTTTCTTGTACTGTAGGCACATTTTGCACATACCAAATTGTCCAAAATTCCTGGTTTCCCTAACAGCCACAAAATGAGATTGTGTGGCTATCTCATACTCCCTTATGAGGGCCAGGGCCTCGGCACTTGATGCTACCCATCCGTTTAGATTGTTTTCTTTTTCTTTAAAAAATGCCGACCACGGAGGATCTGCATTCGCCATTTTGCAATAGCAATTTTAAATTTCGCGCCGATCAAACACGTGATACACAAATAAATATATATATATATATGTAATTAGTGACGTAGAACACATTAGCACACAAACCAACTCATGAATATTTATTAGGACCCAGCGCAGCGTATCATACTCGCTTGTAATCATCAAGAACTTCCGGAATAACGAACACAGTTTGGAATCGCCATTCACGTGTTAAGATATGCCCCGACCCGTCACAGTAGGCCTAACTGTTACAGTTCACGTTTTTTTGCAGTAATGAATCAAATGTTTCAATAAATGATAATTTGATGTTTAGCAAAAATAAATTTCCCCTTCTTTTGTAAAATAGCACATTTTTATAAGTGAATATCTTGTTTCTCGCTAATGATGTTACATTTATAGACACAAAATTATAAATAAATCACAAGGGACAAAAGACACGACATAAATTTCCAAAAGATTCTGATAACACATTTTTTTTCTGCCGGATAAGGTCGATTTTGAATGTCTGTGATGAGGATATAGCTCGTAAAGATTTAAACCAAAAATTATATTATCATTCATGACAGTGTGATAGGCCGGGGCTAAATCAGGCGGGTTTTTAAAAAGCCGTATATAAGTAATTTATGGACCGATTTCAGAAATTTAAAATCGAGCAATTGTCAAATTGACATGCCATTTTAATGAATCCGATTTGGACCATATGTCATTTTATCTATCCTTTAATATTTTATATGTGTTCGAACACATGGGGTAGGCCTACTGATGTTGCTATTTCAAAGGAGTTTTCTGGACACAATTTAGGTATATTACCCATACGGGTGAGAAGACACAGGTGATTATTTTTGTGATATCTGCACATGTGCTTTCAAGTGATTCTCAACGTTGATTGGTCGGTTACCCGGAGAAAGAATGACTATGACGTCATAAAACAATGGTCTGACGCGACGATTTATCTTATGACGTCACAATGTTACTGTGGCGACAGGTCCTTCACATCGGCCGCCCAACATGAAAATGTAATAACCAGGCGTAATTTGGTCAATTTAATTGCAAAATGGGTAATATATAGAATAACCAACTCGTGGCTGAACATTATTTAGACTCATGGATATTTCCCGTAATCACTCGTACCTCGTTGGTTAACTCTAAATAATTTTATGGAATATGGAAATTAATTATGTTAGTATAAAATGTTGTCAGTATAATGAACCTCATAACTATCAACAACCAGCGGCCCCAGCGGCAATAAAATACCAATGAGAACAATTTATCAGTGTTATAGGCCCCTACGAGTGCTTGATATCTGAGCTGAAATCAGATAAAAAATATGTGTAAATAAAATCATGAATGACAACATTGTTTTATGTTATCTATTGAAAAATAGTGTAGACGTTTTCGCCAAATATTCGCCGTTTTCGCCTTTCGACGTTTTGGTTTATCGCCGTTTTGTCCCGTTCCCCTTAAATTTGTTGACGTATCTGATTGTAGGAAGTCTTAAAACAAGCCAAAATAACCTTTTGACTCTTATCTCGTATACTGTAGTTAAATTCGAAAACGACGATTTTTTAAAACTTGAGTTTCTCGGAAACAGATAATGTTTTGAACTTTCAATTTAGTTTAGTTGGCTTATGGGCACATGATGTAACTTTATTGGAATGAAATGTCTTGTAATGTGCGTGGTATGTGTGTAGTATCGTTTCTTTTGCCCCTGGGTGTATAATTCTAATTTAGAAATTGGTTTTAAACAAAATGCAGGATTTTATTAAATGCAAATATTATAGTATTACGAATATTTAGCTCATGACGCCAGTCCTGTTCAATGACGGCGAACAATCCTTTTATACAGCCTTCATCTTTATTCAGCAATTCCAGATTAAACTGAATACATAAGGAATTAAAATCACATTGATGAATGATGAGTTACTAAAACAATCGAGTGAGGGATGGGGTGGACCTAAATATGTTTCTGATTATATCTCAAGCTTCTGTGCTCTTGTGAGACTGGTCTCTAAAGTAAACTTGAACAAGCCTGTAATAGAGACGAAACAATAGGCTAGAGGTCATATCTCTATTCCTTATAATGTATTTGTATGGTTGGCTGCTGAGATGATAGTCCACAGTAGTGCATCATAACCACTGGGCATTGAATAACAAAGGCACATTATTACTAACTGGGGGAAAAATGAGAAAACGTATACATATCTGAATAAAACTTTTTTATTGTGTGTTTTATAAATTCATTTTCATGTTTGGTTGTAGTTGATGTATCTGTATGATAGGCTAAATGCCGCAAATACCCACTATACTCCTAGTACTCTAGTCCAGTAACACATGTTTCCGTGCAGTAAAGATATATCCTTTCAAGTTAGGCAAATATATAATATTTTCATATTATCATGATAAATAATATATATGCTTACACAGGATATAAAAAAAGATTGCCTTTACTGAATTTAAATCGATAATATTGAACCAAAAGAGCCATGATTAGCACTGTAGCTCATCAGCCTTTGCATGATTTATAAGCTTATGAAACCTGACAAAGTCAGAGGGGCATGGGTTGTCGTTTGATGTCCGTCCGTCCGTCACAGGGGATCAAAGTAGCTAGGTTTATGTTCATTTGGTCTTGCCCACACCTATCAAACCTCTCCAAATATTGAGAATATTCAATGTATTTATTTTCCTCAAACCTCTCCAAAACCAATTTTTATAAATTTTCAGAATGTTCAATGAATTTTATTTATTGTAGATCCAGTCAATCTAGCTGGAAAAGAGGGCCAACCTCCAAAAAACTGCAAAAGAATTCATTTTCATCTTTTCTGTAAAGGCAAAAGCATACTTGATATGTGGCTTGGTATGCATGTTGTGCTGTAAACCAACGTGTAAGGGTATGCTGGGGACATTCAGGTGTCCCCCCATATACCTCTACACTCAATTAAATTTATTTGGCCTAAAGGTATAGGGAAATGGGAGGTCCTGACTCCTATGTAAACATATATAATGTGAAATGGACTCTTAAAATCTGTATTCAAATACTGTTTTTTCAATGAAGGTTTATTGCTGAAAGTTTGGATTGAATTGTAACTTCAAATTTAAATTGTTTGATAATAGTAATGTAAGAATGGTGATACTGGCGCCCTCTTGAAGATGACAGTCTGAGAGGAAACATTTCATCATCTATCATGGCATTGGTTTCATACATTTCACTAACTGGGACACGAATAAAAGTTTCAACCATGTCATGATGTTTAGGTTCACGTGGCTACATGACTGAGGAACGTGTGGGGTTGTCTTTCTTCAGGGGGTTCCACACCTCCTCTTCCTGCTTTTGAAAGGTTTTACGTGTAAATTTGATTAACCCCTTCTGTGCAATTTGTGAATGGGGTTAGTATTTGTTTCGGGGTCAGATTTATATGTATAGTGAGCCTCATTCCTGACAAGATCGTCAACGTTGGTATTACTATATACCCCCGACCTTTTTAGGTAAAAAGGTCGGGGGGTATACAAACCGAACGTCTGGAGTGTGGGCTCTTTTGCCATGGTTATTGGAGATACTGAGGAACCACTGTCAGACAGCATGGCGTCATCGTGGATGCAAACCTCTCCAGTGATAGTCAGATCTATTTCTTACAGGTGAGAAACATCACTCACCAATTGCTCATACAATCACCAATTGCTC
Organism: Gibbula magus; assembly: GCA_936450465.1. Classification (NCBI taxonomy): domain Eukaryota; kingdom Metazoa; phylum Mollusca; class Gastropoda; order Trochida; family Trochidae; genus Gibbula; species Gibbula magus. The sequence goes on from OW388306.1 coordinate 11,732,380, forward strand.
ACACCAATCATTTCTCCTACTGCCCCTTGCCATGACAAGGATTGACTGCTGCAACGGTCTGTCGTAAGTACGACCATGTCGCCCTAGGCCTCGTTCCACAAAACAATTGTAGAGTTACAATTAATTATAGACTAGCCCATTATGTTTACATTAGTTACACTTGATTGTAGACTAGCCCATTATGTTTACATTAGTTACAATTGATTGTAGCCTTACAATCGAGTGTAAATGTTGTGAGGAACTGCACCCTGCTCGTGAACAATATGCACTGGCTTCCTGTCCTGTGCACCACAGGAAAACGTTCACGATCCTACGAGTGGATGTCCGGAGATTCTCCAAACTACCTACAGGTCCATCTACAGGTCCATCTACTCTCCCCCTCCATCACTACGTTCCGGAGCAAACTTCTATGTCGTATTCCATTTATCAAGACAGTGAGATATGGCCAGCGTTCCTTCTTCTGTGCAGCTGCATCAGCATGGAACAGCGTCCCAGAGCCACTCCGAAGATGTCCTGGCCTGATGTCTTTCAGGCGTCATCTATCTCTTTCAGCAACTGTCTGTAAACCTTTTGCTTTTTCGAGATCTTCTAAGGAAGTATTAGCACTAGAGAACTGAAATCTTGTAAACAGACTCCTTGACCAATGGGGATTATAAATTGATGATCCAGTGGCCCAAAGTAAGGACCACATGGGCCAATACCTAAACACCTTTATTCATCTACTTCTCCAGTACGAAAAGTCTTAGAAAGCTGAAATGTTGTGTACTGACTTCATAATCAATGAGGCAACTGTCCGTAAACCTTTGACTTTGTCGAGTTCTTCTCTTGGTCAGAAAAAGCATTAGCACTTGAGAACTCAAATCTTGTGTACTGACTCCTTGGGCAATGGGGACTAAAAGTTGTAGATTTGGTGATCCAGTGGCCCCAAGTAAGGACCACAGGGGCCATAACCTAAATACCTATATTCATCTACTTCTCCAGTATGAAAAGTCTTAGAAAGCTGAAATGCTGTGTACTGACTTCATAGTCAATGGGGTTTATAACTTGTAGATTTGGTGATCCAATGTCCCAAAATAAGCAACACATGGATCACGACCTATAAACATATCTTCCTTTTCTCCAATAATACTAAAAGTACTCAAATGTTCAAAACTTGTGAACTGACTCTCAGGAAAGTGGGATAATACATTGTAGATTTGGTGACCCTGTTGCTCCAAATAAGAGCCATGATCTGAAAACATATGTTCATCTTCGTCAGAACGAAAGTAGAAAGCTGGAATCTTGTGTCGAAATTGTACATTTTGTGACTCCATGGTTCAAAAAAGCTACGCCTTGAAACCTATTTCTGCCTTCTTAACAAGAACTAAAAGCCTCAGAAAGCTAAAATATTGTGTACAGAGACTTTGACAAATATGGATTATAAATTTTAGAATAGAGAACGATATGACAATTACTTCAATTTTTTTATTTACAAACCTCCAGTGAGGTCACACCACTATACTGCCTATAACATTATACTCAATAATTCCTATGTGGATGTATTATCCCAGGGATTATCACATAATCCCCGGGATTGTAAAGTAATTTCCCCTCTACCCTGGGCAATTCTCTTAATAATGTCCCTCTTCAAATATCTATAGTTTATACCGAGATGTTAAGTTTAAGATGAAAATTAGTGTATGTTATGTCTAACTATGAAAAACTAACTAACAGAAAAACAGAAAAACTGCTGTTTATTCAAACATCAATGTGACAATGTTTTTTTCCAATAGCCCGTCTCCAACCTGAAACCTGAATACTCCTGCACACCAAGCGCAGCGATGATACCACTTTGCTACAGGGACTAGGCTGATGAGAATGTTTCCTAAGTTCCCCTTATACCTGCGGCCTTTTACTAAAGGGGGATATTTTACGGGCGACTCGTTTTGTTTTTGGCGCTATCAATTAGAATAGATGAAACATAAAATTTAACCATGGGGTCAGTTTGTAAGCTTGATAAAACATGCCAAAGGGTGTTTATGAGATTTAAAACCTGCAGGTTTTAAAACTCATTAACACCCTTTGGCATGTTTTCTCCTATACTTAAAGCTCCTTGTGCTACAGTTGGTATTTCTTAAAGTGAGTGAAACTTAATAAAATCCTCACATGTCTAAAAATGAATGAAGCTTAATAAAATCCTCACATGTCTAAAAGTGAATGAAGCTTAATAAAATCCTCACATGTCTAAAAGTGAATGAAGCTTCAGAAAATCTTCACATCACATCAATCATTTCATGTTTTCCTGTCAGTTAAGTCAAGTAATTCGTATACATAACATAACTAAGATCGAGGTCCAAGGATAAATGATAAAAGACAAATTTTATACCTTAAATGCTTTAATACAAATGATAATGGCAATAATACAATAACTAACAGTTGTTATTTACAGAAAAGTTTTAACATGTAAGTTTCATTCAAATTATTTCATAAATATCTTCCTAAAAAAAACAATGTTCAATACATTTGTATCCTGAAATTGAAAACAATTTAAATACTGAGTATTTAAAAGATCAGGTACACTTCATATTGTAAGACAAGTGAAAATAATGATGTACATGTGAAATGTATTAAAAAAAACAAAAATAAAATGTCTAATATTCAATATTGCTTAAAACCATATGTACGAAATAATTCATCAATGACAATGATAATACTGTTTGTAGCATCACTTTGATGTATTCAATGTTTATTTGTCACTTCTGTCACACAAAGAACGTCTGTAAAAACTTCAACCATGATATATCATGAAAGTGAATGAAGTTTCATAAAATTTTCATATTTCTAAAAGTGAATGAAGATTCATACAAAATTTAAAATGCCCAAAAGTGAATGAAGTTTCATAAAATTTTGTCTTGTATAAAAGTGAACGAAGCTTCATAAATGCTTAATAAATTCTTGACATGCATGGACATACAGCAAGAATATTAAAATCTTCACTTGTCTAAACATAACTATTGAAAGTTCATGAAATCTTAAATTGTACACCACAAAATGTAGTTATTACTAAGATCAGAAATTGTAATTCTGTTATTTTACTTTCACACAAAAACATCTACACATTTTTGAAGAAAAAAACTTTATCCAAATATGAAGAAATTTCATTCAATCTCTCTTCAAGGTAGGACGTTGAATTGAAAAGGTAGGACTTTGGATGGAAGATAAGTTCAGTGCTGTAATGGACAAGATTCAGTCTCTTTCCTTCACTGTACGACACACGTCTTTGAAACAACATTTGAATGTCTCCTCACTGTATTGCTTTTGAACAGCTGCGCTCGACCTGAATATATGAAAACAAGAAAAGAATCTTAGTCTAATCACACAAATTATTAATGTTAAATGTTTTTAAACTGGAATTTATCTCTATTGGAAACATTGTAATATCTTCCTGCTCCATCAGGGTATTTTAATTTGTAAAAGTACTTACCGGTAATAACCCAACTGGTTATGTATCGCTTTTTATAGCATGTATAGTTTAAGCCAATGAAATGTCATGATTTGAAAGTTAATGATTGCTCATCGCTCTTCTAATGGGGGTTGACTGTCAATATTGCTAGATTTTAAGTAATTTATTTTTAAAGTTATTTTACACAATCATGGTATTAAGTATTCTTGCGGATTAAAAAACACAGATGGAAAGCAAGATGATACAAAATTTATTCATCGTAAGTTATGGAATAAGAAAATATAATATAACATACAGAAGAAGACTTATCTGGTTAATCAAGATTATTTGGGAATGGTTAAACACTGACCTGACTGTTTAGCAATCTTCTCTGTGACGAGCAGGTACTCGTAGAAGTCGAGACTGTTTGATTTGTTCACGTCCACTTCTCTCATTGCCTCCTGTTAGTGACCAGAAAGATTTCAAAGTTTATTAATTACTATAATTCATATAAAACAGGAGGTAATGTGTTGATTTGCAAGAAATTTTTTTCTTTCTAGGTCAGCCAACAAATCAAAGGAAATTAAATAAAAATTTGCATTATGCTGGCGTCTGTGAGTCAATGAGAATTCAAGTTCAAGTAGGAACTCTATATACATACATTAGACACTAGAGAGTCCCTGGTTGAAGGAAACACTTTTATCTCTTAATTATAAACCTCCAGTGAAGTCACTCTATTGTTCTTTGGGGACACTGTTACTCGTAATTTCCCTCAAACTTGATACAATCTTACTATCTCGGGCGATTATCTTGATAATGTCCCTCTGCCGAGGCAATTACTTTAATAATGTCCCTCTGTCCCGGGCATAATGCATAATCTATCTATCTTTCTATATTTAAACGCTGACATGTCAAACTTTGTATGTGTGATGTCATATTCTATTGAAAAATAACTATTAATTCAAATACCAATTTTCAAATGTTTTGCCGAAAAGATGTCTCGACCCCGAAACTTTCATAGTACTGCACAGGAAACCCAGGACTCATACCACTACACCAAAGCCGCTGTGATGAAAGATGTGGGACTGCAAGCCCCTATTATATCTACGGCCTTTAACCAACGGCGAAATTTTACGGACGACTCTTTGACTATATTGGGTAATCAATTAATTTGATTAGTTTGCAATAACCATTCAGTAAGCCCCTATTATATCTACAGCCTTTAAAGGCACAAGTGCACGCTTTTCGCATTCAAATAAGCTATTTTAGGTCATAAGAGGACATATATACTCACTTTAGCTTTCTTTCGGTGCAATAAAATACTTATTATTCTTTACAATTGACCTGCAGTCAATAATCAAATAGTTGAGACGGCCGAAGTCATTCAGGGATATCACGAATAGAAAGAGTCGCTAATGTGCAAAATGGGAAATATAGATTGTAGAAAACGGCTGAACTAGGATTTCATTCAGTTCTTGCATATACTTTATTCTCTTAACAGACAACAAAGATTGGATAGTCTTCATTAAGGAGTATCTATAACTTCACCGGTTTGTAATACGCAGTGTATAAGCATTGTTGTTACATTAACAATAGCGACTGCCGTTTTTGGTCTTCGGATTTGGTGCAATTTCTTAATATTGCTGATATTTAAGTTCATGCGGATTTAATGCAATGTTGCATTAAATACTTCCGGTCTTTTAAAGTTAACTTTAAAACCTGAATAAGTACATATTTTCCAGATAACTAATATAATACATTACCTGAGGACAGATAGTTTGTAATACCGAGAGATCTGCATTATCCGTGCTTTATTTACATTTTAAAACAATTGGTGTGACATAGTGCCTTTAACCAACGGCAAATTTTATGGACGACTCTTTGACTTTTACTTGGGTAATCAATTGATTTGATTTGCTTGCAATAACCATTCAGTTTATCTTAGCTGCACATGCAGTACATGCCCGGCTGCGTTCGTGTGATGCGTTTCACAGCTGGGAACCACATGGATAAAACACCAAGACAAAGCTAAATTTAATGTGTCCCCCACTTTTTTTCATTAAATTATATTTTATCCGCTGTTTCTGTCTGTTTATAAGTTGGATAAAACCTAACCTGTGGATATGCCCTCCTAACTTTTAAATAATGCCTGCAGGTCATGTTTTATCCAACACGTATCAAACTGTTCCAAGATGAAAAGCTCACCTCAGCCTGCACTGCTGTAAACTGGAGACCCATCCCTGTCAAGGCTTGTATAACCTACAAGAGAAGTAACCTTCATTATGTAACTTGCAAACCATGTAGGTACTGCATTGAAATTCAATGTAGCATTGAACTGACCATATTTCATCTTACAAGCACTTGGTCTCCAATATATGTTGGGTCTAAAAGAAGCGCTGGGTCTTCTCGAAAATACCAATTGTTGATTACATTACATTACATTACATTACATTACATTACATTAAAGAATTTTGGTAATTTTAACCAACAGGCCTACTGATATAAAATGCTCTGTCAACATGAATATAAAACCCAACTGATACTTTTTTAAATAATTAAAATTAGTTTATTTATTTATTTATTTTTATTCAATTTAGTTAGGTGCCCAGAGAGATCTTCATCTTCATCAATAGCCATGAGTTATAAGCACTGACCTCTGAGAAATCAAGAGTCCTATCACCATTTCCATCATACTCTTTGAACTGTTCAAACTGGTGTTCAGTCTGGAATGGAATCAGCATTCAGCATCAAAATAACAACAACTATTCAAAGGTGAAATACAACATTTATCACTTAATCAAGAACGAAAGTGAGAGGTTCAAGGACCGTAAACTATGCTAACTGGCAGCCGGTAATATGGTTGAAAAGCTGAAACTTAAAGGTACATTCATTGTGTTGATTGGGGTCACATGCCGCAACCATTGTTGTGGAACTTCACCGATTGCAGTTGACCCTAAGCAATGCCCAGGACGAAAGGGGGTGAATGATAAAAACGATAACTATCCTGATTAAGGGCCTCCAACTAAATATAGAGGCTCTGTATCTAGGAAAGTTATCATTTTAGTTTTTGTGTTTATTTTATAAAGTTTCATTTTTTTTTTCATTAGACTTTATTTTGAAGTGAACATTTGTTTTGTTGTGGCTTTAGTTTGTTGTATTCTTTAATCTGAACCAAACAAAAAATGTACCGAATTGAGGGTTCTACATCAGAATACATATTGAACCGGATCTCTAGTGCACCGTGTCATCTGTACAAGACAAAGTGCCAGCACAATGCAGAGACTCAAGGAATATAGATGTAACCAGAGGTTTTTACCTGCTGAATCTTTTCGAGCCACACCCTGCTGAGTGGACAATTTACAGGAAACAACTCGCTAACAAGGACAAATCTAGCATATCAGCAATTTTACTATGAAGTGGAGGAAAGTTAACAAAATGTAGCACTTTCTAAATTAGCCAGTGATGGAAACTGGCACGAGTTATGACTTTATGCTTACCATTTCCTTTGTCATGTCAGGGAAGTGTTTCTTACAGACTTCCCAGTTAATGGCCTGTAAACTAGGTAGCAGTAAATCTGGATTCTCTGAAATTGAATATAATTACTTAAATTACAAAATTAATAAATCTTATATATATCTACTTCAAAAACTAAACAAGAGCCATCAGGAAAGATGCCACATCTACATGATATGGGGAGGCAGTACACCAAATTTGATGAGGTATGGTCAAGTAGTTTTTAGAGATTTGCTCCGGAAACAATCCCTACACCTTAAATAGACAAAGTCCAAATTGTTACAATGGAAAACAAAAAAATGTTTTAAATGCTCAAACCCCGGAAAGGCACATCTGCATGATATTGGCAGAAAGTATACCAAATTTGAGGAGGATTGGCCAAGTAGTTTTCAAGCACTGATCCGGAAACAATGTAGTCATGGACAGACAGACAGACAGACAGACGGACAATAGACTGACGGACGGACACACATACGGAGCCAACGACTATATCCACCCTGCATTATATGCCAGGGGGATAAAAATAAATAAAAAATCTTACAGTTCTATTTTGAGTTCGAAATATTGAGAATCTTTTAAATAGAAAATATTGAGAATCTCCAGTAAAAACATTGAGAATCTGTAGAAAATATTGAGAATCTTGCATAAGAGATTGACAATCCTTTTTGTAGATATTAATCTTTAGTAGATATTGAGAATTTCAAGTTAAGAGATTGAAAGAATCTTGAGTAATGAGATAGAAAATATTTAGAAGAAATTGAGAATCTAAAGTAAAGGTTGCTTACCGACAGGTTCCTTTTTCTCCACTGGTGGTGCTGATTTCTTCACTGCTATAGCGGTTGCTGCTGCTGCCTTTCCTCCACTCATGAAGTGACGTCTCCTCGACCCGCCGCTTGTCAGGTCATTGCTATTGTCACTCTCGGAGGATCTGAAACAGGGAGAATCTCACGTACATGTTTCAGGATCTGAAACAGGGAGAATCTCACGTACATGCTTCAGGATCTGAAACAGGGAGAATCTCACGTACATGCTTCAGGATCTGAAACAGAGAGAATCTCACGTACATACTTCAGGATCTGAAACAGGGAGAATCTCACGTACATGTTTCAGGATCTGAAACAGGGAGAATCTCACGTACATGCTTCAGGATCTGAAACAGGGAGAATCTCATGTACATACTTCAGGATCTGAAACAGGGAGAATCTCATGTACATGCTTCAGGATCTGAAACAGGGAGAATCTCACGTACATGCTTCAGGATCTGAAACAGGGCGAATCTCACGTACATGCTTCAGGATCTGAAACAGGGCGAATCTCACGTACATGCTTCAGGATCTGAAACAGGGCGAATCTCACGTACATGCTTCAGGATCTGAAACAGGGAGAATCTCACGTACATGCTTCAGGATCTGAAACAGGGAGAATCTCACGTACATGCTTCAGGATCTGAAACAGGGAGAATCTCACGTACATGCTTCAGGATCTGAAACAGGGAGAATCTCACGTACATGCTTCAGGATCTGAAACAGGGAGAATCTCACGTACATGCTTCAGGATCTGAAACAGGGAGAATCTCACGTACATGCTTCAGGATCTGAAACAGGGAGAATCTCACGTACATGCTTCAGGATCTGAAACAGGGAGAATCTCACGTACATGCTTCAGGATCTGAAACAGGGAGAATCTCACGTACATGCTTCAGGATCAGAAACAGGGAGAATCTCACGTACATGCTTCAGGATCTGAAACAGGGAGAATCTCACGTACATGCTTCAGGATCAGAAACAGGGAGAATCTCACGTACATGCTTCAGGATCTGAAACAGGGAGAATCTCACGTACATGCTTCAGGATCTGAAACAGGGAGAATCTCACGTACATGCTTCAGGAGTGGTGATAATTACAGAGAGAGAAAACATAACCTCTCTCATACCATGACACAAGGCAAATATCCTGCAAATATTTCACAGGTGATACATTTCCACCTTATAAACAATGTAATAAGTATGACATCACGTATAGTCATTGAAATTGATTTCCAAATGTGTTCATATTTTTTTTATGTGATTTCCAAGCATGCAAAATATCCCTTTGTCATGGCTATATAACGTCATAAACAATGTCATGACATCACAAACAATGTTATGACGTTATGTTTTGTCTATAACTTTGCATTCTAAATGCAGTGACGACGGGTAACAAGTCATACCTCAAAGACAAATTTTGCATACTTCCCTCAATTTCATGACTTCAGCAATAAATATAACATTGCTTTAGTGTATATGAATACAGGTGACTCCTTGCTGGAAATATTAATACTCAGACACTCATGTTGTACATAGGATGTGTGATATTAATAATGATAATAATAATAATTATGATAATTTTAACGCTAATATCCATCACAAACCCAGCTCACTGGTGGTACTTTATGAACAATATCACCCTGATGGAATTATACTTTCGGAGCTGCCGTGTAGGTCCGTAATTGCTTTGTTCATAGATGCTCATATAATATCCTCTTTATTTCTAAAGTGCATTTATCTATAATGAAAAGCCATGCTTGAAGTATTGTTCAGTTTCAACATGTGTCTGTGTTAAATGATATCACACTTACAAAAACAAAGGTTTGCTAGGGAAAAGTTATATGTGCAAATATGGACATATATACAACATCTATGATGCTGGCAATGTTTCACCAATTATAGGTTAACTGAACAACTTACATGTTTTTCTGTGTCATGGATATTCTTTTGATTCTCTTCACTTTCACATCCTGAAGATAAATAGCATAAGCAATCACATTCATTTCATAATTTCTGGTTTTGCTGATTCAATTTGAACCCAACCTCAACTCAAATGTTGGTGTCATTATTGTAGCGTTTTGTGGGGTTAACTGGTAAAATAACCTAAATACTCAATAAAATTAACAACATCCTAAAGCTTGACACAAATTCCAAATACTCTATACTTTCCTAATAATGCCTACATCAGCTACTCTCCTCACATCTCCACACTACACACAAACTCTCTCTTTCTCACTTTGCTTTCTCTCCTGTTCATACCCCATCCAAAGATTTAGGGCATCATTTTTTACACAGACACTGACACCGACACCAGCACTGACACCAGCACTGACACCAGCACTGACACCAGCACTGACACCAGCACTGACACCAGCACTGACACTGTCACTGACACTAGCACTGAAACCAGTACTGACACCGACACCGACACCAGCACTGACACCAGCACTGACACCAGCACTGAAACCAGTACTGACACTGACACCGACACCAGCACTGACACCAGCACTGACACCAGCACTGAAACCAGTACTGACACTGACACCGACACCAGCACCGACACCAGCACTGACACCAGCACTGACACCAGTACCGACACCAGCACTGACACTGTCACTGACACTAGCACTGAAACCAGTACTGACACCGACACCGACACCAGCACTGACACCAGCACTGACACCAGCACTGAAACCAGCACTGACACTGTCACTGACACTAGCACTGAAACCAGTACTGACACCGACACCGACACCAGCACTGACACCAGCACTGACACCAGCACTGAAACCAGTACTGACACTGACACCGACACCAGCACTGACACTGTCACTGACACTAGCACTGAAACCAGTACTGACACTGACACCGACACCAGCACTGACACCAGTACCGACACCAGCACTGACACCAGTACTGACAAAGACACCAGTACCGATAGTGGCACCAGCACTGACACCAGCACCGACAGTGGCACCAGCACTGACACTAGCACTGACACCAGTACTGACACCGACACCAGCACCGACAGTGGCACCAGCACTGACACCAGCCCCGACAGTGGCACAAACACTGACACCAGCACCAACAGTGCCACCAGTACTGACAACAGCACCAGCACAGACACCAGCACCGACAGTGGCACCAGGACTGACACCAGGACTGACACCGGCACAGTCACCAACACCAGGACTGATACTGGCACCGACACATGCACTGGCACCAACAACAACACTGACAACCGCATCAGCACCGGCACTGGCACAGGGGAGGATCCCTATCAGTAACTGTTTGGACTGCAAGGACAACATGTTGAAAATTCAGCAACATATATATCAGAATTATATATTAGCTCTAAATTTGATTTAAAGTCAAATGTGTAACAGAGCACCCTAAAACCAAATTCAACTGTCCATTATTGTTCACAATGGCCAATAAAAATGAGTATTATGGTAGAAGACTAAATAAAGCATATCTGCAAGTAGATGTCTGAAACTATCAGACGAAATCAGTTCATACCGATGGAATATATTGGTAGTGTGGCAACAAGTCCGACTTGTTTTTTTCGAGTTCTGCATTTTTGGCCTTCTCGTAGACGTAGCTGAGTCTGTTGTCCAGTTGTTCTAGGTCCACGTCGGTCAGTTCATTGGTTTCTGGACTTCGATACTTCTCTGAGGCAATACTGGAGATTTAGAAATACGTCAATACGTATCAGCTGTCTTAGAGAACATGAACCGTGCGATCAATGACTCATGAAATAACAATTCAAAATATGCTTGAAAGCCTGCATATATAGATATATACTTATGTTCTTTACATTTTAGAAAAACATAAAGGTGAATTGCATCAATTCGTATTGTGTTGACATCTTTAAATAGTGGCAGAGCAAGAAGGAGAGTTTGGGGGTTTTAAACCTCCCATCCCCCACCGTATGAACAATATTGCTTGTAAATTTGATGGACACCCCTTGGTGAAATGTCCCCTTTTCAATATCTGACTGGGTGGTAATTCATTGAATTTCAGTGTAAAATTGAACTTAAAACATAATGTAAGTAGTACCTATATAGACCTTCTGTAGGGCAACTTACTGAAGATCTGTCCTGATTCCTCCGAGCACCGCTATATAGATCTTCTGTAGAGTAACTTACTGTAGATCTGTCCTGATTCCTCCGAGCACCGCTATATAGACCTTCTGTAGGGCAACTTACCGTAGATCTGTCCTGATTCCTCCAAGCACCGCTATATAGACCTTCTGTAGGGCAACTTACTGTAGATCTGTCCTGATTCCTCCGAGCACCGCTATATAGACCTTCTGTAGGGCAACTTACTGTAGATCTGTCCTGATTCCTCCAAGCACCGCTATATAGACCTTCTGTAGGGCAACTTACTATAGATCTGTCCTGATTCCTCCGAGCACCGCTATATAGACCTGCTGTAGGGCAACTTACTGTAGATCTGTCCTGATTCCTCCGAGCACCGCTATATTGACCTTCTGTAGGGCAACTTACTGTAGATCTGTCCTGATTCCTCCGAGCACCGCTATATAGACCTTCTGTAGGGCAACTTACTGTAGATCTGTCCTGATTCCTCCGAGCACCGCTATATAGACCTGCTGTAGGGCAACTTACTGTAGATCTGTCCTGATTCCTCCGAGCACCGCTATATTGACCTTCTGTAGGGCAACTTACTGTAGATCTGTCCTGATTCCTCCGAGCACCGCTATATAGACCTTCTGTAGGGCAACTTACTGTAGATCTGTCCTGATTCCTCCGAGCACCGCTATATAGACCTTCTGTAGGGCAACTTACTGTAGATCTGTCCTGATTCCTCCGAGCACCGCTATATAGACCTTCTGTAGGGCAACTTACTGTAGATCTGTCCTGATTCCTCCGAGCACCGCTATATAGACCTTCTGTAGGGCAACTTACTGTAGATCTGTCCTGATTCCTCCGAGCACCGCTATATAGACCTTCTGCAGACCGTTCAGTTCTTCCTCCAGGAACATCACATCCTGGTAAGAGGAAATAAATGGTTCTTGCTTTGCTATTTTGTTCCGATTCCAATTATGTAATGGATAAATGAGGGTTTATAAGTAAGCAAACTTCTCACATCTCACAAATCTTTGTAGAAGTGTAAACTTTATGTATGGCCGTAAAGTCAAGCCGGGTCTAGGATATGGAGGGCAATACAAGGGGCGTAACTCTGTTCATCTTTCCCATACATGCTGTTACAATCAAGAGATGAAAGCATGTAACTCTGTCCAATATTACTATAGTGCTCTTACTAAGATGCTGTTTTATTATATGACGAGCGATGAAATACTGGGATTTATCGGTGATATAAACTGTCTATCAAGCTACAGTGAAAATAACTTATATTTTCACTGCGAACGGTGACTGATATAATTTGACGTCATAAAACAATGGTCTCGCGCGGCGATTTGGCTTATGACGTCATAGTGTTACTGTGGTGACGGGCTGTTCCTTGCGGCCGCTTGGCGTGAAAACGACCCTTTTCGGACGTAATTATATTGATAATATCATATAATAAATAGAATATCCGTCAATTCTTGACAAATACCATGTTTATCTCATCTCGTGAGGTAGAAAAGTTATATATTTTCACTCGTGGCTGCGCCACTCGTGAAAATATTACCTTTCTACCTCACTCGATGAGATAAACATGGTATTAGTCAAGAAAAGACAGATATCCTCTATATACATGATGCATTTGTAGCACAGTTGGTAGAGAGTCCACTCATCACCCGTAAGGTTTGGGTTTGATTCTAGGCCACGTCATACCAACAGTTCAGCATTATAAGGATAGAACAACGCGTGAACTACTGTTGCACTTTGGCTGCCGGGTGCCAAGGACACAAAAAGAATTGCTAATTTCATTGTATTGAGGACAATAAAGTGTTTTTATTATTATTGTTATAATATATGTAACCAAATAAACATGTGCAACTTCTCACACCTTTTTAAACTTTTTTCATGGCCATAACAATACAAGCCACGTCTAGAATAAGCGAGAGAAATACAAGGGACATTACTCTATTCTGCTTCCCCTTACATGCTTTTACAAATGAGATCTGTGCATACATACCCGGTATGTATTATTATTACATTCCTTCTGCACCAGCTATAAGGCCATAAGTGTCTTACTACTCACTTTTTCAAGGAGAAAATGCTGCCTTTTCAGATCTTCCAAAGCTTGACCTTATATAAGAGAAAAAGATCGTTACATTTTAGGGAAACTGATCAAATTATTTGTACACACATGATTCTGTACAATCATCATTAACAAAGTAATTTGCATTCCAGAATACATCATCTTAATGACTATTGACTAAGTATAAACTTTACCCTGAAAAGGAAAAACTAACACCAGTCTCCATCACTTACTAATTTAATCCTTGCGGAGGTTCAAACCTCTTAAACCCCTATTCTGGATCCACCACTGATATCAGAGGAAAACTGTATTTATGCATCATTACATATGTACATTTCATTTAAATTTAAGCCCAGAACTTAAAAACGACAAATGACCTAAAGCTAAGAACATTTGTCATTTTAAAGGTGCATCCATTGTGTTTCATAAAATTTGATTTGACTTTAATACGTTCGAACACACCATATGTGCTGTTTACAATACAAACAAATTCACTAAGCCTGCATATTCATCCCCAATCACCAAATATATCATAATTACTAGTTTCCAATTAAAATCGAGTAACATCATTATGCATGTGCAGAAACCGAAAGTGTATGTCCTATTTACACGCACAGTAGTTATATGACCTATTAAACATTATCAACCCAAATGTTTTATTTTATCTGGTTTAAATAAGATTCCAAAATTACGTTTGACTCATTGGCGCGCGCTACACGCGATGCATTGTCCGGTTTTCGATCAGAAATCGACACTTTTACCTTCATATCGTAAATATACTAAGTCGAATATCATCAAAATGGTAGTTTTCGGTAACAGTTGGTACTTCTCGATAAAGTAAGACCATTTATAACGTTTGGCATATTTGACCCCAAACAACACAATGGATGTACCTTTAAGAAAGTAGCAAAAATATGACTTATAATATCTAGAACTGGATGAAGAAATTTTGAAAGGGGAGGGGAGGTTCGAGGTTCACCCAATGAAAGGGAGGGGGGGGGGGGGGGGGGGGGAGGAGGTTCAAACCCCTTAAACCCCTATTCTGGATCCACCACGGATATCAGAGCAAAACATACTTGTTGCGAGACTCGATGGTTTAGAGTTGAGTTCCTGTTTCATCTTCATCATCCGATTCTGTTCCTCAAGAATCTACACACACAGAGAAATTGAACACAGAGGTCAAAAGTGACACTGACATGCCAATATATCAAAACCTCATGGGCGTGGCCTACGGTAGGGAGCATCTTAAACATTGTCATAATCCCGATTACACTATCCGTCATACAGTCATAAGGGTCACACAATACTACTTTTCTTTTAAAAGTATTTTTGGGGCAAAATTACCAAAGCCAGGAGGATAAAAAGGAGTGCAAATCAATATACTAGTATTTCAGGTAAGAAGAACTGGCATTGAATTGAAGAATGCTATCACATATGATGTAATGTTAACTCTAATCGGGAAGTTTTCCATTTGAGTGGTATAAATTGCTGGAAATGTTCCTGGCAATATGAATAGGAAGCATCAGCACTATCTGACATATTCCTGGACACGTTTGAAAATAATTAAATGCCAACTTGATTAAGCTACTTGTACCTGAACTTTCTTGGTTTGAGATCGGTTTACTCTTTTCACCTCTTCTAATTCTTCCATGGTCTCAACAAGTCTGAAAAAATGATTTACTGGTACACTGATTTTCAAACATTTGAATCTTTACCAATACATTTATTTATGATTATTTCATTTATCAATATAGGCCATGGCCAAAACCAAATTGTTAATGTAATACAGTCACTATAAGGTTTGGCACAAATAGATTTTAAAGGCGCTGTAGAATGCTGTTCTTACCGAAATATAAGTGCTCTGACAAAAAGGTAAATAAGTGTTACCAATGGCTTAGTAATACCGTATTCGCCGTAATAGAAGCCCTGGGCGTTTAAAAAATTGGAAAAAGGGGGCGTTTATTAAAATGCCTTTAAAAAATAGAGCCATGGCCTCTGTAGCTCATCAGGAGATAATAAGTGGGGTATGTTATGGAGTGGACTTTATAGCAATGGTCAGATAATGGAATGTAGTAATAAGAATCTAGGTAGTGAAACGATTAAAGCAGTTTAAAAATATTTTGTTACCATAACTTTGCCAATCTGCTATATATATGTGTTGAAAGAGCAACACAAAGCTTGGAAATAAATTGCTGGTATCAAACATATAATAATGTGGTGGAGAGATCATACTATTTTTTAAGATTGTACACACATTATATAATAATGAATATACCGGGTACAATTCTTTGCATACAATTCACCACTGTAAGCTATTGCAATAATGGCCTGGGGCTGTAGAAGAAAATGAAAAAAAACTTTTTAGGTCATGACCCCTGTTAATTATTATCAAAATTGGTTACACATAAATCAACATTCGTTATGAATATCATACACCTTTGCATTATATTGTTTTAATTCTTAATTGCATTATGGCAATACCAACATTTATTACATAATGAATAGGAGCCTCAGTTTTGGAAAATCCCATTTCTCATAGGCTCCATTTCAATACTCAATAAATTGGTGTATTTTTTTTAGTAAATTCTTTTTCACCATTTCTTATAGGCTCCTTTTCAATATTTGATAAAATTGTGATATTCTATGAATAAATTCTTTTTTAGAGTCAGTGGAAGACTAAAGCAGTCTCACGCACAGTCTATGATAACACAGTGCTGCACAGTAGTTTGAAGTAACCTGAAACCTCTGTGTAACTATCAGTTTTCATCCTTCTGCCAGGAAGAGGTCAACACAATGCAATTACATAACATGCAGACACTGGACTCACAGCCAGTAAAATTTATATGTTAGATGCAGTTTTTCCTACAATTAATTATTTTTCTGTACTGGAGAAGATGATGAAAATAGGTGTGATGTCACAATCTCATATAGCTACTTCTTTTATAGTCCTATGTTATCACCAGTCATCACTAGTCATATTCAGTTCACATATCTCATGTAAAATGAAAAAATTTAATTCCTCTTCAAGTTATTCCTTCAAAGGGTATTCAATAGTTCTCATTTCAAATAGATTCACATTAAACATGTCCATGATGTAGACATCTATCTCATTTCTTGTTCCTATTGAATAAAATTAAGTGCAAAGTTAAGAGAAAACTAAATCAGATATAAAGTATAAAATATGATATAAATAAGGTATACCAAATTGACTCGTACTGGAAATTCTCAATAATTAATTAATTAATTCTCCAATAATTACACAATATCATGAGATATTAAAAAACTCCATTATTTACTCTTAAATTACAAAGAACATAATATTAGATTTAATAAAAGATTCTGTATTAAGTCTTTAGAATACTTTTAGACTTGTGTACCTTTATCAGCAAATTCACTTGCAAAATACAAATAATTACTCATATGTGAAATGTGAGACAAAGATAAAATATGACTTATAATTTTTGTTAGACCTCCAATTCTAAGTTTTTAATTCTAAATATCTCTTTTTCATCAGACATATTATATTCTCAAAGCACATGTTAGAACTCTCACATCAGAAAGATGAAATGCCTTTAACTCAGCTGTTTTCTTTAAAATTACCTCCCTTACCTAATTACTGATTGAAGTGCACATATAATCTCAGAAAGATGCTGTAAACTGAAATAGGCTTTTAGGTTATGATCTATGTGACCCATATTTGGGGTCACAGACTCACCAAATTTACAATTTAGAATCCCTTACAGCCAAGGAGTCTGTACATAAAATTTCAGCTCGTTTGAGCCATTGGGACTGGAGATGAAGATGAAAATAGCATTTTAGGTCATTGCCTCTGTGACCCAATATTTGGAGTCTCACTGTCACCAAATTTACAATTTAGAATCCCCTTCAGTCAAGGAGTATGTACATAAAATTTCAGCTCTCTACGTTCATTGGGACTGGAGAAGATGATGAAAATAGTTTTTTTTAGGTAATGACCCCTGTGAGCCACACTTGGGGTCACAGGGTCACCAAATCTACAATTTAGAATCCCTTTCAGCCAAGGAGTCTGTACATAAAATTTCAGCTCTCTGGAGTCATTGGTTCTGGAGAAGAAGATGAAAATAGCTTTAAAGGTTATGACCCCTGTGACCCACATTTGGGGTCACAGGGTCACCAAATTTACAATTTAGTATCCCCTTCAGCCAAGGAGTCTGTACATTAAATTTCAGCTCTCTGGAGTCATTGGTTCTGGAGAAGAAGTCGAAAAAGCGAAAAGTTTACGGACGGACGGACGGATGGACGGACGCCATCCCATGCCATAAGCCCATCGGGCCTTTCAGGCCAGATGAGCTAAAAATCGTAAAAAGGGGGCGATTATTTAAAAAAACTTCTGTTGATGTCCAAAAGAAAAAGGAACATCGATTTTATTTTAGAGTTTTAATCAAGATAAGTGTATCAAATAAATGTAAAGAAGAGTTAAATGTAGTTGTGGGACATCTTCAAAGAGAGTTGAGCAAGACATTTTCCTGTTTCTTAAAACATGGCGGTCGCATAGAATGTGTAGTGACTGATCGCCTGGGGACTGAATATACCATGTACCTAACACTTTACTGGACATAAGAGGTTGATAGCAAGATTGAAAACTCTTCTTCAGTGAAACATCAGTAAGGTTAGTCGATACAAAAGGGGGGCGTTTATTAGGGGTCATTTTCCGCGAGTCAAAAATGGCTTAGGGGGGCGTTTATTAGGAGAGGGCGTTTGTTAGGATGAATACGGTACTCCTGGATGAACAAGAAAACAAATGATCATGGTTCGGTTCAGCCATGCGAGTCCATAACCCATCGAGCGGCCATCTTAATGTGTTCACATTAAAATGGCTTCTCAGAGGTATAGTAAACGTGATCTGACTGATACAACGATACCTAAACACTCAGAGTAGAGTTTTAAATGTGGTACAATAATGGAACAGTCAACCATCTTTCTGAAAACTCAAAATTCCATGAGACCTACAAATCTACCCCTCACACTGTAAACATCCACATACATCACACTATTTTCTTCCAATACGGATAAGTGTTTTCTATGGATACAGTAATGAGATGTTTTACCCTCTAATGTAAGAATATATTGTTTAAACTTAAATCATAAATGGCAAATTTTATTAAAAGTAATATACAACTAGAAATATGTGCATGTGATGCACTGTGATGTCCCCCGCTCCAATTTTCAATCAAAACTAATCATCTAACCCTTACTTAACAATGCCAGAGGGAAAAAAAAACAACTTTACTTTAATCGAAAAAGGTTACTCTATTAGCATAAATCAACTGCACATAAAAAATTTAAAAAATAGATGGTAATTAATCAGGCAGGTCCCTACCCCCAATTTGCACTAAGTTGAAATTGTGTCCATGGAAAACGAGAAATAAAAAAATCAGAATAGCCAAAGTAGCAAAAGGCACCACTCTATCACTAGGTCTAAGCAAATACAAAGTTTGTTGAAAAAATATGGAACGGTTTTAGAGATAGAGGCCGGAAAAGGTCCCTACCCTCAATATGCACTAAGTTGAAATTGTTTCCATGGAAACCAGAAAAACCAAAATAGCAAAAGGCACCACTCCACCACTAGGTCTTACCACATACCAAGTTTCGTAAAGAAATACTAGATAGATTTTGAAATAGAGGCCGGAAAAGGTCCCTACCTCCACTTTGCACTAAGTTCAAATTGTTTCCATGGAAACCAGAAGAAAAAGAAATTCAGAATAACCAAAATAGCAAAAGGCACCATTCCACCACTTAACCACATACCAAGTTTCGTGAAAAGATATTGAATTTTTTTTTAGATATGGCCCGGAAAAGAAAGCATTTCGGAATAACGGAATAACGGAATAATGAAATGACAGACAGAGGTGAAAACATTATGTCTCCCGAAAAAATTTTCGGGGGACATAATAATCATGCTACAGTGCTACAGATTTCAAAAGGACTTTCGCTATTATACATTAAGGTAAATATGTCATTGACATTGGACTATGCATTAATTAATCTATTTAAAAGTACATGTTATATTCCCTCTAAAGTAGCAACAAAACAAAAACTAAATGAGGTTGCTGATGAAGGTAAGATTTATTTATTTGTGTCATCTAAAAATATTGTAATTGTTTTTATTTTTTATAGCTGAAGCTCTAGATACTTAGCCTCCATAGAAATTTGGACCTGTTGAAGCAACTACATGTAGCTCCTGGGTTGTTTTTAAAAGGAGGGTTCCATCGGGATATTTTTTGTGGAAACAAAATTCGAGGGGATATTCCTGTTAACACATATATGTTATGTTAAGGAGAAAACATGACTCTGAGGTCTTCTGCTCTGAGAATAACCTGAAGGGAGGGATAAAGCCCCGAGGGCGTTAGCCCGAGGGGCTATCCCGACCTTGAGGTTATTCTCAGAGCAGAAGACCGAGGAGGAGTGTTTTCTCCAGCTTATAAACCGTCAACTATCAAAATTTACGAGTTATAGTTTCGGACGCTCAAAGGGCCTAATTCCTCCGCTTAGACCATTTTAAAAGCAGAAGACGAAGGAGGAATGTTTTCTTCCTATTTATAAACGTCAAATGTAAAAATTTACATTTTATAATTTTTGATTCCCAAATCTTGTTTTTATAAAGGGTATGTCGCCCTCGGTTGCGTTATATCGAGGCAAAGAAGGTATGACTATAAATGGAGTAATTCAACTCCATTCATCGTCTCGGTCTGCATAGCCGAGCGGTCTAAGGCGCCAGTTTAGAGAGTGAAGGGTGCCAGGTTCGAAACCACCTATTTCAACTTGGAAATTTTTAACTTTGTATAATTTTCGAAAATAATTGCTGCTTGTTGGCTATTGCGTTGCAAGTCTGAAAAATTATTCTAAGTGCATTTCCAGGTCTTACTTTCAAAAAAACCTCAGGTTCAGGTCTTACTTTCAAAAGTAAAACCTCATACCGGGTTATTCTCGGAAGTAAGACCTCATTAGAGGTTATTCCAAGAAAAGAAGATACCTACAAAACAACAGACAGAATCCGACCTAGGTTTATAAGAATACATGATTAAAACACAAGCCATTCATCGGCGAGTGGGGAAAACTTTGCTACAGCATAACAGTAAATTGTTTCTTAGTTTTATGACATGTTATGTGTTACTGTATGAATACTCTTTCAGTGTATGTCTTTTGTGATTAAAAAGTTGTAAAATTAGGTACAATATATTGTGTTTTCACTTCACACAATGCAAAAATAAAAAATGGCGACAGAACCATCCCTTTAAATGAATGAGGAATGATTTATATATATATATATATATATATATATATATATATATATATATATAAATCATATATATAAATCATATATATATATATATATATATTTATCAATCTACCAGCCATATAAAATGATACTTGAAACGACCTTTCTAAACCGTATCACCCAGTATGAGGGACTTACAACATTGTAATTCCCTCCAGGATGGTTTACACATACACTTGTAAACCCTGTTAGAAGGAATTATAATGATTGTAAACCCTGATATATTTGTTAAGATGACGGCTTGAAAGTAAAGATCTGAAGAAACTAACTTAGACTTATTTTGAAAAATTTCATAAGTTTACGACAGAATATGTACACCAAATGTTTTGCAGAAAGTGAGTCTCGAACCCGTATCCACTATCACCTGCAGTTACTGAGTCAGCGCCTTTGACTACTGCGCTAAAGGGGCAGACGAGATATCACGGTACAAAAGAAACTCATATAGCGCGGCTGACATCACCCAGGGATCCTCAATATAACGCCAGGGATCCTCAATATAACGCGATAACACGTAAAAAGCCTGTTTTACACTTAAAAACGGTTGATAATATTGATAACCCATTCTACCTCGGATATGGTACGGTTGTAGACACTGATAGTCAGGAAAAACCCTCGGATGCTTCTCATCCTCGGGTTTTTCCTTCCTATCAGGGTCCACAACCGTACTATATCCTCGGTATCATGGGTTATCCATATAATATTATTCATATATTTTGGGTTATAAACTGTGACTTACTTGGTGTTACTCTCCATAAGGACCTTCTTCTTCTCTCTCTCCCACAGCTCGATAGTGTTGTACCTCTGTAGTCTGTACACATCAAACAACAACTTACTTACAGCTCGATAGTGTTGTACCTCTGTAGTCTGTACACATCAAACAACAACTTACTTACAGCTCGATAGTGTTGTACCTCTGTAGTCTGTACACATCAAACCAAATTTCAATGGATTGTCGTGATATGAAAATTATATATCATTTGTCATGAAATTGATGTCAAAAGTAGGTTCTCTTTCATAGTCGATCTGAGAAAACCTGCCAATCTGGTTTTGGTTTCCTTTATTGCCTTGTAGCTACTGCCTGAGTTAGAGATGTTAGTACATAGTGTAGTGACATCTAAAGTGACCAATATAATGTCAATCTCTTTATTTAGTTGAACGATTTTTATTTTTTGAAGGAAATGTGTTGTTTCCCTTATGAAGCTTGGGTATTCCCTTACAAACTCTTTGATGTGTTTATCAACAAAGCTACTGATTTTCTCTGTGACATTTAAATTTTATTTTAAATGTAAATTTTCGTCTTTAATCTCTCCCAAAGGATGAGAAGAAATAGAGCAATGGGCCCTGTAGCTTGTCAGACTCTACATAAATTATCATAGGTGTAATAATTTCAAGTCAATTATGTATGAAACTATGTCTTTAGGTCATAATCCCTGTTGGGGTCATAGGGTCACCAAATTTACAATTTAGAATCCTCATTGGCCAAGGAGTCTTAACAACATTTCAGCTTTCTAGACATTTTGGTCTTGGAAAAGAAGATGAAAATAGCTTTTTAGGTTGTAATATCCCCATTGGCCAAGAGTTTGTACATAAATTTCATCTCTCAAGAGTTAATGGTTTTGGAAAAGTAGTCAGAAAAGCAAAACGTTTACGGATGGATGGACGAATGCTGGATGCTGGACTCCATGACAGGCCATAAGCTCTCAGACCTGATGAGCTAAAAAAAGCACAATGACTAAGAAGGAATGTTTACTCCGATAATTTAAATTTAAC
This sequence comes from Gibbula magus, assembly GCA_936450465.1. Taxonomy (NCBI): domain Eukaryota; kingdom Metazoa; phylum Mollusca; class Gastropoda; order Trochida; family Trochidae; genus Gibbula; species Gibbula magus. The sequence continues at coordinate 11,755,378 of OW388306.1, forward strand.
CTACTCTGCAATTTTTTTATTCTTCTCCTGCAGACAGTTATCAAAGTAGTCCAGTTTTCCCCTGACAGACTTGAGTTCGATATTCACCAGACTGTGGGACTGCACTTCCTCTATCAGCTTGGTCTGTGCTTCGTGCAGCTGCTCTGGAAGGGAAATACATCATTTCAATGGACAGAATAGCCTAGACACATGGCAATATGAAGTGGAAAAGAGAAAATACACAAACACAAGGATCAAGGAAATTTCAACGGGGTTTTGGGGGAGGGGGGATGGGCTTCACATATTGTAATGGAGGGGTTCACCTCTGGATCTGTATCTATCACTGTATAAATATATACAA